>JAAAKM020006971.1:111494985-111510058 GCA_010016025.2 Alatinidae sp. Z8VKAUB7J3
GTCTGCCAAAATTAATTACTAAGTATGTTAGATGCCTCGCCAGCTTTAAAAAGACCACACCGTTCGTCTTATCAATAGTGATGCTTCGACAGACATTGCAAAAAGTTGGTCCATCGTTAGTAGCTGCAGCATAACAATGTCGTAAACACGACCTGAATTTCTTCTCAATGTTCCATCAACTGACTTAATAGTATAACTTATTTCTTCTAATGGCGCGCATATCATATACAAGTTCTAAAATAAATCTTGAAAAAAAATCACCTACAACAGGCAGCCCTGGTAGACGCATTGCATTGTTCCATTGCTGTTTTCGAAATTGCCGTCAGACAAAATCAAATCAGAACTAATAAAGCCTTATTCTCATATGAAGTTCCAGTTCTAAAAAATGCGCATCAAAGCTTGCATGCTCCGTTCGATTCAAGGCTGTTCTAAATTGTATACAGAAATTTTCGTTTACTTCAACTGGAAAAGGACATTAAGACTATCATATTGGATGTCATCCACTTTTCTAAGAACGCTTGTACTTCCAACTGTTCATTTTCTGCAAGCAGTTACACTAGTTTACAAAATACACAGATGCGCATTGCTCTAGTAGAGAAGAAAGGCAATAATGTAGAGCTCGGACTCGTCTGTTGCTTTGCAATGCCACAGATTTTTTGCAATGTCATTCATTTAACTGAGCGCTTGCCAGCACTACCCTAACATGCGGCAGATGGTAAATTATAGCAACTATGATGGTTGTAGCTGCATTAGCAAGGTCTGGTGGTATTGGGTCATTTTCAGTAACGTTACCCTAAGGTAGCGTTTTATTTCCCTGCTTCATAGATTTTGTATCCCTGCTTGTTTTACGTGACTTTTACTCAATTATATCAGAGTAAACTAGGATGAAACAATTACCTTGATGATCTAAAAGGGTAATACAAACTGTGGTATTGGTAATACATAGTGAGCTATGCAAGCCCATAAAAATCATAGAATCTATCACAGACATATGCGTGGATCATGGGGGAACAGGGCCACTTAAACTTGAGCACAGGGGATAATTTTTTGTTTCTTCACCCAAATTTCCTTCGAATCACCTCTTACTAGCAAATATCCGGGTCTCATACGAACTTGTACGGAGATAATCTTTCCTCCGTTACCAATTGCTTCTGTATTTGTGAACGCTTGGCGATAATTTTGCGATACAAGTGGGTTTAGTTGAATGATGAATAAGTTAATGTAATAATATGTCTTATGAAAGATTGGCATAAAACCACATGGTTCTCTTACTTTTCAAGACGCATCCAGACCCCTGATCAGAGAAATTATCTAGAAATCGCACGAAAACAATGAAACACGCTTACTTTTCTAAAAAATTCGTCAATGTTTTGACCAGTTAAAAACGTGTGTCTTGTTTGTCTGTCTGCCTAGAACCATCTTAATGATATTAAATAATTTATCGGTAAAAGAAGATGACAGTATGTTTGAACAACGTTTCAGTTTCTTTTACGCAAATCTAAATATCATTTGTCATCTTCATTACTTGCTTTGTTGTTTTGGCTAATCTGAGAAGACATCCTGTATTCAATGCAGTTTCCACAGACAGTGTCATGAGAGGAGGGGGGTGTCATAAAAAAAATATAAAATTATAAGACCTCCACCTAATCACGATAGGGCGAGCACATCATTTCCACTAGTAATACAATGTAATTTACGTAAAATACTGACATGTAATGATACCAATAATATGTTTCATTTCCATCATCATACATCAGAACCCTTAGTACATACTCAAGTCTCTATGAACTGATATATTTTATACATGTGCTTGCTTGAGTTTGCCCTGTTCATATCCTTTCAATCCACTCAAAAAGTTCTTCCGATTTTTTGCTCTATAGTTGAAAGAATTCAGTAAATCACATAACAACTATCGAAAGAGTCCCTTAGAAGATTCCTGGAATCAATTTCAGCAAATGATTTACCAAGTAAATTTGAATAAACAACAACTGCCAGCAAGGAATGCGCATATGTTGTGCATTGGAAATATATTTAACAGTAAGCAAGAGATATGATATTAACCAATTGCTCAATGCATGCATCAAATCCTTCGTAAGGTGTCCCAAATATAAATTAACTACACCATTTAAGGACCAAGTAGCCCAACTAAACCAACTGCCTGCTAATACAAAGAAGTAAATGAGCCTTAAAGGAGGAACTAGAAAAATGAGAGGGGTGTTGAGCTTGTTGTTTTACACAGAGTCATTTGAGTTTGGCAAGAACACGGCTTCCTATAATAAGGAGAGTAATTTCAGAAAAGGCAAATGGTAGGAATGTAAAATGGCATTTGTTTCTTGGGTGCATGTGACCATAACTCTACGTTATCAACATCAAAAGCTTGATTGATTTGAAATCTAGCGTTTGATGTTTAATATTTTTTGAATGTAATACATATGCGCATTCTTTACTGGATATTGCTTGTATCAATGTCAGGATGAAACTATCACGAAGTGAAATGTAAAAGCATAGAAAAGGAGGTCACCTATCTCAGTTCTTAGAACGCTCGCCACGAAAGTGTAGGTCACAGGTTCGAACCTCCGTGGTAACAGGTTTTCTATTTTTTAAGTGTTCTTTTCAGAACAAGTGTACATAAATACGTATGATGGATTGATTTAGAAGTATATAATGAAATAAAAAGGTCATCACTTCCACTTCATATTGTACCAACTTGGCAAGTATTCTTAGCAAGCTGTGTATACTATCCCGATGTTACTCTACACCATTTGAATTAGCTGTTAACGAGGATGTGATGTGACACGTGACGAGAACGAACAGTACTGAAAATCTGATTATGAGGGCAGAAAACGATGGAAAGAAAGTGAGGGGTACGCAAGGGAAGGGCATGCATTAACCATTTCAGAGAAAAGACTGGTGTTACGACTGCCAACGATGTCTTGCACGCCACTTCTCGTCAACACCCATGGGCAGGACCTTCGAAAGAAGATAACGAAGAATAATTTGTTTTTAGTGGATTATGCAATATTTAATTGTTTAGGAGATTTCATGATATAAAAAAACGTTCTGCTCTTATCCTAAGGAGCTGGCACTTACAGAGAATATGAAAACGAGGCACATGGGCAAGGCTCACATAATTTCTTCATTGCGTTTTATAAGGTACGTAAGAACATCGAACATTGAACATTGAATGTTTCACTAACGTCTACCGTCATTTGATGAAGAAAGGCAAGTCATGAGAAGAGCATTAAAGTTGGTCATTTAAAAATCTGCTAGCTTTGAATGCATATATTGTAACAACAAGATCATGTTAATTGTTTACGGATGCACACGTTTATTATTTGAAAGTACAAAATGCTCTATAATTTTTATACAGTATGAACGTATTTCCTTCTAAGCCTTTCCATACACACTTGATAGATTATTACAAAACAGATCATTCCTGGAGCATGATTCTACCCAATGTCCTGTGTAAGATGTTGGTTGAAGGCAGGGGCCATTTTGTTGGATGTTAAAATTCAGATAGGATGTGTTATAGATCTTCGTCCTAATGGTATAATAAAACAATAAGGAATGGTGTCAATAAGCTTGAATCGCATTACATTAAAAAACTGAGTTTAAGTAAACATTCCACGCAATTTTCAACGACAACTTTACTCAACGCAATTAGAATAGTTTGTGCCACAAAACAGTTTTCTTTTCATTTCAAAAATAGAAAAAGATTTGCTATTCGATCTTAAAACTGTATCAAGCGATTTAGTTGAAGAACGGTTCAACAGAACATGTTTAACAGTGCTAATTGTAAAGAAAAGACTGGGAAAACGTGACAAGAATAGTAGATGAAGTTATAGTACAGATATGACTGCTTTCTGCCCAATATCAAATACCCTACGTAACATAAAGGAGTGTAGTAAAGAGTTACAATGGAGATGCAGCGAAAAATGTTTTGAGCGACTAGTAGGCATTGATTTCTCGGACATCTGTATCATTAAAACTCTTGGGGTAATTATAATGTTTTGCTACTTTGTATTATTATTTCAATAATAGAGAATATTGGGGATTTTATCGTTATATCGCGCCCATTAAAATGTCTTTCTTGTAAGAGTGACAGTCAAAGTTGGAGTCAGATTGTGTCGTTTTTGCCACTATGTCCGTATCCGGGTCTACCTCACTTTTCTCTAAGTGATTATTTGGGCCCTTTTGGATGGGGCCTTAGTATTTGCTATCAAGGAAATGATTTAATCCCTAGTATTCTTTGCCGGTATAAATCATCGCCAAAATTATTATGACAATACATGAGAAAAGAAATACCAACTTTAAGATTTCATGACAAAAAGACGGTGTGTTTTTTTAGTGTTGTTAATACAGAGGGTCGTAGAATGTACCCTAATGCATGTGGTTGCTTAGTATCCCTTTCCTCATTAAGACGGTAATGTGTGTTGATATATATATATATATATATATATAATTATATATTTATATAATATATATAATAGCAAGCTATTGTGGTAATGCTCCACTCTTTGAGAATTATGTATAATTGCAATGTGTCTGCTGAGAATATGTATATGTTGTAACCCTATTTGGTGCGACTTTGTCATTCAAATAACCCGATAACACTCTTTCCGCGGCACGGGGGGGGGCAGAACGATAGATCTGCCCCCTTAAACGCACTATCCGCGAAGCGTTGTTTTACGCGGTTTTTTGCTTTAACCTTACGGCCCAGTTTTCCATTCAAACTTATGCAGTAAGGTATATCCAATGGCGCAGTACGCCTACACACTGAATCGTCTTTCCAAAACCGTCCCCCCCAGCAAACAAATCCTGAAGGATATTTCCCTGTCCTTTTTCCCCGGCGCCAAGATAGGTGTTCTCGGGCTGAACGGATCAGGCAAATCCAGTCTGCTCAAAATTATGGCCGGTGTTGACAAGGAATTTGACGGCGAGGCCCGCCCTTCTCCCGAATTAAAAATCGGGTACCTGCCGCAGGAACCGCAACTAAACCCCGACAAAGACGTGCGGGGTAATGTGGAAGAGGGAATAGCCGATGCGCTCAATGCGCTTGCCGACCTGGACAAGGTGTACACAGCCTATGCCGAACCGGATGCCGACTTTGATGCACTGGCCAAACAGCAGGCCAAGCTCGAAGATATCATTCAGGCGACGGATGCCCACAACATCGAACACAAACTGGAGATTGCGGCAGACTCTTTACGCCTGCCGCCCTGGGATGCGGACGTAACCAAATTATCCGGCGGCGAGCGGCGGCGGGTGGCACTCTGTCGGCTGTTGCTGTCCAACCCCGATATGCTGTTTCTGGACGAACCGACCAACCATCTGGATGCTGAGAGTGTTGCCTGGCTGGAGCATTTTCTGGATGAGTTTCCAGGCACCGTGGTTGCAATAACCCACGACCGCTATTTTCTCGACAACGCCGCCGGCTGGATTCTGGAGCTGGATCGGGGCCGCGGAATTCCCTACGAGGGCAATTACTCGAGTTGGCTGGCGCAAAAGGAGCAACGCCTGGCCATCGAGGCCAAGCAGGAAGCGGCCCATCAAAAGGCCGTTCATGCCGAGCTGGAATGGGTACGTGCGAACGCCAAGGGGCGCCAGGCCAAAAGCAGAGCCCGGCTGGCGCGCTTTGACGAGCTGAATTCCCAGGAATTTCAAAAACGCAATGAGACCCAGGAAATCTATATCCCGCCGGGACCTCGCTTAGGCGATCTGGTGATCGAAGCGGAAGGCGTGAGTAAGGCATTCGGCGATAAGTTATTGGTGGAGAATCTGAACCTGCGCATAGCGCCGGGCAGTATCGTGGGCGTTATCGGCGGCAATGGCGCAGGTAAATCGACGTTATTCAAAATGCTCGCCGGCATAGAACAACCGGATACCGGCACCATCCGCATCGGCGAAACGGTCAACCTGGCCTACGTAGACCAATCCCGCGCGCTGGATGACAGCAAGACCGTCTGGGAGGAAATTTCAGATGGCCAGGACCTATTACAAATCGGCAATTACCAGATTCCTTCGCGCGCCTACGCAGGGCGTTTCAACTTTAAGGGCGGCGACCAGCAGAAATTCGTTAAGGACATGTCCGGTGGCGAACGCAACAGGTTACATCTCGCCAAGCTGCTAAAGCAGGGCGCCAACGTCCTGCTGCTGGATGAGCCGACCAACGACCTGGATGTGGAAACCCTGCGTGCGCTGGAGGAGGCTTTACTGGCCTTCCCCGGCTGTATTATCGTCATTTCCCACGACCGTTGGTTCCTCGATCGCATTGCCACCCATATCCTGGCCTTTGAGGGAGACAGCCAGGCAGTCTTTTTTGAGGGTAACTACAGCGAGTACGAGGCAGACCATAAACAACGCGTTGGCGGCGATGACAAGCCCAAGCGGGTTAAGTACAAGCCACTGAAATAGGCCATCACGGCCTGGGGACGGATGACGGATCTATAGATCCGTCCCCCTACAAAACAGCCAGTGCCTCCTCCAGTTTGTCGACACCCACCACCTCCATACCGGGAACGCCATCCTTCGGCACATTCATCTTCGGCACGATGGCACGTTTGAAGCCATGCTTAACAGCTTCCTGCAACCGTTCCTGACCACTGGGCACCGGCCTGATCTCACCTGACAAACCGATTTCACCAAAGGCGATCAGGTCACGGGGCAACGGTCGGTCCCGGAAACTTGATACAACGGCCAATAGCAGGGCAAGGTCCGCGCTGGTTTCCAACACCTTAACACCGCCGACCACATTGACGAAAACATCCTGATCGCCGGTATGCAGTCCGCCATGGCGGTGCAGCACTGCCAGCAACATGGACAGCCGGTTCTGGTCCAGACCTACCGTAATGCGCCGCGGATGCCCAAACTGGCTTTCGTCAACCAGCGCTTGAATCTCCACCAGCAATGGCCGGGTACCTTCCCAAACCACCATCACCAGGCTACCCGCAGCCAGCTCCTGGGTGCGCGAGAGGAAAATGGCACTGGGATTTTTGACTTCTTTCAAGCCGGTCTCAACCATCGCGAATACACCCAGCTCATTGACGGCGCCGAACCGGTTCTTAATACCACGTAAGGTCCGAAATCGGCTATCGTTGGTACCCTCCAGCATAATCGAGCAGTCAATCATATGCTCGAGCACCTTGGGCCCGGCGAGACTGCCTTCCTTCGTCACATGCCCCACCATAATCACAATCGTATGCGTCTGTTTGGCAAACCGCGTCAGCAGGGCAGCACTTTCACGTACCTGCGAGACACTGCCCGGCGCGGAACTGATGTCGGTCATGTGCATAACCTGGATACTGTCAATAACCAGCACCGACGGCTTCTGCTGTTGTGCGGTGGAACAAATCGCCTCAACGTTGGTTTCCGATAACAGCTGCAGCCGATCAGTCGGCAACTGCAGCCGCTGTGCACGCATCGCCACCTGTTGCAGCGACTCCTCACCGGTGACGTAGAGCGCAGACTGTGAAGCAGCCAAATGGCAGAGCGTCTGGAGTAGCAGGGTGCTCTTCCCAGCTCCCGGATTACCCCCGATCAGGACCACCGAGCCGGGTACCAAGCCGCCGCCTAAAACACGGTCAAACTCCGCCATGCCGGAGCCAATTCTCGGCACGCTGGTCAGGTCAATCTCATCCAGCTTTTGTACCTTTGCAGGCTCACCCGCATAACCGACAGTCCCGGCAGTCGATGTCACACTGGCAATCTTGAATTCGGTTATCGTACTCCAGGCACCGCAATCCGCGCATTGGCCCTGCCATTTGCTGTATTCCGCGCCGCAATCGGAGCAGACAAAAGCTGTTTTTGATTTAGCCATTCTTATAGAGCCACCTGCATCAGATATATTATGAGGAATTTTGACCAATCCTACCCTTCTACCCTGATGGTTATCAATATTCAATGCACAAGGAACGGGGGGTGTTTGTCCAGAACCGTATGCAGCAGGGATGCTGCATTCGAGCCCCCATGGACGGGTTTACGGCGCGTTATGAACAAACACTCCCCGATTCTGCCACCAGGCTACTACCATAAGTCCATGATCCAATTTACCACATTGACAGGGTGCTAATCGTGATACAGCTCACTCAATTCATGGACCGCATCGACAAATACCCCGGCGTGGTCCGGATTCGTGAATTGTGAAATGCCATGCCCGAGATTAAAAACGTGGCCGCTGCCATGACCAAACCGCTGCAGAATATCGCTGACCTCGGCGCGAATACGTTCCGGCGCGGCGAATAACAGATTCGGATCCATGTTACCCTGCAGCGCAACCTCCGAGCCAACCCTCTGCCGGGCGTCTCCTATATCCGTACTCCAATCCAGGCCAAGGCAATCGGCACCGCTCGCAACCATGGTTTCCAGCCATTGCCCTCCGCCCTTGGTAAAAAGAATGACAGGCACCCGGCGCCCTTCATTTTCCCTCGCCAGGCCCGCCACAATTTGTGTCATATAGTGCAGTGAAAACTCCTGGTAAGCCGGGCCGCTGAGCACACCGCCCCAGGTATCAAAAATTTGAACAGCCTGGGCACCCGCCCTAATCTGCGCGTTCAGATAGGAAATGACTGATTTGGCCAGCACCTCCAGCATTTGGTGCATCGCCTCCGGTTGCGTCAACATAAAGGACTTCACCTGGCGAAAATCGCGTGTGGAGGCACCTTCCACCATATAGGTAGCCAAGGTCCAGGGGCTGCCCGAAAAACCAATCAGCGGGACTCTACCATTCAACTCCCTGCGGATGGTTCGTACAGCATTCATCACGTAATCCAGATCTCTGTCGCCGTCGGTTACTTTTAACGCAGCCACATCGGCCGCAGACCGCACCGCCTTACGAAATTTCGGACCTTCCCCGGTGACGAAATAGAGGCCCAACCCCATGGCATCGGGGATGGTCAGAATGTCGGAAAACAAAATTGCCGCATCAAGCGGGTAGCGATCCAGCGGCTGTATGGTCACCTCGCAGGCCAGCTCCGCATTCCGGCACAAATCCATAAAATCGCCCGCCTGCGCCCTGGTGGCTTTGTACTCGGGCAAATAGCGCCCGGCCTGGCGCATCATCCACACCGGTGTGCGATCCACCGGTTGGCCCATCAGCGCTTTAAGAAATCGATCATTTTTTAACTCAGACATAGTTACTGCTCGGTCAACTTGATTATGTGGTAAAAGTTCGGGGATAAAGCGCGAGATGGAAGACCCGGGGCAGGAGGCAAAACCCGTTCCTCGTCTCCCACTTTACGTTTTACATCTCTCGCCCATCAAAGCATTTTGCAGCTCAACGCAAGGCTATTTAGAGAGGTTCGGATCTATTACGAATGGCTATCTGAATACCCGACCAGGTACGGATCCAGGGCTTCATACTGCTGAGGGCCGGCGGCATTGACCGGGCCGCGGCGTTGGCGCTGTCAGCATCGACATAGTTGCCATAAACCAGGACATACCAGGATGCGTCATTGCGCAACGACTCATAAATTCGCAACTGCCCACCGTCCTCCGCGAGTTCCCCGTTAGGCTCGCCGACGCCACCGGCTTTTTCAAACAACTCAACAACACGTTTCTTATTACTTGAGCCCACCAGTTGCAGCGTGTAGTGACGGGCATTGAACCCGAGAATCGCCTGCTCGCTCGCGCTCAACCCGGCCTGCGACCCGTCAAAAGCAGACGCGATGGCATCGGGTGTAGTTTCCAGCTCAGGGCTGTTTTCCTGCTCAGGGCTGTTTTCCAGCTCAGGGCTGTTCCCCCGCTCAAGGCTGTTCCCAGGCTCCGAGCTATCGTCCAATTGCTGACTCCCGGAACCCGCAAGTGGCTGAAACGCAGACACCGTATTCACAGCAACTTCGGATGCGCTGTCGCCAAGCGCCACTTCTTCCGCAGGCACCTGTGCAATCTGTGGCGGTGTTTCCTCATTGCTGGTCGGCGTACTTTCTCCGCTACCGGCGGCTTCAGCTAATTTGTTGTCAACCGGATCACCCGTATCGGATCGTGGGGCTTCCGTCTGTCCCTGCCCAAAATCGCTGTTAACAAAATCGTAGGGGATGTTTTCGCCGTTCTCGCTATTAACTGCCAAAGCGCCGACACTTTCCTCCTCAAGCCCTTCAACAGATTTTTGCCGTTCTATCGAGCGCAGCACCTTTCGCTCTGGCGGCTTCCCCTGTGAATCCTGCACTACAGTTCGCTGTTGCGACCGATGTTCAAATACCAGCCCGTAGGACAGATAACTTCCCAGAGCCAGCGCAGCAACCGCCGCTGAAATCGCCGCATACCTGCGTACTCCCCCTGAAGACGGTTGACGCAGCAGCCGGCTAACCCCTTCAACCAGAATCTGCCGTGCCTCTTCATCTATTCGCTGCGGAACACCCTGTGATTTTTCCTGTATGCTGACATAATCCTTCTCCGACAACGGATTTTTCTTCAAATCGCCCTGCTGCTCAAACAACCAGCTAAGATACTGTTTGGTTTCCTCCAAAGCAAAGGGACTCAACCTGTGCAAAAACAGCGGACGGGATTCCTCACTCGTCTCCACCATTTTCCTGACTGAGTCCTGTAACGATTCCTCGCCAAATAACAACAGCCTGATCGGAACGGATACCTCATCCCGGGCTCGCACCAGGGCCAGCAAAACCTGAATAACAGACTCGCTCAACAGGTGGGCATCGTCTACCAGAATCAGCCGGGTATCGCCATCGTCCACCGCACTACAGGCAAAGTTTCTTAGCGCTTCGATAAATGCCGCTTCGCCGGTTTGATCACTGCTATTATCGTTATCTTCCTGACCCAGTGTGGACTCACTGATGCGCGTGCCCCATTGGCCGGCCACTTCAGATAATATCTGACTCGGCGTATCGAGCCGTAATGCCTTGATTTTACAGATCGCCTGGTCGGAAGACTGGCGGGCAAGAAACTGCTGCACGAGACTGCTCTTACCGGCACCCTGTGGCGCGGTAACAATAATAATTTTATCGCTGTAGTGCGAAAGGTAGTCCACCAGGCGCAACAGTTTTTCCAACTGTTTGGTGGCAAAAAATACCTTGCCCGACTGGGCGAAGGGGTCGGCACTCAAGCCATAATAACTGGTGTAGTCGGTCGCAAGGTTTGACGCTACGCGGCGTTCATTGATAGATTCCGGCATTTTCTCCTATGACCAAAGCCTGTTCCGTTCAATGTCCATAAATACTCTTTCTATTTGAAAGTTGCACGAGAGGCTTGGCTTGTCTTATCAAGACCGTATGCCGCATGGACGCTGCATTCGATCTTACAGGGAGAGAGAGGCGTAAACATGAGGTAAACAGTATACTTATATCTATATCAACGAGCTATATCTTTCAAACCAACGAAGAAGGGAGTACGAATAAGTGATAACAGTGTGAGCATGGCACTTTCTCTTGGTATTAAAAGTTTGACAGGGCGTATCTCAACGATTGGTTCTCAAATTTGGATAGGTGATCTATGCCAACAAGAAGAAAGCAATGAGTTCAAAATATTATCAAATTTCTGATGTTCGCTAAATTGTGACGTCACACTTTAGTACTCTATTAATATGTTATCGCAGCTTCCAGTCTACTTACCTTTGTACGGATGAATTCTGAAATATTTCCTTGATGGTTCTTCTTTAATAGAATAGTTTTTGGATGCATTGCTATTAAGATCAACACGTGTAAGGACTTCTCCTGTTCTATTTTCCAGTATTGTCATTATGTATAAGGACTGATTAAATTGGTGCCTAGGGAGGGTGGGAAATAAAAGGAAACATTAACAAAAAGTAAGAGCACATCAGCCCCGTGTCTCTTAAATAGACATAAGCACTCAGAAATTTCTGTTTACATCTTTTCTTAGTATTGTTTTTTCCGTTCTTTCTCTTGTGTGTAGACCTGCGAATTGATGTTTTCTCTCTCTAATTCCGGTATTTCTCTTTACGGCCCTTTTGGTGATTTGTTGTTTATTTTGTCTTTTGTCTATTTTTTTTCTTGGTTATATAAAACACCGTAAGTACAATGACTAATTAGTACTGTATTGTTAGGACGATGTATGTGTCATGTTATATTTGTAATTTCTATTTATCCCCCTGAGTATATGTGCTGTGCTTCGTTAGCGTATTAAAGGAGGTCTGTAATACTTGTAAAGATATTCAATCTGATGAAGATAACATCGAAACGTAAAGATAATGTGTATATATATATGCATCATTGTAATCATTAACTCCAGAGCGAACCTTAAAAACTCAGATGCATCTTCTTCCTCAATAATCTGGCTAACACTTAAACCTTCGAGTATTGTCATAATAAATCATCACTTACGGATAAAAAGCTGTAAGCGTCAAGTCAATCAGTGTTGACAAATAGGGAGACAGATTGCAAAACCTGGTACATAATGTGGCGTCATTGCGTGTCAGTACAACTTCAGCATTCTTTGCAATCATTGCAAAGCGATAAAACACTTCCTGTTGCAGTGTGTAGCATGTTTACTGTCACGTGTGGAAATAAACGACTTAAACATAACAACGGTAACAGCATACGCCTGAAAAAGTTGACAGAAACGGTATGTATAGTTTGACAGTTTTTACAAATTTTTCCAACTTCAACACAATTTTTAGAGTTGAAATTTATGATCTCAAAAGGATGTTTTTAAAACTATATCTTTTATGTTTAAAAAATGGGATACAAAAGGTACTATATGTCACCTTTTCCAAAATATTTAGGAGATGTGTTTCCTCCTTCTCTACAAACATTGTAAATGTACATACATGTTTCATGCATGCAAGACTGCACGTAACTAAATTCGAACGCTCATTAGGCCATAACCTCCTTGGTTACATGGTGGCAACGACATGTTTAATACAGTGGTTCCCAAATGCCACTGCGCTATTGGAGATATTACGCAAAATATGTTAACGATTTTTGAAAGATTATAGTACATTTGGTTAAGAGAATCCTTTCATAGGAGATAACTCGATGGCTGTAGCACTATTTTGCAGAACGTACAGTGCTGAGCATGTCGTTGCCATCACGTAACCAAGGTAATTCTAAAATCGGGTACAAAATCGTGATTACCTTGGTTGGGCAAGGCACTGAGAATAAGGTGTCGGCGTTGGGCATATCTTGCAAGTCACATTCTCTTGTATATCTAGGACCTTGACTGTGACGTAAACATTGATTGTATTTTTACTGTCTTTGACCTCAATAATAAGATTATGTTGTGTCTCAGCTTCATAGTCAAGTGCTTTGGCCAAAACGACACTGCCGATGTCATTTGTAGTAAAAATTGCCTTCTTATTGCCTTGAACGATTCTGTATGTCAAACGAGACCGAGCAGTGTCAATTTTTGTTGCGTTGATGTGTACCACTTGGCTATTGATTGGTGCCGATTCGTAAACTGTCCTGTTGAAATTCCTGATAGGCACCACAGGGGAATGGTTGTCGACATCAGTGATCTCTACTACTACTGTTGTCATTCCAATACGGTTCCTTTTGACTCCATGAACTTGGAAGATATAAGTTCGTTTTGAATCAAAGTTGAAAGTTCCATTTGTTTTGATGACACCTACGGAGAAAAAGATAAAAATTTGTGAAATCAAATAAAGGATAGAATAGAATACTGGTAAAGCGCACGCCGCGGTAGCATTGGTCAAGGGTTCGATCCTCTTTGGTGACATATTTTCTATTTCTCTAGCTTTCTTTCCATAACTAACAATTCATATCTTCTCTTCTCTATTATATTTTCCAACTTTCATTAGGCTTTGGACAGATACACTAGCTGGATGGCAGTCCTTCCTTGCTCAAGTTACATGGTGCAAGGAGGCTGGTCTCTAATTGCGTTAAGTTGGATTAAAATGTCCATCGGCGGATCATGGGGAGGTAATGTGGCGATTAAAGAAATAGAATATGTTAACTTTAAGAGTCACCTGGTTCAGTTGGTAGAGCACACGCAACGATAGCGTTGTTTACGGGTTTGAGTCCTGATGGTGACATATTTGGGCAATCTTTTCATAACTGATAAGATTTATGATGATGTACCGTAAAAATGCTGGCGTCGAACTGTAATTCCTATGTCGAGGCATGCAGTTCGTACCGACAGGTGATTATTGCAGCCGCCATTCGGTAAGACCTTTGCTAAGCTGGTAAGGACACGAGTAGTAGATTCTATTCCTCAATTTCAGGCTCTTGTTAACAGGTGCTAACGTGTCAAAGTTCTTCGATATCGCAGTTTATCGCACCATTCACTTCAATTTTCCAACCACAAACGCTCGTCAAACAATAGCGACCTTGGTTACGTGGTGGCAACGACGTGCTTGACAGAGTGTTTTCTGTATGCCGTTGCAAAATGTCTACACTATTTGAGCTTTTACGCAAGATGTGTGAAAGATTTTTGGACAAGTTAAATCATTTTGCAAGTATACGTGGTTGATGGAATCTTTTCATATGTGAAAACTCTAAACCTGTAGGGGTATTCTTAGTGCCTTCTAGAAAATACTGTGCTGAGCATGCCGTTGCCATCACGTAACCAAGGCCATTCTAGCTTTGGATTGCGTCACGTATTACGGCAACTGAGATTGATAGTTGGAGACTGAAAGCTGCTGGTAAGAGCTAACTGCATCAAACGGTTTTCGTTTGTCAATCAATTAGATCATTTACGCTATTTGTTTTTCAAAGGCAGTATGCGAAGTACTCTGACACATTAAATGTTGTTTAAGTACCTATTCCTGCCCAAAACTTTATTACAAAGTAGAACTAACTTCAATTTCAAAAGTTCGCTTGCAATATTTTTAAATGGCAAAGCAAAGTTAAGTTAAGTAAGGGATGCCTGCAAAAGCCAAGCCTCCTCTTCAACGCCAAATATGGTCAGGCAGGTTTACAGCACTCTGAATTGACACATGATTCGCCTTTGATTTTTGGTCAACTTTTGGACGTAGCAGTTTCGGGTGAGGGACAAGGGCAGATATACACGAAAGTATGGGAAGCATCTCCATAGTAAGCAATTAAACATGTGTTGCTAAAATTGGCTAGTCTTCTGGTCTATTTGTATTATTTCTTTCTTTTTTTTATATTTTTTTGTGCCCCTACCCCAAGTGCCAGTGATTTCT
>JAAAKM020006971.1:111515920-111530436 GCA_010016025.2 Alatinidae sp. Z8VKAUB7J3
CCATTCTGTCTGTAGCTCTTACCCTTTGATACTTATCAACAGTATAAAACAAAAAAGAGGAAGCTGCAAAAGGAAAATCATGTTAAAAGGCAAGAATCTGAGAACAGAATGCATTAAGTCATAAAGCGATAACCTAGATTCTCATGAGGCTAGGTTGCATAATAAGTTTGTTGTGTCTGGTCCAGCTAAGTCCACAAATATTACAATTATTTAACGGTCTATATTTCAGGTTCAGGGGAGATGTCCAATGTTAAGTTGATGTATTCCTGATTAAATTGAACGATGGGGAAGTTTTATCGAACTCTCTTGCGTTTTTCACCTCCTAGCGAATCAGAGAAAGCAACAATGTGCAAGGAAAGTGGTATCTTGGGCCTGTAACAAACCGTACTACTATTTCCTTGCAGATTGTTAATGATTACTAAAATCTAGCTCTTAGTTGGCGCATTTAAGCCGTAGCGTAAAGGGCGTCAATTGCAGTCGTACACATGGTGTTATATACTGTCAATAAAATTTTTTAATATTACACTTTCTTAGAGTGCGTGTTCTTCACTTGTTTTCGTGAATTGCATAAAATAGAAACTGTCATGAGTCGCAAGAGGCGAAGTGCGGGAAATTTATGTTTCGAAGGTATGGGCTTTCTGAGAAAGCTAACTCGCAGACGTTGTTACCCTGTGCTGCAGTGACCGCTTGTAACAGGTAAACATAACTAGGCGTCTTAAAGAGGAAACAGGATAAGCCAAATGTGCATCTCCTTTTTGGCTTTCACTGCGTTCTCCAGCACTTACATTATCTTCTGAAAGTGTTTCTTCTCCTCAAGATTATCATTTTTTTGCTAAGAAATTTAGAGGACCACGAGGGAGTAAATTTGATTAGCATGTTTTCTTATCATTTGTTACCACTTGATAAGGTTTTGTCGTCATGTCCCTTCTTACTCACGTCATACACCGATGGATATTTTCAACCAGTATTTCCTAAAGTAGCATCTCTGATCATTTTAAAACAGCAAGGCAACAGCAAAGAAAGTGGATGCTCGAGGTAAATGTCAAAGGCATTAAAACGCCTTCCTACAGCTTGTAGCTTTATCTTACTCTCCGCACGTACACTGGCGCCTAGAGTGCCTCTCCTAAATAGAAACAACTTTCGATAGCCTTGGTTGAGTATACGTATGCCACCGGATAATCGGATCCACTCTCGTCTAATAAGCACATCCGATTTTCTAGGTTATGGCCAATGAGTACGATGTACCTAAAAATGAAATCTAATGAGTCCTTCAACGTTGTTTTGCTCCCTTGCATATTTTTCTTGTCTTCCCCACACGTCTGCACGTCATCAGTGCTTCGCAATGAAGTTGACGTTTGCAACTCGACGATAAAAAGATTATGATTAGAAGCGAGCGAAGGCCCATAATGAGCTCGGCAAATTGGTTCCGTAAAAACATGATAGAGCGCTATTGACATCGAACTTTGCGGAAATGTCTCCTGATTACTCTAATCAGTAGACATTAATAGCTTACCCTGTCTTCCTGCTTCTTTAGATATCCCTCTGAGGAGAATAGGATACTATGAGCTTAGTTTCAAAGTCGCAATTTGTGCAACCCCATAATCACTGTTAATGTGTCCCTGGCGCTCATAACATTCGAATCAACCTTGCCCAGCCTCCTTCCCGTTTCCTTGACGCTTTTGTTGTTATGGAAACACTTAAATCACGGACAAAATAGTCGGAAAGTTTCCTTCTTTCTGTTTCAGTGACGTTAGAAGAAAATACAATTGTAGAATCAATTTGATTGGTATTGCCTTTGCTTTCATGAGACCCATGGTCAATATTTGCCATCCTCGTATGTTCTGATAATATCCCTCTGCAAACAATCATCTTTGTTCCTACAGGAACAAGCAATGACGATGGCAGATCGTCCATTTCCTGTTCTTAGCCCTTCGATTTAGTCTGCTGTCTCCAAAAATCCGCTTTTTATTAAAGTCATCCTTCGAATTCGTTGACGTTTTACCAATATCGTACAGATTTTTAATTTTTTTTATCTGAGAGACGGCATTGTTGGGTAGACCTGTGATATTGTTTCTGGCAGGAATGCGAAATCAGAATGGTAGATCACACCCAGAAACGCTTGTTTTCTTTCAGGGAAAAGCCTCATAATGGTGATAGGTGATTTGAATGATTACTGACTTTCATTACCTTTTAGAAAAGATAGAAGAGTAATAAAAATGCTTCATCATCGTGATTCAACCCTGTGCCCCACATACTCGCGGCCCGAGGTCAAAAATCTGAGATAGGTGAACCCCGATGTTAATATACTCTACATATTTCTCTAGTCGCGTCCCTTAGCTTCCAATCATCCCATCGGTGGACTTCGACGCCAAGCTCGACACCAGTTGGAGACCAGCTTCTCTTCGCCAAGTTTGTCCAAGAAAGAAGTGCCATTCAGTCCGTCAGACTGCCCACAGCACATTTCAAAATACGGAATTTGATCAAAAAGGAAAAAAACTTAAACTAGTCATTCTGAAAGATGCAAGAAAAATATTGATTATATGACAGTAAGGATTGATGGTATTTGCATACGGCTTAACTGTTCCTTACAGGGGTCACAGAGACGCTGAAGGCACCTGCAGACTTCACTGACTGGAAAACTGTTGTACTTTCCTTACCCCACTCTTCTATAGTGATAAAATGATGATTGCAATGCATGCGAGCCGGTATGAGGAGATATAGACAACCGTATGACCTCTTGTGCCTTAAAACAAGAATTCACCTTGCCCCTACCTTTTCATCTTCATTTTCCAATATTGTTTGTTTTCGAAATTTTGAGGCAAGATCAAAGGTTTGAAAAAGAATAAATTCTCCCTTATCCTCACCACTTTTTTATCTACTTTTTATCCTCACCGCAGTCTCTAGGAAAAAAACTCTCTTGCAGTCGACACACAAAACTTGGTACTTTGAGAGACAAAACATGTTTGGAAAAGTAGACTCTTAAAGTTTTGCCTCGGGTACCTACAAAGACCATGCTTCGTTTTTAAGCAGACTTTAACTTCATGGTGGAAGCCCAGAGATTAGGGGAGTATTCCACTGGCAAGTTTTGCGCCCTTAGCTTTCTCCTCTGTCACTATTTTCGTGCATTATGGTAGTCAACGATTTAAAGCATTCCATTCGTCGATCCATAAACATTGACAGAGAGAGAAAGAGAGAATAATGCTGATACACATGAGACGCGCAGACGTAGTTATAAGGGACAATGTCCCTCTAAAAGGTCGACCAGTCCTGCTTTGTTCCCCTCCCCTTTTTCAAATTCAAAACGTAGGGACCCTTGTGCTCTGCCCCGTCCCCGAAAAAGTCATCATGTGACTGATCAGGCGTCAGATTAACGATTTGATGCACGATAATGACGGCTTATTCCTTATTGATACTATCGATAAAAGATAATTAAGCATAGTTGATAAGAGAGGATTTGAAATGTCAGTATGGAAAAGACACTAGGTGTGCTCAGTTGGTAGAGCACACGCCGCGAAAGCGGGGATCGACTCTCGGTCGTGACATAGTTTCTATTTCTCTAGTGTCTTTTCTATATTGAAAAGAAATATACTGTAATGTCTGTACCACCAGTGGCGGCTGGTGGTCAAAATCTATGTGTGTGCAATCATGGGCGTAACCAAGGATTCAAGCAGAACTGAGAGTGACCACTGAGAACGGGCAGTGACATTATTCAGGTCCCCCCAGAAGCTCAGGTCCCCCCACTTTTTTTTCAAAATCGTAGGTCCCCCCATAAAATAAGGTATTTAAAAAAGTTAGGTCCCCCCAGAATCATGGGGGGGGGGGTGAAACCATGTATTATGTGTGTTGGCATAATGACTTGTCAATTTTCAGAACCAAACTGTGTTAAGCATTTCTCAATTTTATTGTTTCAATGAGGTACCACCATTGTTGGTGCCAAAGGGAAAATTTTTAAAATTGGCAGTTCTAATGGCCAGAAAATGTCCCACCTCCATTTGTTAAATAAATGCATCCCCCACCATCTGCCTCCCCCCACCAGTTCGGCTCTAAATTTGTGGTCCCCCCTGACCTGAAAATTTTTCCCCCCCGACTCCCTATGAAGGACGGCGCTATGTTTGATTACAGTCAATGTATCTACTTTTCATTGGGCACAAGTCAAAAGGTAAAACTTAAGTGGCCAGCAAAATAGAGCCATGTATTTGCATGTTGCATGGCCTTGCACTAAAAATTCTTAAGTAAACCTGATCAGAAATTGTCATTGTATGCTCAAGCCATTCTTATTTTTGTACATTTTGAAGTAGTACTTTGAGGTGAAATTGAAATGTATACTTGCTGGAGGCATTTTTCTTAGGGAGCAAATTTCCAGGGGGTAAATTTCCAAGGGATAAATTCAAAACTACAAAGAAGGGTATATAAGTGGAATAGGTTATATCACATGGTTTAGTCTATGGACGTTTTGTTTTCAAGGATAGACATTTTTGGTTAAAAGCAACAATGGTTTGTCCTTGTTTTGGTGATAGCCATTTAACGGATGTAGCAGTACCCCCCCCCCCCCCTAATTGTATTTTAAAAAGTGAAGTAGCAAATATTAATTTCTGCAAGTATTGCAGAAGAAAAAGTAATTTCATAAAGAGTATCGCCCCAAGGGTCTTTAATCTAAATTACTATTCTCATCTATTGCCACTTCCTTTCTTTTTTAGTTGGATATTCCTGTCTTGCCCTTTTCTCATTTTCCAATAGTCTTCCCAGGTAGCACCTGAACGGTGTCTAACCTTCTCCAAGCAAAGGCGTTTGGGCTGTAACTAATCTGAAAATAGTTAAAACTGATAAAAAAATTCCATTTCGACATGTATTCTCCTTTGGCCTAATTTAGTAACATTCCCTTTATTTATGTATTTATGTATTTATCTATCTTTCCAATAGTGCCCCAGTAGCTTAATCAATGATCGCCACTACCAGGCTCAATGGTGTTTAAGTATTTATTTCATCAATGTCATCATCTACAACATCACAAGTATGTAAGTGTTTTTCTGAAGATAAAAGATAAACAACTCCATTAGGGTTCATATCTAAGTAAAACGTATTCACGGAGTTAGTAGCCTTTTTTACTTTTGTCACACTGTTGAAGAAATAGACTCTGATTCATAATTCATGATGACCTTCTTAAGGTCTGGAAACCGGATCAACTCTGGTGTAGTGTATAAAATTAGACAGAGGTGCCTTTTGCATACCAGTACTTTTATCATAAGATTAGACTATTAATTAAGAGTTTGAATAATCTGTTATGTCTTTTATTTTAGTCGTGGACCCAAGTTTGTAACAAAGCACCATCCAGGATTGGAGATATCAAAGTGGCAGATGGAGTTACGCATGTAACTCTTGATATTATTGGAGACACTGCATTTGGATACCAATTCAATTCAGTAAAGGGGGCTACCAAAATAAGCAAAGCATTCGAGACCACATTTACTTCACGCCTCAAGCCCATACACGTTTTTCTTCAGCAACTGATCCCATTCTACTCTTATTTGCCAACAAGAGCTAATTTTGAAAAGAAGGAGGCCAGGAGGATCGGGCTTGATGTCATTGAAAAGGTGAGAAGAGTAAAGGAAGGAAGGATTAGAGATGGAAACTCTTATGGCCCCGCACTGATATCTAATCGAGGTTTTGCTGCTTCCGCTGTCAATTTACAAAACCCTCTATGTTTTCTGTGCATGTTGAATCTTCAGTTAGATTTCTCCCCTTTTAAATCTTCCTCCTCAATCAAGTTTTTTCATGCAATAATACTACCTTTCTCCTTTCCGCTATTAAGCCAATGGTGTTTGACTTCATGCATCGTGAAAGGAAGTAAAATTTTAGAAGACTTCAACGAAACTGCAACAGCAGCATCCTGTGTAATTAAATAATGAGGCGTTTTCATTTTTTATTTGATTAGATTTCTCCATCTTGTACTATTTTACGTGAAGATTGACTGTATTTCACAGTCAAACGCTTTTACAGAGTGACTTTGTTTATAACTGATAACTCTGGCCTCGTTTTCATGCTCAAAAAAGATTACGTCATTGCAATTTGGGAAGTGTCCATTTGAAGTGCAAGAAACTGCTCTATTCAAATGGTCAGTTTCAATGTTGCAATGAGAGGCTTTGTTTAGGAAAAAATCGCATTCAGTTTGTTATTTGATAATAGAACTACAGCAAATTTTATCATATTTTCTACAGATTGTATACATGTATGTTTTTCAATTGTGCGTTTCCTTAAAGTTCTGTCGCGTGGACGACATTTCTACAGAATATTTTCCTGAGGTAAAGTACTTTAATAAGTGTCTATACAGGATTAAACCCTGAGTTAGAACGGCTTTGATGATGCAGTGGCAAGGACATGCGCTACACAGTCTTGTCCATGGAATGCTGTATGCTGAGAGTTATTACATATAAGAGATAACCACTACCAAAGTTACATTTGTTTATTTTGATCTATCAATGATCTTTAATACTTCTTTCTTGATACAGATATTTTTATAGCAGCATTTAGGAAACACTGTATTTAGCATGTAGGTTGCCACTATGTAACCAAGATCGATATTACCTAACAAGCGTTCTGGTTTTTGATTGGTTTCTTTAATGAGGTTGCTCACAGCAAGGCTTAAATGCCTATGACACGTTAAGAGCTACAGAAAAAGAAAGCATAGAAAAGACAGGTTAATGAAGTGAAGCTGAAAGAAACCTGTTACTGAGGATCATGAACCGATTAAGGCTATATTTGTTAGGGCAGCAGGAGGAGGAAAGGGAATTCTAGAGAGAGGCAGTACAAGGAAAGAAACTCATGGCGTAAATGGAAGTCTTGCACTTAGGTACCTCAATAGCGAATGGATGAAGCTTGATAGAGGAACGAGTAGTAAGTTGCACAGACCTTAATGCTGGAACCAAGTGAGAGATGTCCTTGCTACACAGTCCATCGAAGTACCTGTATAAAAGTGAAAGAGCAGATATAGCCCGACGGTGTGAAAGACCTTCAAGGGTCTCAGAGAGTACAGGACTAACCAGGTTCGGGACTCGACGTTGGATACGATCCAAAAGATTCAAGTGGGAGATAGGTGCACCAGAACAGATATGGCAACAAAAGTCCATACCTGGTCGGGTTGAAAATTTATACAGGTAAAGGATACTCTCCGATGAGAGGTAATTTTTCTACCCAATAGAGAGAGCCAACTTCCATGTAAGCTTACTTGGGAATGCTTCGATATAGGATGTCCCAAGAGAGATCGTGAGAGAAAGAAAGCCCAAGAAGCCAGACGCTAGAGCTCTCGGTGAGGTGGAAATCATTCATGTTGACTGGTGGAAGAATCGGTTTCTTATGGCGATTGATGGAGAAAAGCTTTGTTTTCAGCTCTTTGAAAATGACCAGCCATTTTCTTCTTCAATCAGCAACTACGCGGAGATCATTCTCAAGAAGGTGCGCTATCCTGGCTTTATTTGACAGATAGGGCTTGTCCAGGCACGAATACATGGTGGTGTTGTCGGCAATGCCTAATTCTGCAAGGATCCAATCAGGCAGATCATTTATGTAGAGTAGGAATAGAGTTGGGCCTAGCACAGAACCCTAGGGAACACCAGCGTTGTTAACTGGTGGAGGAACGACCATAAAGTAAAACCTTGATACTGCGACCACACAGGAAGGACAGTAATATGGACAGTATTTTGCCTGTAAAGCTATATACCTTAAGCTTAACGATGAGATGGGAGTGCCAAACCTCATCAAAGCTTTTGAAATCTCAAGTGCAAGAGCCCTTGATTCACCAGAACATCAAGAAAACGCTGTATACTCGCAGTGATAACAATGAGGAGGTCAGCAGTAGACCCTGAAGAACGGAAGCCGTAATGGTGGTAAGGGAAAAGTCAAAGAGATACGATATGTTTAATCATTGAGATATTGATAATGGTCGCAAAGACATTGCTAATAGTAGGTAAAAGGCTAATTGGATGAAAGTTACAAGGGTCAGAGCGTTCACCCGAGTTTTTGAAATCTGAAACAACGGAGGCTGCAGGAGGGGAAACATGAATCAGTAAGACACCTGATGAGCAGTCTAGAGAGAATAGGAGAAATTTCTTGGCAGAGGTTTTGCAACACAATGGCTGGGAGTCATTGGGAACAAGACGAGCAATGATAGATGCAACTAAGATAGGAGTGATTTTAACATCATCAAGATGTGAATCAGTACGTGATGGAAATTTAGGTAGTATATGACTACTATCTTCAAGAGTAGACTGAAAAGAACTGTGCAAAGAATTCAGCTTCGTCTGTAGCGGATGTAAGGACGTGAGGTCTATTAAAGAGTAGTGAGAGGGGCAATTTTTTCTGTTGGAGTATAGAACTGCAGAAGTCTCGAGATCCAATTTTCTGGTCCGTCACTGAGTTTCGAGTCCTTTTAGTGTAGACCTGTTTAGACTCATAAAGAATCGTCTTGCAACAAGTACGAGCAGTAGTAAAGAGTTCCTTGTTTTGAGAAAAAGGATCTCGTCGGTGATGCAGGTGAGAACCAAGTAGAGGTATGAGACTTTGACTGGAATTTTCTACCAGGGACAAAAGCATCCATTCCAGCTTGGGCCAAGATGTGATTTCTGAAGCACAGTGTTCAGCATCGAGATTGAAGATGACATTTAGGGGAATGTCACTTACGAAATCACGAAGACTATTCCAGTCTGCAGTGCCGGTTGTTGGCAAGAGGGGGGCCTGTGCCATAAAGTGATTTGTGGCCCCTTCAGAGTGACTTGCAAAAATACCTCAAAATTTTTTCTTCGTCAATGTGCTGTGCGGGGCCTCCCAATTTCCATCTTAGGTGCGGGGCCCTGTACCGCGGCACAGTCGGCACCGCCCTAAAACGGACACTGCCAGTCTGTCTTCTCTTAACTGTAAAGTGTACGATGTAATGGGGATTTTCTAGCACCTTTGGAGGCAAGAGGTTTGATTAACATCTGTCATTAAAAATATTGAAAAATTGATGCATGTTGTGTTTTGTTCCAACTAGCAGTAATATCTTAATTCTGATATATCTCTAGATTATTAAAGAAGCAAGGAAGAGAGAAGATGACTCTTTCAGCAGAGAAAATGAGGCAATAGATCTCATGACAGTATTAATGAGAGCACGAGATGATGAATCTGGCAAAGGAATGACTGATGAACTCTTGTTTCACAATATGTGGACTTTCTTGGTTGCCGGCCACGAGACTACAAGTGTCTGCTTGACGTGGACACTTTATTACCTATCCCAGCTCCCAGATATTCAAGATCGAGCAAGAAAAGAGGCACAAGAAGTTATAGGTGATAACAAGGAGTTCACTCCTGAAATGACTGACAAACTGGAATACATTACAGCAGTAATAAAAGAGAGTCTCAGGGTCAACCCACCATTAGCTTTACCATTCAGGATAACTCTTGAAGATGTTACGTTTGGAGATGTGAAAGTGCCAAAGGGAACCACAGTTGTGATACCCGCTGTAGGTATCCACAACTCAGATATTTTCTGGCCAGAGGCACGAAAATTCAAGCCTGAGAGGTTTCTTTCTTCAGGTAAGGCAATAATGTGTTCTTAATGATAATGGTCCTAGTTTTCCAAATGGTACAATGTTTGGTACAAATGCTAGAGTTTATCATGTGTTAAGTTTCTGTCCTTTTTTTTTTTCTTTTTCTTTTCTTTTTCCTTTTTTTTTCGTCTTTTTCTTTTTTCTTTCCTTTTCTTTTCTTTTCTTTTCTTTCTCTTTTTCTTTTTCTTATTTTTCTTTTTCTTTTCCTTTTTTTATTCTTTTTCTTTTTCTGTCTCTTTTTCTGTTTCTTTTTCTGTTTCTTTTTCTTCTTCTTCTTCTTCTATTTTTCTTTTTCTATTTCTTCTTGTTTTTCTTTACTTTGCATGTGATAGTGGGGGACTAGAGCCATTAGTAATGGTGTGTACAGTTTTAAGGTGTGCATACGCATATGGTTGGACTCTTATTTGAAGGTGTTGTCAGACCCGCGTATCATACCGAAATCAAATTATGCTGAGAGAATTAGACTAGTAGACTCTCCTCCGTATATAAATACTGAATTTTCATAGGCGTCGTCAAATATGTTGAAGAAAGTTTCATTGTTGTTGATGTGTAGAAGTTTGTGGAATTTCTTTGATGAAATTTATGAACTGCATGTTTAGGAGTTTCTCTGATGAATTTCATGGAGTCATGTGTAGAAGTTTGTACAGTGTCTCCGACGAAGTTAGTATTGTTTACTTGACACTGTGTGCCTTACATGTACGGCGTGTCTTTAATTGTTTACTTTCTGTTTCGTTTTTAATTTTGCAGGCAGTGAAGCTTATGCAGGTATTACTGGGCAAACATACCTTCCTTTTGGAACCGGCCCACGTAATTGTTTGCGTTTTTCATTTTCAGGTTGTTCGCTTCCTAAGAAATTACTGGCCAAAACGTTTAACTGTAGCATATTTTTGGATCTGTACGTTTTAAAGAGGATTCAGTAAGACTTATAAGCACGTTTCATCTAAAATGAATGACTTCAGCTTGTTAGTGGATCCTAAGCTCTACTGAGAGAAGCCTCTCATTAAAGGACAAGAGAATCAAGATTAGAGAGACGTGTTTTCCTTTCGATTAGTAACTGCAATAACAAGAGTTTTGAATGTGTGGGCTGTTTTACATTACTTGACTAGACTATCAATTGTGCCTCCAGCTACCATTAGGTCATTTGTTGACAAATTATGGAAAGTTAGATTGTGACTTGAAAACAGGAAATCTTTAAAAACAACACACGCTTTTCCAATCATGTTTTTGAGAAACTGGATCTTACTTTTATTTTTTATCTACCTACCTCTTAATTTCCACAAAATGCTAGGGCAGCTTGGCACACACGCTAACAGTACAGAAATACTGCACCACTACTTCCATACAAGAAATCACCTTATCTTTCAATATGAATCGATTAACTGATTAGAGAACAAATATATCAAAGTCTTTATCGGTGTCATCAACAAAATTCCACACTGACCTCCTAGTAAATCGAGGGAGAAAAATTCACAAAAAGGGTTAGTCAGGCGGCTAATCTTACACACCGTATCTCAACATAAGCTTTGTTATTTGTTTGGATATCGCTAAACGAGTAAATACAGCATAAGATATTTTCTCACTTGTTTGCCAAGCAATCAGCAACTTATTCAACAAAAGATCGATGCTGTAGTATGTCGTTTTAACAATTTAATACGTCAAATTAAGCCGCGTACTTATATAGGCCGCACCTTCAAAAATGCGGCCTAATAAAAACGCGGCTTAATTAATGGCGCGGCTTATTAAAACGCGGCTTACTTTTTTGTAGGGAAAGCAAGGAACGAAGAGGAAGTTTTTTAGTTCTTTAGTTTTTTAGTTCTTTGGTGTTATTTCTATGTTGGCATTTCAAATTGACATTTTAATTGACATTCTCTCTTCTCGATGACTTTCAAAATTTCTTTACTTTACAAAAATATTTTATAGATTGTCCTTATTTGCTGTAACTTCCACTTACTCCTAGGGATCAGTTTTAGCAGTTGATACTTATTCGTTGAAGGGGCTAAAGGTGGACATTTAGTATGCTGATCAGCAATTTCTTCATCATGATTCACTAAACGTACATAGGCTTTTGAAATAATACGTTTTTCTTGTTTCCTTACGCGAATCTAAAATGACTAATTAATGTACGTAACTCTAAAATATCGCGTAATAAAATGGCTCCTTAGTGTAATAGGATTTTGGAATTCTATGTGAGTCATGTGGTGTGCTATGTACTTTAGTTGGCCGAGAAGGTCATAATTTAAATCAGGTAACGTGATCACAAAACGGCATTTGGAATGCCAGTCGGGTTTTTTATGCTGTTGATTTATGTTTGTCTTTGACGTCCCCTTGCTCTCTGTCCTTCTAATTTCCCTGCTATTATAAGATTTTCTGCACCATTCCTCCTCATCACATGTAGAAGGACTTTCAGTTTTCTTGATTCGATGGTTGGCATCAATGTTCTTTCGTTCTTCCAGGTGTTAGCACTTCTACATTAGTCACTACGTAAATCCATGATACTATCAACATTAGGCGTAGGAACCACATTTCTATTGGTTAGAGTTTCTTTTGCATATTACTGTATATTGTCCATGTTTCACAGCCATACTGTAACACTGACCATATGTAATATTCAAGGATTTGCAGTCTTGTCGCCGTACTCATTCCGGTATTTATAAGTATTGTCTTTTTCTTGTCAAAGTTGTCTTTAGCTATGGCAATTCGTCTTTTTATTTCATGGGAGCTGATGTCAGTATGCTGCCAATGTAGTTGAAATTGAACGTCTGCTGAATATTGTCTCCCTTTGCTGTAAAATTGTATACCGGTGGCCCGGGTTTCTTTGATATGATCATCGTATAGGACTTCTTTGTGTTGAGTGACAGAACACAATTTTTGCTTTCAACTACAACTTTGTTCTAAAGGTTTTGGAGTCGCGCTTCTGTTTCGGAGATCAGCGCCGTGTAATCTGCACGGCGAATGTTGTTGAAGTTGTGACGTTTATCTAGGTTGCTTAAACCTAAAATTTCTGCTCAGAAATAACAGCACGGGATAAAATGTTTTTCATACTGGTATTTTGTGAAGCCTATCGTATATTGGAATCAAATGTCATTATTTCATCACTATTTAATTACAAATCGAAAGCTACCTTTTTTCGAATTTTGAGCTAGGATTCGACTATGTGCTCTGAACTGTCTTGACTTTTCGAACAAATGACCTGTGTTATTTACTTTTACGTTTCTGTGCACTCTGTTTATTTATTGGTAAAAGCAATCCTAGTACGATCATTTTTGGTTAGCCAAAATATGTGATCGACGTTGTCAAGTAGAGAACCCTTGATTGTCATTTAAACCGTCGGTAGATTCAAACAACACTCCCAAAACCAGAATTAACGCGGGTCATTATCGCCCAACCGCTAGAGGTTTTACTTAATGGATGCCTTAGTTTTCCCATACAAATATGAAGCATTGTTGTGCTTATGTGGGTGCCATTGTTCTGCTCCAGGTAACCCTGGCTTCTGGTATCAATTCACCAATAATTTACCTCTTGTGGGCAACATCCTACTGAAAATCAACTTTGGTGAACTATATTGCGGGTGATATAATTAGAAACAGACCGTATGTTGCCTAAATTTAATCAATATGAAGCTAATAAACCATCTCATTCCTTGAGGTGCTAAAACAAGATGCACAACGCTAGAATTAGGCGATTACTGGTGTACTGTTGGTAGACATTATGATGTTAAAGGAAGCTCTACCTGTAAAGTCTATAAAAGGTATCATAAATAGTACATGATTTGAACTATACAGTGATTTCTTTGAATATTCTAGGGTAAGCTAAATTAGCAACAAGCACGGTTGGTGCAATAATAATAATAAAAGGTAAATAATTTAAATAATAGTTAATTCATTTGCTGAGTTTAGGTTAGTCTGATAAGATAAGCATTTTGCAGAGGTGCCAAACTCAGCTTTGTCCATTGTCCCAGTTTACTTGTTATTTTTAATCCTATAGCATTCCTCTTTCCTCTTACGATTCAGCTTCACCCTGTTCTACTTAGATTTTTTTTCTTTTTTAAGCTTCTGTTTGAAATTTGCGAGTTCTTTTAAAGCTCCTGTATGTAACTTTGAAAAGCTGTCAGCACTTAAAGTACTAGCCTTTTGTAAAAGGTCAAAATATTGTTTTTTAAAGCTGTAGTTTTTCATGTAACAGGGTCACCGGTCAATATATTGTTGCAAAAATTATCTTTTACAGTTTGTACCTGTTAAAACAGTTGATTTAAGAACCTTTAAAAAGAATATTTTTTACCCTTTTTTAGAATTTATTTGATCGTCGTCAATATTTTCTAAGCAAATATTTGGTACAATGCTTATATAACGTCGACATAAATGCTCAAACCCACCCTGAAAGTAATTATTTGAAGTTCAGTTTTTAGTTATTTCTCGATCTAGCGGCCGTCTTTTAGTCAAGTAGATGTTTTGATCCTAAGATGATCATGAGTTGACAGACGCATAAAAGGACTAAATCTGAAGGGCGGTAATTTTGAGGCAGACGTTTGCTCCAGACTCTAGGCCCCCTACCCCCTCCCTCTTACTCTCGTCATAGTTTCAAATTTAATCTAGATCAACTTAATTTAAGGGAATTTTTAATGGACTTGTTAACATCTTAAAAATAATGGAATACTCTCTTTGTTTGTTCTTTGTTGATCCTACCATAGGCAGTACCTGTCTTAACATGCAATGTTAGCAAATTGTTACATAATTTTCAATTTTGGCATACTAATTTAGCATTTCTGCTGAATAAAACTGTTAAAACGCTACGTGAAATACTATATAACAGATGTAGATCTATTTGGTTATAAACATTATTAACTTAAAAGTTTCTACATGAATATAGCTGTTTAAAATTGAGTTTTGGCTCCGTGAGTAGACCACACTGCAATTGTTTAGACGCAAGTTTAGAGTTGAT
>JAAAKM020006971.1:111536407-111547780 GCA_010016025.2 Alatinidae sp. Z8VKAUB7J3
GTAATAGGTCCTAAACTAGGTTAGGTAAATAGGTTCTGAAACAAGGATGGATATCAAATTAAGAGTAGTCTGTCCTTTTTCTCCTATGACATCTCTTTTTTGCTCTCCGGTCATCGTTACTAAAGTAAAAATATACTACCATCAATTTTCCTTTATCATGAAAGATGGGATTCGGTCATTCAAGAGACATTCATAAAGGGTTTAGGAGAGTAGTTTAGCAGTAACCATCGGACATGCCGTAAAGGCTGCAAAGTGTTACATTGTGTTTATCGTTTTTAGATAAAATGGGTGAGGCCGAGTCTTGGCAAAGGAGTGCAAAGCTGCAAAACGTCAAGCTTAAAGTAAAATTGATTAAAATACGTGTGCTGACAATATTGTATTAAACGAAACCGTAAGAGCTTTTAATTTTGGCATTGTGAGTATTCCAGTAGGGGCCATCAGTAGGTTTAAATTGTACCGGCAGCGTTCTTTATTTGTCAATACCTTGGCTTGTAAATCTTATGATTCACAGTTACCATATTTACTCACGGTAGCTTTTAAAATAATTAGCAAAACTAGTTAAATACAAAATTCAAAGTAACACCATAACACACATTGAATGGAACCGACTAATCCCCTATGCCTATCAAAGAACCTCGAAGCCATCTTCTATAGAATCTGTTTACCTCTATTATTTAATTATCTTACATGCAATCTCCATAATGATATATATATAACAATATTGTTTGCGTTCTAAAATTTGCTCAATGTTTTGTTATCAGAATTATGACGAGTAATAATATACCCCCCCCCCCTCCCCCTTATGCCTTGTTGCGGTTGACTGGCATCGCAGTGTTACGTGGTGTCCCATATCTAACTACCACTTCCAACTATTGGACTTAATAACTAAGTAAAAGACCACTCAGAAATGACGTCAATACCAAAATGGGAAGGGGTACATAAGTTTTGACTTCGTCTGATGGAGGGTAGAAGACGTCGTGCATTAGTAAAATAGAATCCATCTAGTGTCTACCAACTCAAATTTGCAGAGAAATGCTACAGTAGAGGAATGTAAAATTTAAATCAAAAGTCGGTTGCATACAGACGTTTTTCGAAATGCCAAAACATCTATTCCTCTTTGCTTTACCTTCAGACTGTCGTAGTTCCTCATCAACACTACGTAACTAATACTAGGAATGATGTCATCAGGTGCTAAGCACCCAATGTCATTAGGTAGGAAATGGATTTACTATAAACACTCCTTTTGGAAATTTAGAGACATTATAGAAACCTGTCAACATTTTCGTGACCTCATTCTTTAATGTCCCTAATGCAAAACATATTTCATTTGATAATAGTAAGTCACAATCTTCTGCAAATCTAGAAAAGAAATCGTATAGGCCTTGGATAATCTGCATTTGAATTAGAAAGACTTTACACTACCTGCAATTTCCGCTGCTCATATGATCCTTCAGGTTACCAACAATGATATCAAAACCTCTTAATCTCCAGTAATTGTGATCGTCACGATTTGTCAGAACCACTGTCTTGACAAACACTTCAATACCCAAATCAACCATCCACCATGGGTTCTTCTCATACAAAGTGTGAATCATAGACAATCGATCGCCATCGACTGCAAACGATGAAAAGGTATTTCCGTAAATGCTAGATGTTTCTGTTTCTTTCCTCAGTGCCATATTTTGCCCATAGTAAGGTTCTAAACAAAATATTCTGCGGTCAGATATTGCTGATACGTAACCGAATTCTACTCAGACATTTTTTAGAACGATTCTACTTGGGGAAGTGGGAGTGGGGCTTTTGGAGACGCCCATGTATTTTTGGAACCGGTTCCCCGTTGTCAATTAAGTACACTTTTCGTACGATCCGTATGTGCTAAATTGGTGAATAAAGTTTTCATTCTAAATATTTTAGTTCCTTAGAAAGGGACCTATATTTATACTAAATTAACAGGTAAGCATACTGCTTTAAAGAAATTTGTGTGAAATATTATTCTTTCCCTTGAAATTTACTTATTTTTTTAGAAACAAGATTTAAAAAATCATCTTGTGGATAGGACTATTATAATGTTATTGAAAATTAATGCTATATTGTATTGTGACAAACCTAATTAAAGTAAAAATCAGAGAGTTTAAGCTATTACCAAATTTCGGGCGAAACAAGGTAAGGAAAAGTTTTGCTAGAGTCTTCAAACGCCCCAATTCTTCTTCATCCGAGCAAAACAGTGTTAACCCCTTATCAGGCAGGAAAGTGAATTCGCCTGGTTTTCCTCTTTTTCCTCTTTTTTCAAATCAAATGCTATTATTATTTATGTAGGTATTTTCTTTCTCAATGAAATAAAGTTTATGGAAATTCAAGTTTTAATTTTTATTTATAGAAATTCAAGAGTACAGAAAATTAAAACGAATAGTTTACCAGCTTAGCTTGCTCATAAATGACTTCTTGAAAGCATGGTGCCTTCTTAGTGTTTAGTGGAGTAATATTAAGCGTACTTTAAGTACGTATGTATTGAGTTTTTATTTCTTTTATATTACATTTAACAAGCAAAGTCTCTTTTCCTATCGCAGAATAAGTTCGCATATGAGGCCTTGTCGTCAGGACCGTATGTAGAAAGGGATAAATGGAGCCTTAGAAAAGTGTCCACTGGTAATAACTCGCAGTAAAAATAGAAGAGCTGTTAATAAGCCTTTCTACGGCAATATGTCCTATTTTGTGAGACCTTACCCAAGTTCAATGGGTCTGCAAAGAAATGAGACGGTAATCATGTCTCCTTTACTTCCAAAATTGAATAATGTACAAATCAGAAAAATTGTCAGGGCAAACGACTTGAATGAGACCAACAGGACTGTTTCTTCCACGTCTACCAGAAAAGAGAGAAGCCTTATAGGATGCGAAACCCTGTGAGAGGGAATACGAATCTTCGGGAAAAATACAGAATTGGGACGTTGAAGAGTATCAAGGGAGCAATTACAACATACAAGTTGATTATCCTTGGCTTTACAGAAGTCAGATTGAGGGATACTGGCGGTTTCTGAAGTGATGAAGTCCGGTCATGTACTCAGACGTTTACATCAAAAAAGGAGTTTCTCTTTATCTGAATATTTTTAATTAAAACTGTGTAAAGAAAAATTACATACATTGGCAACAAACATTTAAATGTCAGCTTTTGTTGCATATGTGTTATTTATTCTATTTTATTGCTTCGGAAAAAAGTGATTTACAACTAGCTCGAGGAATTAACGATAGGTGAGAGTGACGAAGGTTTTGTTGCTGACTTGATGATTGGGCCTTGCTTTCCAGGAGAAAGTGACAGTTTTTGTCAAAATGTGAAGATAGAATGTGTAAAAGTGCGTGTTGGTTTGACAAATGTTTTTGACAGAGCGTACATTGTCTAAAATATCTTCCATTTCAAAAGGAACTAAGCATTTCATTCCAATGACTGTAGCTAATATTTAGTATTATCTAAATTAACAATTAAATAACTTTTTATTCCTACTGCACTTATAATATAAATTTATATGAATTCCAGAGAGAATAACTTCTTGTTACAGATTTTATATTTTCAGATGGTGTTACATGGTATTTTTTTAAATTGTTTAATGCAGCCGATTTTAGAAAATGCCATTCAATACTATATTCAAAATTATATGCTTGACTGGATAACATTTAAAACTTATTTAAGTAGAGTGGGTATAAGAATTTCGAAAATGATAAAATTAGTAAAATTTTAAAATTATTGTTAGAAAATAAAGAATATTGCAACTTTACTTAAGTTTGAATACAGATAGTTCATCACAATAGTATTTAATCTAATCAGAGCATTATGTCAGTCGGTGTTATTTATAAGGCTGTTTCTATGCTGACCCAATTCAAGAGACCGAACTAAAAAATTCTCCGTAGTGGTTTTAGAGGTCCATTGTAGTTTTCCTGTTACACGAACGCCGTAAAACGCGCTAACCAGCCTTAAAAGTAACAAAAGATAGTAAAATATTACAATTTTCCCAAAATTATAACACGTTATTTGATAAAGAAATATCTTTACTTACATCTAGATACAACTGAAGTGAAAAGATCTCCTTAAAATTAGTGTGAAAACACCCTACTGCGCATGCGGAAAAACGAGACGTTTAACTAGTATACGGATGGATAAATGATGACACAAATCTAAAGAACTATAAAATTTATGTTTCGTGCAATAAAAAGGCCCAAAATTCCATTTGGGAGAGTTTGACAACTTTTTGTATTGTCAATAAAAACTTTATTTAGAATTTAGCTTTTGGAGGCCTGTTATGATATTAAGATTTTTCCAAATCCTATTTCTATTAGTCTTGCTATAAATAGGTCTAAGAAAGTTTGCGAGTACTAGATTTGAGAATCAATCATATCTGAAAGTTTGGGCCGAGGCTGATACCAAGAAGCTGTTGCCTGCCAAAACTAGTTTGAAACAAAACTATACCCTGGTACATATAAAGAAATTACTTCGGCATGAGAAATTAAGTAAAACATTCTTCTCATCTTAGTTAAACCAGAAATATTTAATCGAATTACACTAAATTCGTAATACCATGGAAATAAAACTGTTCCATCATCAATACTTTGCACTCATAGGTAGCTCTTTGAGGAACGTGCACTGGAGATAATGGGCAATTGCTAGGAAATGTTGCCTCCTTTCACATTTACCCTCACACCGTTATCCTCAACAGTAATAATCAAGCTAAAGGAAAATAATACGACTGGCTCATATATCCAATCAGCAATTCTAAAAGCTTCACACCCTGCCAGGGCATCAAGCAAAGCAAAATGAAAAATTTTATGAGAATGAAAAAAAAGACGGAAATCAGTATTGTCCACTTAGGTAACAATATTTGATTGCCGTTGATGAGATGGAGGTGGCCATTAATTCTATCTATGCAAATACACTTTATAGATTGTCACTAGTTGCTTCCAGTTCTCCCATTACGCAACGTATGTCGTTTCATTTATATAAGCATTTGCTGTTACACCTGAAACATACTTTGATTATACAATCGTCTCTCTTCAAAGCTCTGAGAGTCGTTTCCTCTTAGCATACGCGATCACTGATCTCACATAGAAAGCATCTGTTTATTCCAATTGCAACGCTACACTTGTAAAGGAAAGAAAGTCCATTAACAAATGACTAATGACAAGATTTTAGGTTGAACTATTTGATTTTTCACTTCCGCTACAAACTTGAAACTTCTTGCAGGGTATATTTACACTTTGACTCATTCTGTATTTTATTTAAGAACTTGCCAAAGAATAATCACACCTACAGAGTTTGCTTTAACTCAAGTTTTGCTTTACCATGTACTTTTACTTCAAACCAGCCTTATCTAACATAAGATAGTCATGATTTTGAATGATTATGCATGATATCGCCTATTTTCTGATCTGATTTGTTCATAACAATACAACAAAAAAGCTCATCGTTTAAAGGTACCTGTTTCAAAGAAACTTATCGTTCCGCTAGAACCAACGTCTGCCAATTCTAACGCTGATATAATTCTTACTAGACTTGGTTATAGTCAGCATAGCCAAATCCAGGTTCCAATGTTCTGATCTATCAATGAATGAATTTTCAACGAGGCAAACATAGGCATCACATACTGTGCTGTGACAAGACTTTCATGTTTTGGTTAGAAGCAACGGTAACGAAATCTGACCTCAGATTATTATTTTAAGTGCGAAGGAAGATGGACGTGTACCTTATGTGAATTGTGCTCTCGAGAGCTTCAACTTTGGTGCACCTTGTTTATGCTTTTCAAATGAACACCTGCAGTTAAAAGTCAGCATGTACCATTCTTTTAACCAGCTGTAACACTTGCCAGCCTAGTTTGCTTCTATTGTGCCGTAAACGCTTGCATTAGGTACCGGTACATTCTCTATCTTGATTTTAAATAGGCAATTTACATATTACAGTTATCATTTATACGCTTTCATGCTAAGAATGATAGATTGATATCGATATGTTAGTGTTGGATTACAACAAGTTGTCTTACAGCTGAAACTGTCGCATATGCCAATACAGTTAAGTCACTCGATAGTCAATAAGCCCTGCACTTAGAGTTTGCCGCACTAGATCTTCTTTTGTGGTCACTATGTAATTAACACTGAATGGATTTTAATTAGCCCCTTATTTAACCACAAACAATACTTTTAGGTGTGAAGGGAGTTGTACCTTTATCCCTTCATTGATATTGCAAATCATTAAACGTATTATCGTGCATTCGACCAAATATAACAGTGAAAATGTTAAGATCATCCTTGTACGTTTCCTAACTTTCCACACGTGTTCGTTTCCATCCGACAGCTTTCTTGTTTCAGAAGTTTACTTTTAGCAATGCATACATAAAAACCGTGAGTTTCATCCGTTTCAACTAAACGAACTGTAATCTCATTTGGAGGTCTGCTACGTCTCTAGGGATCCTTAAATGTTTTTTTGCTTGAGATAACCTAAAGATTAGGTCGGGAGACCGTTCTAACTCGCAATTATACTGTTGTAGGAAGACAAGGGTTACATCCTTGAAACTTTTTTACTGTATTATTGTCAAAAAGTAAAGGACGAGCTTGTGCAATAAAGCTGGTTGCAACCCTTATTTATTCATGCTCAGTTTCCAACCAAGTACATTCCTCTATGGCCTTGATAAATTTTTCTTCCATTTTAAGAAACAGTGTACGAAACCCAAAATCCTTGTTTTAAATAGTTTGTTTGACATACAAAACAAAAATATTGCACGAAATAGAGACAATAGTTTAAACTGGAATGCTTCTTTTTGTCTAACACTCTTTATAGAACAATCGTCAGAAATGATTTAAATGAAACGTAGGAAACATTAAACTCAATTGTATTTCAGAAAGGGCCAATCAGAATTGGACTGTCTGAAAGGTTTGTGCTTTTGAACCAATCAACTTCCGCTATCCTTGTTTACCGTACCTAGGTGTGCAATCGAAATTCTCTTTTCACAACGTTTTGCTACTGACAACGGAAATATTTCTGCAAGAAAGACATGAGAAAGCATTTGTTTAAGTTGCCTTCATGAGTTAATTGGATGACTTGGAATAGAGTGCGCCTTAATCTACAGTCGTATGACAAAAGTCTAGCAAGTATGCACGTTTAACATAACTTGTATTCAAGTAATTTGTATCAAGTGCAGAGTCATTCGAGATCTAGCAGTATTCTTACGTTTATTAGCACACTTTACAACTAAACTAAGACACAGAAAATAACCAGTTTGCATATAAACACTTAAATTCAGCAATTGGTCCTTTAACGTTACACATTTTTCACACTTTTTAACAATTGTAGATACCCTACACTTGACAATACTCGTTTATTCATAGGTGCAAGTGATTCTGGGGGGATATTTTTCTTTAATGTATACATCTGGGTTATTAGTTGGATTTCCAAAATTTGAGGACTATTGCAGAATAAGTAAATTTGTGAATGTAAAGGGTGTATTCTTTGAACTTCTTTCGTCCTTGCAAACTACACTTGTGTGTTCATCTAATTGGAAACAGAAGAAAACATTAAAATAAAGCAAATGCAGTCCAAAAAAATATTTATTCTTTAACGGATAACAAGAATTGCAGTTTTCCCAGTCGACCAAACACAATTATTTTTTTACAGTATTTATATCTTATCAATAAGATTATCAATACTGCTTCAACGCGTCTGGTCTAACGTGCTTTGTAATGGCTTCTCATCAACGTCTGCTTCATCCGATTTAGGGCTAAATCATTTTTACTGATAATATTTATATCAATTATGGTAATCACGCCTCTACTGTTAGGTTTGAATCAACCTATTTGACCCTTTCACATGACGTTAAAGACCAGATGATGTTCAATCGGTCATTATAATATGAAACATTTGCAGAAGAGCACCCATGTCGTGGGTACTCTGATCCCTTAACAACTACAATTGTGTGTGTTTTCAGGAAAAGACATCTGCTTCGCTGCTTTACTTTAAAAGAAAGCAGATGGTGAGAGGAAGTTAATTACTTGGGATGACCTTAATCTATGATCCTCTGACATCATAAATAATAGCCACCGCGTGTCTGGTGTCACGACTTTGTTTAAATTTTACCCCATGAGCATTTAATAACCATTCATGTAGCTACAGAAGCCCTGACCATTCTGGACTTTAACAACACGAGCACCTCATTGTAGGAAATTAATAAAGCCCCAAGTTAACGATACTTAAATTAACGCGAATCAAATTAACGCGGTTTGCCAAGACACATCGAAAAAAGAAATAAGTCAACGCGGTTCAGTGAAACTAGGATGATGCATCTCATGAACACTCGAATAAAACAAGTTGAAATGCATCTCTATTGTTACCTCCTCACAACGACAGTAACCTGGCCAGGAAAATTACGTGACTTCTAATTAACGGGTATTCTATTAGGGCAAATGACCTTAATCTATGATCCTCTGACATCATAAATAATAGCCACCGCGTGTCTGGTGTCACGACTTTGTTTAAATTTTACCCCATGAGCATTTAATAACCATTCATGTAGCTACAGAAGCCCTGACCATTCTGGACTTTAACAACACGAGCACCTCATTGTAGGAAATTAATAAAGCCCCAAGTTAACGATACTTAAATTAACGCGAATCAAATTAACGCGGTTTGCCAAGACACATCGAAAAAAGAAATAAGTCAACGCGGTTCAGTGAAACTAGGATGATGCATCTCATGAACACTCGAATAAAACAAGTTGAAATGCATCTCTATTGTTACCTCCTCACAACGACAGTAACCTGGCCAGGAAAATTACGTGACTTCTAATTAACGGGTATTCTATTAGGGCAAATTTTTTAAAAAGGCGTTAAATAAGCGCCGCGTTAATTTCGTGGAATCAGGTAACTTAGTCAATAGTGTTCATCCTTTTACAAGATTGGTGCAATGTAATAAAATCAATACAGCTTGGTTTTCATTAAATATTTCAAGGTGTGTTATGAATTTCTCCAAAATTATAAAGTACGTATTAAAGTATGAAACGTTAGGTAGAGTTACATAATTAAACAACTGTACCAGCAGACCGAAGTGCATTGAAACGATATATATTTACTCTGCTATTAATACTGAAGAGGGCGGACTCTGCACGCTGTAGAGATAGAATGTTGATGATTGAAAAGCATGAAGTAGAAATCAGTGAGAAGATTGAAAGATCTTGGTAGTATTTACCTTTTACAAATGTGTATTTTTACCTGCAGACTAATTATTACAAAGAAAATTATCAATGCAAAATTGCTGGGACAGGGGCATGCGAACCCTTACTCTGTTGGCATGAAAAGTTGTGGTCTTGATGCCATTTCATATTACTTGCAACCATTTGGCATAAATCGTGGCGGTAATTTGTAATGCCTACGTTTACTCTGACTAAACGACTAATACTCGTATCAAAAAGTTAAACATTCTTTCAAAACCAAAAGGATGAGGAAGCACAAAAGTAATCGACCCCCATATGATCCTGATGCAACTGACATCAGCTGTTGCTTTTATTTTGATATGTCACTATGTCAATAGTACAGATACTAGCAAAGGACTGGGACAAGTTATCAGAAGTGTAAATTAGGGTCTTGATGCAATAAACTTCTATCTACATGATCAATCACAAATTGTAAATGACAGCTTTTAATTAGGAACATATCACAACTAGTTTCGACGATATTGTATAATTTCCTAAAATCATTTGTTTCAATTCGCTCTGCTAGAGATCAGCTTCAACTAACATAGCTGGAATTTTTTTGTACCTTATCAAGAAAATTTTTCCCCAATGTTATTAGTTACATAGGAACTGTCATAGGAATTAGGTAAAATTCAGCTACATAGCTGTGTGGCCAAGGCTTGGTTATTTAATACTGGTCACTATAGGAGTCTGTTGAAAACCCAGCAGGCGAAGGAGAGGGTATTTAACTGTACGAAAGGACGTTCGTGCGTGTTATTTTGATAGAGCTGAAAAGTGGCCACGGAAAAAATTGAGATTTGGCAAATCTTTGGGAGGCCAGAGCCCCTCTGCCCCCTGTTCCCCCGTCCCTGACAAAATACTGCAAATCACAGGTTTCCTCCAATCTTAAATTTGTTAACAAAATATAAGAGAAAACCAGTGTCAGTAAGCATCACACAAATACGCCGGCATTCGACTGGATTTGTATTAATCATCTCTGTAAAACGTATACTACAAAAACAACCAGGGGGTACAAAATGGAATACAACAAAGTGGCATCCAAAGGGTAATATGGTCACTCAATACATTCTCCGTTTTATAAAAATTCGAACTCTCAATATCCTGTTTTACACTATAAAACGGGCATACAGTTACTTCAAAAATACACGATATACATAATACATTATGTCTAAATATTAAATAAGTTATATTATGTATAAAATTAGTAACGCATTAGTTTCACTCTACTATATTTAGATCTTCGTCAGCTCTTGTAGTATGGCTTCAGGTAGTTACAAACAGTTTGTTGATGACACAGAACAAAAATTGCCCACAATAATGTTGTGCTGGTACACCAATTGTTTCACTATTCCGTGCATATTTGGTTATCAATCGCAGTACTAGGTCCTTCCTGGAAACAACACACGGCCAGGACCTGTAGCATTGTCAAAATGTACGTATGAGCGTGCGAGCGAGGCGCAGGAAGGAGAAAATAAAAATCTAACCCATTAGGATTATCGGTTCTTATCGAGTATGTCTGCTCAAACGACGCTCTATTAATGATTACAAATGTCTTCATGTAATTTAAGCAGTTTCGCCAGTTGTCCTTGCAAACGATATTAGTCGAACAAATTGGGAGTAACAGGGAATCAATGTCACACACCTTTGGTCTTACATACATTTAAGCTCCGTCTCGACACCTACTATTTGCTTTACTGTAATCAAATCAGTCACTCTGGTCTTGCCAGTCACAAAGCAAGTGTTGCGGCACTGGGGTGTACAATACCCCGCAGGTTTATAATTGAAACATTTAAAGAAAATCAATTGATCACGAGCAAATGACATGGTACGTCCCCCCAAAGCTTTACAACTTACAGGCAAATCTCTTTCTACGACACGGCACCGTGTAATATTTAACGAATTACACAGAGTCAAGAATACACCATGACAGATATTCCTTCAACCGCCACTAAATATGCATACTGAAGAAGCCAATGTACTGCTAAAAGCAAGGGGCCTAGTAAGAAGCCAATGTTATGCTTAAACCATGTCCCTGGTGTTGTTCACGTCCAGCGCCTACTCAAGACAAGAACTGATTCAAATCTCTAGCGTCAGTTTGATCTTTCGCAGTACTTACACAAAGTTCACAGCTTTCACTGAGTTTATTGTTCACATT
>JAAAKM020006971.1:111547880-111608336 GCA_010016025.2 Alatinidae sp. Z8VKAUB7J3
AAATCTCTAGCGTCAGTTTGATCTTTCGCAGTACTTACACAAAGTTCACAGCTTTCACTGAGTTTATTGTTCACATTCGTAACAAAATACCAGCTGCTAATGCTCTCTAAATGTGGTTTCAGACCAATACGTTAACGAAAATAGCATCACCAAATAAAGAAACAGGTCCTTGGTCTAAGTTTTGTATGCAATCTTTAGTAAAAGCATGACATTGAATTCTGAGGAGTACAAATTCTTGTTATAAATCCATATGGTTTCATGTCTGTTGCTCCTGAGCACAGATGGTACTGATGATGAGTTCGCAGGTGAAAAAGTTAGTGACCTGACCATCTCCATATATTACTGAAACGTCTTTAATCTTGCACTCAATTTTACAAGCATGTCTAGTATGAGTAATAAATATTGTATACACCAGTAATTGCATCTGTAGAACATCTAATTTGTCTTTCACAGCCGAAAAGAGGGCGCGACGGGGTACGTTAATCAAATACTTAAATGGGGGCATCGCCTAGACACAAAATCTACTACACAAATTCATCTTCAAAGGCGACTCCTTAATAGGCAACTAAACTAAACGTTGGAGTAATTTTAAGAAATTCCAGAACTGAGGATTTCGTCTAGAAAGCAAATTGAAATTCTAATAATGCCCTTCATGTATAATTTTGTAACCAAAATGCATGCATCGGCAGGAGATACACGTGGTCGAGCCCAATTTTAGTCGATCCCCTAAACAGCGAAATAAATACATGTTCCACAATCCCTAATCGTCACAACGATCGTTATGTTTAAAACCAACACACTTATATCAAAAACAAGCAATCAGTTCCTAGCTTAAGTGCTTAAGTGTGAAAATTTAACAACTGAAGATCTGACCCAAATCCTAAACTTATTCAAAAGTACGTGTGAAATATAACGCACCATTTGGATATTAACCTAATACCGCACCTTTTACTAGAACTGAGAAAAACTATCGCTGCTCAGACCACACAATCGTACTACAGCCTATGTGTACATTTTAAATTGTTTTAATTACGAAGCTCTCTCTCGTTCCTATTCTTAGATAAGCTGCCTCTTGGATTGTTGTCATCTTTCCTCGGAATTCTCAACATCCTCTAAGCTCCGAGTTACAAATGCATCACTCTCCACCTATATCATAGCCTCGGATCCGCTTCATGTTACAGCTTGACTGCTTCAATACACAAACGTTAACAGTAGTGAGCTTTGTAGGCGGCATTCTAAATATACGGTGGCATCATACGTTCAATGACCATGTCCAATTTACGTCCAGCTCGTTGCAAGAATGGCACCAACTGGTCGCATTTCAAATCTCTTGTATGTATGCCATTAACCTACAGCAAGAGTAAAGAAAAGAAAAACTTTCGATAAGGAGTGAACTTGAAAGCATATGGAAAATATTCCTATGCGAAGAAAGAGTAACGTTCCTTTTTGGCAACGGCCCAGCGCCTTTGACGTGCTTTGTAAATGTTTGGAAAAGGAGCAGCGAGAGAGTACACGGCCAATACAAAGCACATACTCTGCATAGTACCAGATTGGTAACACAGAGTACGAAAAGCCTCGACGGACGACTTATTAGCTGAGGAAAGACACCATTTGCTTACGTCAAAACAAAAGAAAGCAATTTTGTCATCACCTGGTGACTGTAATTCTTGTACACATGTCCTTTGGGGCATGACATTTGGGTTGGGGAGTACATTTTTGTGTCTAAAGGTTAATCCGGCATTGAAAATGCTCAAGAGAAGGTAAGTCAATTTAAGTGTGGATCATTTACAAAATCTACTGAACTGATTTTTCTTAAAACTTGTCCTATTGCATAAACATGTTTCTATGGCGAACTTTGTTATTTAACAATGCCTAACACAGACTATGCTATAAATAAATGTAACTATCGAACATCACCTACAGACTTCACTGGCAACGACGATGATGATTATCAACATCATAATTATGATTATTGTTATGATGGTGACTATAACGATGATAATGATAATAATTATTATCATTATTATGATGATGATGCCGATGATGATGATGATGATGATGATGATGACGATGATGATGATGAAGATGATGAGGATAATAATGAAGGTGATGATTACGATGATGAGGATGATTATGATGATGAAGATGATGATGATTATGATGATGATGATGATGATAATGATAATCAAGATGATGATGATGATGATTATGATGATGATGATGATGATGATGATGATGATGATGAGGAGGAGGAGGAGGAGGAGGAGGAGGAGGAGGACTACGATGATGACGATCTAGTGCTCTCTGGCATCAAAGGCAAGTGAAATATCCACTTGAACACGACAGCTCAAATCAGAGCAATAAGTAAAGACTTGCACTGATTCCATTTGCCCTTCGTAAACTTTACACCTGCAATTTATAATTTATGCTACTTTGTAGCTCACCCTCAATTTGTACACAAAACGCTGACTTTTACATTGGATACTCGCTCTTTGTATATATCTGTGCAGGTGTTCATATTCAACTATCGTTAGAGACCGAGTCACCGTGATTCAAATGGATAGATGGTTTGAACCTTTTTGCAGAGGATCCTTATTCGATTCTACGAAGAGCCATGAGATACCTTGAGAGTGTTCTACCCATCGGACAGCCCCATTGGATGCTGAATTATACTTTAGGTTTGAAGCTGCATTACACAAGATGTGCGCACGGACAACATAATAGAGGCAGTGTGGCATTAGAATAGCAATCAGGAAAATCTCGATGGATTAGTACTTGTGGGAAGATGAACAGGTAACACAACAGGGGGTCACAGTCTGACGCGGAACTACCATTTTCACAATGCTGCTGTCATTTTGAAAGGAACCACTGACTTCTCACTGTGAAAGCTATCACTGACCTCCTGATTAATAAACCTCTAAGCCATTTAAATCTTCATAGGAGATCGGATGTTTATTCGACCAGACTTCTTTAGAAAACTAAACTGCGACGTACAGCATTTACAGAAGTTGTTGAAAACAACGACTGCGAGGAACAAGGGTTGTTTTGTTATTTATCCACTTGTGCCTGTTCCAGTCTTTCATGGGGAAGAGATCTAATACAATGCTCCCCAGAAGATCAAAACACCAAAATGCTTTCTTAATTCTCAAATAGGTCCTCCAATAACGTTAAAGTTCCATGAAAGAGATAAAAAAAAGGGGGCATCTCTTTCTGCACTGCTGGAACATAAAAGTCTTTCCTTTTCAAGAACGAAGCCAAGATGCGGACCAACTGCCTGCCCGGACGAACAAGCTCCCCTCCCAAATAAATGTCTAAATGCACATTTTACGTTGAGATTTTTGCTTTGTTTTGTATAAGCCATTTACAATTTTGGCCTCTTTGACACGTAGCTTTGTTTCAAATATGTGCAAAATTATTTTTAAGTATTACGGTTACCAATGAATAAGAAATCAAAGAGGCCACACACCACTCTTAGGCTAAACCCAAATCTTGACAACTAAAAACGTTTTGGTTTGTAAAAGCCGATCTTAGTGAAACTGGATGCACCAAGTCGGTCTTGATTATGCCTGGTACAGTTCAATGTACGTTTCGCTTCTTAGCTGGCATTTTACCACTAACACCAAATAGAAAGAGTCAAAGCCAAAAACGAAATGCAAAGTTGGTTTCTTCTGGACTGGGGATTATTAAATGGGGACAGGATCGTTGGGAATGTCTTGCTAAATAACCTTTGGAGGGATGGAATCATTAGGCATATGCACTATCATCTTAAAGTAAACATTCTACGGCTGCTATATATAGGAACACAAAAATAGGCTCGTTACAAGAACAGTCTAGTTTGTGGGGAGATGTTCTCTACAGGGGCATCAAACAGCAACGGGAAACCTTTGATCATATTTAACTTACCTACCTTTTCCAACTGATATAATTTATATAAACTTTACTTTATTTTAAGAAAAATGTTGAATGTGATTAACCGGATCCAGTTACTAGATCTAATTCAGCAATTGTGTTATTAGTTTTTGTCAAATCTATGACCTTGTACGGCCCGAAATGCAAAAATCTTTTTGGTTTACGACATGACCCAAGTTCTATTTTGTAATAATGTTCGATTGGACTTTTTTTGTAACAATATAAAAGTCAAGGCTAAGCATGGAGGTAATAGAGCTGCCAATGGCTACCTTACACCAGCATCCCTATGATGCATTGCTTTTCTGATTGGTTATCAATTCTGCGCAAGAAAGAATGTTCAAGAAAGTACATTGAACTGATTCTCTTTAAGATTTCCAACGTAAGGTCTTGACAAGGTACATCAAATGCAAAGAAATACAAGACATAGAGCAAGACTAGGAATGGCATAAACTGAGCTTGCCTATGATTCCTCTTTGGTGTTTACATATTATCAATACTTAGAGCAAGTTTATAATGCAGTTGACCTGAGACTACGCCGAAGCCACAAACCACATCTGGATTAACTCAACAATGGCGGTGTGACTCGTTACCTTGGAAACAAAATAGGTTTCGTCATTCATAATTTGTAGTTAAAGAAAACAAGGATCTTGATATCCATTTAGACAAATCGGGGATACAAAATCATTAACCATATGGCTAAGTTCAGATTACGCCAGCCTCAAACCCACCAAGACATCTCATTATGAACTTTACAAGAACCTTGAAATAGGCTGAAATTTCCATTAACAGGCGGAAATTTAAAGTGTGGTTTTCCATCAGAAATGATTGTTTTTCAGAAGCCCGTTAACCAGATGTACAAGCAAAAATAAACCTTTTATGTTAAAACGGCAGCATTTCTTTCCATCATACTTTAAATGGCCATCAAAAGTAGGCAATAGTGCTCCAATTGCAACAACTCATGCGCACTTTGAACGATCCTATTTGACACAACCGACTGGCTGATAATTTGAATGATAAATAATCTAATTCCCTGATAAATTGATTCATCGATCGATCTAGAAATTGAAGTAAGGAGTGCAGAGTTTAAGCGGAGAGCGAGTGAATGAGTTAGTGGATGAGCAAGTGTGTATGACTGATTGAATGAGTAACTGTTTGAATAAGTGTGTGTGTGTGTGTGTGTGTGTGTGTGTGTGTGTGTGTGTGTGTGTGTTAGTTCGTGAGTGATGGATGAGTGAGTGAATGAGTGAGTGAATGAGCAAGTGTGTATGACTGATTGAATGAGTGTAGGCTCGTAGCAATCGGTGATCCCGGGGGAGGGGGAGACTGGAAGGAATTGGTCTTAAAGATTTAATTTTCATTCGTCAACGTCTTGTACTGAAATTGGTGGCCTGGGTAGCGGATGATAGTTCTGTCTTTTCTCAAACTCTCTTTAACTCGCATCATTTTATCCGTTCATTGTATTTACTCTTGTAATACTTAAGTAACATTAGTCGACTAGAATTAAAAGTTGCCTCCTCCCCTCTTCCACGTTTTTGACAGATGGTACCTCTACTATTTGTATGTGGCTCTCCAGATTCTAGCTCTCCATATCTGTAAAAGGACACTTAATTATTGTTCCATGACGTTGGTTTGAAAATTCCGCTTTCTGAATGTGCCCATCCCATAACCTAATATTTACGGGAACAATAAAGGCGTTGACCTCGATTGACATTAGAAATGAGTATTTGTATTGATAATTTTCGCTTTGATACACAATCGTACTTTTAAAGGGCGTAATTATCCTTGTCTGTTGTCAAATATTCTTTCAAAAGACTAATTAAGGTGATGTTCACGTACAACTCTCAACTTTCACAGCTTGTACATTGTGTAGTTTGATTCTGGATTGAGGAAAATGCCGAGTACGTACAAAATTAAAAAATGACATAACAATGCTATCCTTCGCAATTTGCTATAAACAGAAAATTGTTAATAGAGGTAAATCACGTCACAATATATGTACGTGCTCTTTTTCATGTCCTTGTCTGCCTTGCTTACTTGTTTGACTTCTACAAATTTTTAAGACTTCTTTAAAACTTTTCCGACACTTCTTTAATGGACTACTTGAAATAATTTTCTGAGGTTTTGGAAATTCTTCCGACATTTAAATTTTTTGGGGGCGACCTTTTTGAAAATTTTCTTGACTTATCTTGACGTATAAAATATTTTCTTGCCTTGTTGCCTTGCCTTGCTTTGTTGAAAATCTTTCCTACACCATTAATTTTTAATGGAACTCTCGAAATGCTTTTCTGAGTTTCTGAAATTACTTCTGACTTTTTAAATTTTTGTCCGGACCTTTTCAACATTTTTCTTGCCTATTTGAAAATCTTTTCTACACTATGAATTTTTAATGGCCTCTTGAAAATTTTCCTTGAGTTTTTGCAATTTTCCCTGACTTTTTGAAATTTCTTTCAAGACTTTTTGAATTTTTTCTCAACTTTTTGAAATTTGTTCTGCCTTTCAAAACACTTTCTTGCCTTTTGAAAAAGTTTTCCTGACGCTTTGATATTTTCCTGTCAGTAGTATCTCTTTTCAGAAAAATGTGGTGAAGTTGAGACAATGCAAACAAAGTGGAATACATTTTGGTAACTATGGTGATTGGACTGTTTTTTGGCACGTTTGTCAAAAGGCAGGCTAATGCGTCTTACCTCAAAGACTTAAGGACGTCACTTTTACATGTGCTTTACAAGTGCTCCTTGTAGTCGATCATCATTATCTTCATTATTATCATCATCATTATCATCATCATCATCATCATCATCATCATCATCATCATCATTATCATAACCATCATCATCATCACCGTCATCATCATAATCATCATCATCACCGTCATTATCATAATTATCATCATCATCATCATCATCATCATAATCATCATCATCACCGTCATCATCATAATTATCATAATCATCATCATCATCACCGTCATCATCATAATCATCATCATCACCGTCATCATCATCATTATCATAACCATCATCATCATCACCGTCATCATCATAATCATCATCATCACCGTCATCATCATAATTATCATAATCATCATCATCATAATCATCATCATCATTATCTTTAATATCATCGTCAGTATCATCATCATCAACAGCATCATCATTGTAATCGTCATCATCATTATCATCATCATCATTGTCATCATCATTATTATATTTTATATCATCGTCAGTATCATCATCATCATCAACAGCATCATCATTGTAATCGTCATCATCATTATCATCATCATAATTGTCATCATCATCATTATCTTTTATATCATCGTCAGCATCATCATCACCATCATCGTTATCTTGATCATCATTATCATTATCATCAATATCATTATCGGTAGCATCACCTATAGCCTGTTTGCCGTTATATGTACTTTATTCCCGTATTCCGCCAGACACGTGCTCTCTTTCCTCTTATTAGCAATTCTCATAGCGCTCTGTAGCTCTGACTTTGTCCATTTCCCAATGTTTGACAGTCTGTTCATCCTCGGTCTTCCTTGACGGGCCTTGGAGTTAATATAAATAAACCAACTCTTGCTTTAGCATCTTTTCTGACCGTGATACCTTTGTGAATCTCTTTAAATTAGAAAAGGCCAAAGTTTGAAGCTATCTGATGTGCTAATAGTTGTAATTTTGATAATAGAAATGTAGTCCAATTCCCCCAGAGACTTACTTTTCAAACCTAACCGTGCGATAGAAATACGTTTAATTGCCTGTTGTTGCTTTTAGGCTAGAATTTGTTTTGAGATTAGCAAGACGAACAACTTATGAAATAGCAGAAACTTACGTTATGTGAACGTTATGTTACCTAAAGTTTAGGTTGGACGAGAAAACTAGTTCATGGATGTCTACCTCTTCGTGTTTTAAAGAAGCATGCTGTAGGTAAAGGCAGAAATGTTTGAGGATACAAGCTACGTACTTGTAAATGCTGGTATATATATGAAAGTAACGAGGGTCTCAAGAGGAAACTCAAAACTTGGAATATGCTACGATACGAAGGTGATATCCCATGCAACCCTTTGGAAGACAATATTGATTTCGTCCAATAAATATAGTTTGTAGACAATATTATGGCAAAAAAGGCGACAGTATTGTGGGTTAAGGTACAACTTGCTACTTGCTGTTTAGAGAAACAGTGACCTAATTAACGATACATTCGGAAGAGTTTTCTTGTTTCTTCTTTCAGTTGTAAGAAAATGGCGACACTCTTATGGGATAATCGAGGTGAACGTAGTGCTAAAGACATCAAGCTACGACACAAGTAATTTGCAGAAACCAGTTTGTAGGTAAGAGTAACGTTGAATTGACAACAGAACTAAATATCGACTTATCTTACCCTTATTTATTCATGCTGTTGGAATGATGATGTTGTTATGGCTTAAAGAGAAGGCTTAAGACTATAATAATGTGTTCTTCAGACGTCTATATTGTGATGAGGTCGATGATGAATTCGAGATAAACAAAGTGGATTTCCAAGTCGCCTACTTTCAGTGGTGCTTCTTGTTTTGAAGATTCCGAGTTGTTCGAAGTAGTCACAGCTAAATCTTAGAATACAATCAACTACTCAGAGATGTGTGATAAGCCGACAATGCTTATGTTCAACTTTAGACAAACAAGTTCTTCCGATAGCTTAATATCCAAGAGTGATTCTACACATTGTTTTAAAGGCTAGATAAGTATGAATTGGTAGACATAGAGAGGCCGTAGACAGCAATAAAATAAACTGCAGACGTATGTTTTGTGTTGACAATAGCGATGATGAATTTCAGACAAATGGACCCACTCTTCCGTTGCCCTATCATCCAAGCACTGCTTGCTGTTTTCATGATATGATTGCTATGAGTTGGTCGAGGTAGACACGGAAAAAACTTAAAATACAATAACATGTCTATGCTTAAAAATACGGACCAGGAAAAGGGAGCCGTTGCAAAACATCCGGTGTGTCATAACGTGGAAACAAAGTGCGCCGAGCATTCTTTGGTTTCTTGATACGTCGTCTATCTGCCCCCTGTGTACATAGACCGCACAGCAATAGAGGGTGGAGTAAACTGATCGTTCCTTTGTGTTTTGTACATCAATAAATGAATAGAACGTACACTATGTAAGTAAAGTAAATATGGATGATTAATACGAGAAAAATGGGAATTGTTACCCCACCCGTATCAACAAGGAAATATTAGTAGTCTGAGGTCCCCATGATATGGCGTCGATCGATGTTTTGAAAGTTATGTTTACATCGGCACTTGAGACCAGAGATCACAAATGCAATTAGTAAGACTGGAATCTTGAAAGAAGCAGTTGAGGTCAGAGAGTATACCGTAAACAGATGCTATTTATTGATTGATGGAATGAAAATACAGCTTAAGAGATAGATGCTTTTAAGTAATTTGGCTTAAATCGTAACACTACGTTAAAGACATTTTAAAAAGCTGTCAATTTACAGACGGACAGCGTTTACTTGAACGCTGGGAGAGGTTAGAGCAATAGGAAGACATAGTGATGTGATTTCTTGACTTAACAATTGCAACAAAATAGGTTGTTTGGTGATGATAACGTTTTGAGTTCAGCAAACAGCTCTGTTTCTTAGAATGTACAGATGCCTTCATTAGAAAGAAGATGTAGCAAATTTTGGGTGATTCAGATGTAATGACAATTTTTGTAGAAGCTCCGGGCCTACCTTATCGATAAATCTGAGGTTCACTCCGTGGAAGATGCTAGAAGGATGCTAGATGCCAAAAACCTAATGGCATGCCTTCTTAGCATCACACTAGTCCAGAATTAGAAAGAATGTCTCGCTCTTTAAGCATTTTTTCTCCAAATTTTAAAATTAGAACTTTTACAAACTAACAGAAATGACGCACGAAGATTTGTTAGTTGCTCCAAAATTATTGTTTTCTAATTTTACAGTGCTCCCCAGCCCATTCGATTGTTCACAGTTGTGTACTTTTCTAGCATGTTCTTCGCCGTTTTGTGTAATCCGCATTGCTTTGTTCGCTTCTCGGTGTCCCGCAGATTTTAAGCAGAGACTCGCGTGCCCTGGTAAACACAGGCAACAAAGACGAACTTGACGTCAGACAATCACTGACGTCCTGTGCTTTAAGTTCCCACGAAAAATGAAAGATGATTGGCTGAGGATACAATGACGTGAGAAAGGCAAGAATTTAAATGGGAACTGATTGTGGTGACGTACCCTACTGACGTTAATGTAAACAACAAATCTTGATCTTGAAAAAGATAGGTACCCTCAGGGACATGGCTGGACGCAAGGAAAGAAAACGATAAATAACTAAAATTTCATACTGAAGGTGGAGTCTTTAACTAGAATAAGGTTCCTCAGCAGGTATTGCGAAGATAATAAACTTATTTCTATGATACAGAAACGCCTAATGAATAATCAAGCATTACTAATGAAGTAAGGAAGAAATCGATCGTGGGCGCAGGAAATTACCCTGAATTTACAAAAAATAAATATCCTTGTAAAATATTTGCATATTGGCAAGTAGTGCAAGACCAAAACTGTAAGTTACAAGGTAAAAAGTCAAAGATTTTGTCAGAAAAATCATGTATCCCCTTATGCAAAAACTTAAAAAAATTCAGAGTAAAACATGCAGATTGTATAATATTCCAGCTTCAGAAATATTCTCCTTGTTTACGAAGTTTGTACTGCATGGCATAGCCAATGTAGACCTTAGAAATGAGAGAATATATACCTATATTGGACGGGGTTTGGCGTGCACATTTTCTTTACAGCTCTGTCTGCAACATGTGTAATTTTTAATGTATTCCTTCCAATGAAAATTTCTCCAGGACCTAGAACACCTCTTTGCCTGATCTGAGTTTAATGTGAAATGGCTTTGGGTAACAATCTACAGTTTTCTATGTAGGGACATTCGAACTATCAGCAAACGATTTTTGTACATTCACCTCTAAAGCACAAAGTCTATAACCTGAAAGCAAATATACAAGCTCTTGTACAGAGATTGTAGTTCACGCCAGAAATCTCCGCCATGGTCAGTAGCGACTTTGTTAATATGGTCTACGAAACGGCTTAACCATTCTTGTCTCTCTTTCACAGCATCCTTGCAAAGTGCTCCTTCATAACGAGGAAAAGACTCAGTTATTGATAGGAGAAAATGTGCGATATGTACGTAGCATTTAGTAATATATTTTGCATCTTAAACCAATGTTTTAATTTTGTATCTTGTTATAATTTAGTAAGGATGATGAGACCTTAATGACTTACTTTTCAAGGTCCAAAACGTAGACCAGTTAGATGTCTCTCTTATTATTGATAAGAAAATGACTGAAACTGAAAGACAATCCATGCCCCATGTCCTTGTATCAAAACCAAATACTGCACGTGTATTTTGTAATACCAACATCGGATCCTCCTTATCATTGCAATTTCAAACAACCTTTGTTATGGCAAGGTTTGGAATTACAGCATGGCATGCTTACTGTCTGAAGGACGTGCTCTTTAGAGTTTCTACTTGTTTCTACAAGTTATCCAACCGTGAATGCAATTCAGCTACGACAAACACAATCTGTAGTAGTTACTGTTCATCTATGTCAAGACGAAAACTATTTTTGTACGTTTATGGCTGTAACTTGTCTTGCAAAGTTGTTGCTTACACGATGTCTTCATTATACCATACTATACCACAATATACTATAAGTTATTACACTATAATACATTTTGTCTTAAAATATAAAACTACATTATACCATCCTATGCTATATTCTATTTTACTCCACTATATTCTACTCTACAGTAGTATAAAAACTTTACTATACAATATTATACTATACTATACTATGCTATATTATACCATCCTATACTGTACTATACCATGCTATATTATACTATGCAGTTCTAAACTATACTATACTATACTATACTTTAGTATGCTATACTATACTATGAGCTCAGTTGGTAGAGCGCACGCCGCGAAAGCGTGGGTCACGGGTTCGACCCCCGGTGGTGACATACTTTTCTATTTCTCTAGTGTTCTATTCAAAACTAATATTTTGTTCCTGTTAATGGCCAAAATTTCTGGAAAGATGGAAATGGCTATAACTTCCTTATTTTATGCTTTTCAGGCAAGATTATAAATAAGTAGCCTGATGATCCATTAAAATACTGAATCAACTAATTAAAGAAAATCTATTGATCATTGTATTTGTAGTTTACGATACCAACAATGCTTGTCGTCTACGTTATCGTCTCGCCTAAACCTTGCCTCAAATGACTCTTGCTAAAAAAACCTCAAACATAAACTCTCTGATTCTTTTAGGGAATTACAAGGATATTATGTTTTTAGTGTTGGTGTGCGCTGGGAAAGGAGTTAGACCTTGTTCGATCCCAGGATTTAAATGATCCGTTAAGGATAAGGATACATTAAAAGTGAAAGTCACATACAATCACCACCAGAATCTTGAATATCAATTTACTAAAATATTCAAATGAGGAAAATATAGCTTCATGGATGTAACAAAATAACGGCTCGTTTTGCTCCACTGCATGTCCATAGGCGCAACGGACACGAACTGTGGATTATTTTCCCGAAAAAAATACTCCTTTGCCCGAAAATTATTGGGACATGAATCTACTAAAAGCACTTGAGTTCGGCAGGAATGCCGACGCTAATTCAGGGGGCTGGTAAGACTTAAGGAATTAAGGAATTGTAAAAGGCGCGGATAGTCTTTCTGATTTACCCCCTGGAGAGCGCGAACACAGCTATATACGACGCTTACGTGTTTTGTCATCATAGCCGCGTCCCAGTCTTATACAGGCAACTCTGTAAATTGCGTCCAGCCGTCGGACTGGATTGAAATGCCATTATTAACAAGCTGGCCTTAATATGAAGATTTTGAATTCTCATCTCAACTCTTGCTGTTAAATGCGTTTGTGTATTATATGTAATTTTGGTCATAGTGAACTAAAGTTATTAAGGAATCGTTGTGATTAGATTTTAAATGAAAAACAAATCATAAAAATTAACTCAAAATACATTACAATTAACTAGGAAATTTACGTAACAAAAGATTAAGATCAAAATCAAATCAAAATTTAAGTGTGAAGCAGAATAAATAGGTTTTAAGCAACTCATTGGTGTCACTCTAACAAAGGTGTGATACACGGGTTCATTACTCGTTGCGTCATGTTGATGACACACGTCTAGTCCGGCGAGAATATCATTGTTTGCCCGTATCATACAGTGTTTTGATGGCCACAGACTGCCGATCACTGCCCGTAGTTCGCAATTCAAAGCTGCCCGTTAAATGCAGAGTTTAAATGAAAACTTCAATACAAACTTTTGCTGGGACTTTGATTTTGCGCCCACATTTCAAAGCTGCCCGTGAAAGCAAGCTGGCCGCAAGGACAGAGTTGCCTGTACCTTACTACAGTTAAGTATAATGGAGTTCATATCTCGATTAATGATATTACACGACCGGGGATAGAAACTCGTAACCTCATAACCCTTTGACTATGAGATAGCCGCTCTAACTACTCGGCCACGGTGCCTCAATTTCTGTGCTTATTGTCCGGCCAAACCAAAGATTGTTTAACAAAGGGCTTCAATAAATTATTTTCCATTTATAATTAACTTATATTAAAACCCGAACGGATCAAAAGTATATAACTGAACGTGACATAACCACCACCAACAAATTCCATTTGCTTCAAATGTTCTAGTTTTAACCAAAACATATTTTTATAAAGAATTACTTCAGCAATATCTTGGAAGTCACTTTGATTAATCGAATGCAGGGCAAAATCTTTCAGTATAAATTTGTTATATAACCAGGATGAACTGTCCACAATGAGACATATCTCATTGTAGACAGAAAGTTGTCTCCTACTCAACTGCCTGAGAATTCAAGCCACTGAAGAATTCAAGAAGCGATTATGGACACGCGGAATTTATCATACGGATTTTGAGACTGATATTAGTAGAGCAATTAAGGAAGACATAAGGAAATACCAAAGAAGTAGAGCTGATGAGAATGATTCTAGAAAACAGGTTAAGAAGAGAAGCTTCGGAGAGAGGCTAGTTCACGTAGAGGGGTGGAGAAGAAAGAAAAGTAAGGCAGTTGAAGAAGGAAGATAAAAACAATTGAATTTAACAGTGGCGACTGACGCACCCACATAATTGGGCCGTAACCAGTCATGGCTGTTAGGGAAGCCAATGTTCTCTATCGTGATGAGAGCATTTAGTTAGTCGATAAACATTGATCTAGATAAATTTAATAGTTATTTGTGTAATTGTGGATCACGTATGATAACGTAAGAGGATATTGATACTGAAAAAGTCAATTGCAATAACCAACATCGTCAACGTATTGACCGTATATAAGTCCTGGTAATATTATAAAATGGAGGCCCCAATCTTATCAGAGGGAGCATGGTTCCCTATCCCCTATCTCCTTTGACTACAGGCTTGCAAACATCAGATTAAAGACAAAAGAATTAAAACATAACAGAAGGAAGAGTACAACGAGAAAATCCTAAAAATCTGAATCAATATCCACAGCTTAGGAATACAAAAGTCAAATATGTTTGAGAATAAGAAGGAAGCAGGAAAAAATGTAAAACCTCGTTAGTAAAGAAAGTTGACAAAATAAAGTAATATTTTTGATCTCCACCTCCTGATCTATGAGCATACTACGTCCACCAACTCCGTTTATAATCAAATAGATAAGGTATTTTTGTTGAAAAAGATATCTTGAGGAAATATTGCCTTACCTTCTTTGCGTTTTGCTTTCAATCTCTTCCTATACCATCTTTGTATAGTTACAGCCGCTGATGAGGAACAGTATACGAAGTTAACTTGTCGTAGAAGTTGATTACTTGTTGAACAGAATGCCATTTTCGACAATTTAATTAGTTTTTATGAACATTGATGTAGATGAATACTCATGCAGATTATAATCATGATAATAACGATGATAATAATGATGATAATAGTAATAGAACAAACATATTCTAACAAAAAATGCTAGTGCCGTAGGTGGTGTGTGGGATAAAATCTGGAACCTTGGCATCTGAAATGTCGACTTATTGACTGCAGTTAGTAGCGTTATTATCGGCTCCGTAGCAAGGAGAAATTTGCAAGGGGGGGAGGGTAGAGGGGCATGATTTTCTAATAGGAAAAGATAACGAAGGTAAAGGCATTCCAGTACTATCAGTACAAAATTACAAAAATCATACAGTGAAAAAGGATCAAATTCTCCTTTCCAGAAACTGTGGTATGAAATTTTTATACCGTAACAAAACAAACAACCGACTGCTTTAAGTAGTAAATCTAGGACCCTCTGCTCCCTTGTGGCTACGTTCCTGCAAATAGTAAACTTGAATACATGATTGGTACTACAAAATTTAGAGATAGCCTTTAATAGTGGATAAATAGGTTAACCCAAAGACGCGTTTCGTCCACTCTTATCCACTTGGTACGTCCAAAAAGGATTTACAGTTGCCCTACGGCTTTATATCGAAACTAGATTACAACGGAGTTATTTACGCATCACTATGCAATCACTAACTGGATAGCGGAACCAAAAATAGTAAAATTTACAATTTGAGAAGATAACTTATGATATAGATTATCATGATGTTACGTAAAGTTATAGTACACCATTTGTAAAAGTAAAAGTTCTGTCTCCGTATTGTATTTGCTGTAGTAGGTCGAATCTAATGGTCCTGGGTTCTAGTTTTGTGGACAGAGCAGTATTGTCCAATAAGTAGCTAACACCTTTCATCGCCATTACAGGGCAGCACTGATTTCGATATCATTTTTGGTGAGATTGGCAGAAGATAATGATATTGTTAAAACACCGGCAGCGCAACTGGGTCAAATAATTTCACGTTCTATATACTTTAATTTTTAAAATTTATTCTTCTTAGAGGCTTTCTTGCGGTTTCAGCTGTTGAAATGTTTTCATTCCCTCCGTATTCAAATTCCCTACAATTGCCTAGCAACAGAGTTGATAATCGGGTACTTTCCTTTTCTAAAACTAAACAAACATAATACAAAACACGCAATATGGTGGGAACCGGTGTTAAAGGAACAAAAATTAATGAATTATAAGTAATTCTCGATGCTGCACATTCCTTCTTTTTATGTTGCGAACTATCATATCTTGAATAGCAATGGGAAGTAGAAACCCTACTAAAGTCACTTTGATACCAGAGAATACATAACCCTCTAAAAAGGTTTTAGATTGACAAGTCACGCCATGCTCAAGAAATTTGTCTCTGACATCAACAATAAACATGAACAACTTTATGCAATCCATGTTTGTAAATTCTAAGATACATGTCTCACCCTTTAACACCGAAAGCATATGTTTTTAATACCTTTGAACTTCTTTTGATACTCAGATATTAGGTGCAGCTCTTCTTTTTTCTCTCTTTCTATCTTCTTCTTTGAACGTACAAATCTCAAGAATTCTACAATGATGGCACTAGCTGTCAACGTAAATAAAGAAAATATTATTAGAAAGTATCATCGAGAAGAGACGATTTGAAATGTCAGTTTGAAAAAACACTAGAGAAATAGAAAATATACCGCCACCGAGGATCGAATCTATGACCCACGCTATTGCTGGGTTTGCTCTACAGAGGTAAGCAACCTTTAATGTTATCATTCTTTATTCCTCTTGTCACCAAATTAGCTCCTAGTCAGCCATCGGTGGACATTGACATCTAGTTCAAGGTATTTAGAGACCAGCCGCTCTGGGAATATGTGAAATATGTAAGAATCAATTCACACATTTTGATATTCACCTTTTTGGAGATATGATCCTATAAATGTTACTTGGTCAGAGTATTTGTAAATACGAACTGTAAAATGAAATAGTTTCTCCTGTTTATTTCGTTTGAGCATCGTTCATACGTAAAAACTTATGTTTCAATTAGAGATTTTATGTCACTTTCTAGAGATTTACGTTACCTACAGACAAGGACTCGCAGCATTTATCACGAAGAACTCTACTCTTAACTCCACTTTTCACTGTTGCCCCACAATGCATTGTTGCACAACAATGGTGTGCGCCATTGCTGCTATTTGTGTTTGGTAACTTCTCTTAGTCCGTTCCTATACAATCTTTAGTCGATAACCATTTATCTATTTATTTGGTTATGTTAAGTTGTAAGAGATAACAAACCTCAGACTAAAGACGATTCAAATCTTCAAGCTTATCCAGACCCAGAAAAATGGTCTAAAGCTAGTATCTACACTTCTAAGCAAACACTGAACTCAACTTACTAGTTCTAAAAGTCACATCGAATTCCTGTCTTTACTGAAATCTATAACATTAAGGCTACTCACAAATTGTTGGACTTATTTTGGTCTTAGCAAAATTGCTAGTACCACGTTGAAACTGTGACACTTTGTGCATACAATTATAACACTAATATGCCTACCTCGCTGCTTTTCTATTTTTCTTTTCTCTTCTCTCTTAGCCTCCACTATGCTCTCTAAAAAATGCTGTATAATTCGGGCGGCTAAAGTATTGAAACAAAGCAGCAGCCATGTTACGATTACCTAGCTTAATGGCTGCCTTTACTGATATAGGAAATCATCAGAACAATTATTATTACGGCATTGAACTAATTATTTCGTGGTTTTAGGCAGTTGATGTAGATCACGCATAAACTATTTATCAGCTTTAAGTTTTCTTTGAACCCGCGTAACGACAAGAAGGTTTAAACTAAACCCCTGTCGATCCCGTTCTTTCCTGTCTAGATCTGTTATTTGATGTGCTCATTACGTAAAGGCTTACACTGACTTTCTAAAAAAACCATTTAAATAACTTGGTATTTGCCATGGAACTAATTCTCATGTTCTCTGTAGTGTTTCCATAGAAACCCACCTTAGTTAAATAGTACAATCAATAGAATTACACACTACCATCCAGTGGTCTTTCGTAATTACTCTTCCTACCAATTTAAAAAATGCTAGAAATGGCTGCCGTTAATAAGGCTGGACTCCAGCCATAGCATTAGCCCTATAATATTGCGTAAAGTAACAGGTCCTTGCAAATCAAACACACGTATGTCGGTTATTGTAATCGTTAATTTTTTATTTTTTCTCTACGTTGTGTCTAGTATTGATGGCCAATTATGGTGCATTTGCACGGTGAATGTACATTTTGCCTTCAGACTTGTCATAGGCTTGATCTCTGAGTTCAACGTCGAAATAAAGACAATAGTGACCTATAAAGCAAACTGTCAGGGTTAAACCCTTTGTCTTTTTATATCTGACTGCTCCTTCGTATAATGATATCAGCCCATCGCTCTTTAGTTCACACATCTTCTCTCACTCCTACATCATAACACTCGTGTAGGTCATTTAGAAATAGTTGAACGTACCGAAGTTTCATATATGATATATACTTTTGTAAATAAGATATAGCAATGCAATTCCTTTCCTATCCCAATTCATGTTGATCATGAAATAAACTAAAAAAAGCAATAAAATGTTTATCTATTGTTTCGATGTTGATGTCAAAGAATTACGTAAATAATCCCATGCATTCGTGCTTGTGGCACAGAAATTTGAAATACCAGTTAATGAACACATAAAATCACCTGAATTCTCCTTTTCAATCTCCCTACAAACAAGGCTGTGCTTCGTTGGCTTCCAGTGATCACGTCTTATCGCTATAAGCCACTTCTTTGCTAAGAGTTTGTTTCTTGGGAATTTGTGACCATGTCCGCGGTTGGTACACATTGGTACACAGCATCCCGTGTGTGGCATTTCTAATATGATTAATTTCAATTTCCAAGAGAATAGACTGAAGAGAAGATTACTGAATTCGATCGTTCACTGTTATGACAATTTTTCTCCTTGCGCGTTTCCTACCTCATTCTCGTCTGAGAAAGTGACCCCACATCAATAAGGGGAACGGTAGCTGCACATTCCCCATTGAGGAGAGACATGTATACTTTCCTTGTTACACATAGGAAAGGATCTCGTACGTCAATTGACTGTAGACAGGCCGTAACAATTTTGTTATACTGAATGGAACTAGAGAGCTGTGACACTTTCATCGTAAAAAATTTCTCCACTTCGATCAGGGTTTGCGTGAATCTCTCTCTTGGGTATGCCAGTCCACCCTTGTCCAGTGTCATGAGCAACTTTGTTGACAACGGAGGTGGGGTATTGGTCTTCAGCATATCTAAAATGACAATATCCTTGAAGATGTCCTCTTGTTGCTTCTCTGTTGGGTACCCTTGCTTCAGTTTTTGCAACTGCAATTTCAACTTTCGTACAATGAAGCCTGCGATATAGGCTGCAGCATCTCGTTCACCGTTAGTTACATTAACAGTGGCTACAGCTTCAGTAGGTACTGTCGATTTTGATGCATTGGGGCCATTAATACTCCACAACAGCCATGTGAAGGTTCATCAGAAACCATGAAACAAAGTCAGTTGTTGCCCCCAACGACTCAAGAAACTATGTCATTACATTATGCTCTCCAAGGCAGCAAGCCTGTAAAAAATTTACCACACAATTTCATTAGTCACGCTAGTTTTTTTGATGTTAGTCTGAATAGTTTGTCCATCTCATCAAAAATATATTTAACATCGTTACCAGACCCAGCTGAATAGCGTTCTATTTCTACACTGTAGGTATCAAGAAGAACTGGGCCTTGCTTCAAGAGCTCCAGTGTCCTGCCATATAGTTTGTTGTTGTCAAGTCTCAGTGACTTCCCCCGGCTATGATAAGTTTTAAACTTGGATGTACGTTTGCCTGACTTCAATACAGCTGTGCTTCTACCTGCCACGGGCTCGATTGCCTCTATTGGGATTTCGTCACAATAAGTTAAAAATGTAGCCTGCAGGACAGAAAAGAGAGATTATTTCCACAATGCAGGCACTTGTCTGAGTTCTTATTCTGGTAAGATATCAGATGTGTCGTGATTTCAAAATTACAAAAGATTGGTTTCACAGCCTACCTCCACAGCTTTTGCTAACTCCACATCAGTCAATTGAAAAATCGATGTCCATCATTATTTACTTATTACTTCAGAAATATGCTAGAATTCGAAGTAAGATCAGACTGCTCGCCAGTAATATTGTGGACTATCGAAAGGAACGCCCTGTATCCAAGAAGCCAGTTTTTTGGCACCGGAAAAACACAACATCAATTCTCGCCGAACAGTAGAATCAATTGTCTCGTTCTGGAGTCACCAATCCATAAGTTGAAAATCCCTGATCAGACAAAGTACAAACCTGTACCTCAGCCAAATCAAGAACTGTCTCCACTGAAGGAGAGACACAATGCAATCTATTCGTGTTTTGATTGTGTTGTTAAGAGAACCTTGGGTAAAGGCCTTAACATGGGGATGCTTATGGTGGAAGTTGATATTAAGTAATTAATTATTTTAAAAACCGCTACCCTATCGGGCCTGGGTTCTGCGGTCCCACCTTGTTTATCTAGTAGGGGATCTAGGATGCAATTAAAATCTCCACAAAGAATTAGGTGATGGGCACGCCTGAGATATGGAGGGAGGGAGCTCAAAAATCTCCTCCGAACATGAGATCTATGAGAGGGGGCGTAAGTATCAAGCACATAGTGGAAAACATTGTTGATTGAAACTGTAGTGAGTAACACTCGCCCATGATCATCATGTTGAATATCATTTATAAATGGTGGAATTCTAGTGGGCAATCCCAAAACTCCAAAAGAATTTCCCAAGGAGGAGGCGTTCTAAAGGGGCTATAGATATAAAAGTTTTTTGGAGTAAAACAATGTCAAATTAATAAAATTTAATCTATTGAGTAAGATGAACAGCCCTATCTGCGCTTCTAAGCCCTCGTACATTCAACGTCCCCACCTTAAACCATGTGTTTACATACATAAATTGAAGTGGGAGATGAGGGGGGAAAAGGTGAGGTTGCATGAAGGTGAGTACCAAGGAAAGGGGGACCGAGGGCCAGAGGATGGAGGAAAGAGTTCTAAAAGAAAAGGGGCTGTTGCAAAATTTGCCGAGGGGTTTACGTTCTTAGGGTAATACGACAAAAGTGCACAATAGATGTAAATCAAAGTCAAATTGTTATCCACAATCCTATGTTCAAAAATTGTCAATTCTAATATCTCCCCTTTCAAAGTTCGTTAATATCTAGATACTGAAATGTCAGAGCAAGCAATACTGGATCACAACTCACGTTCGTCTTTGAAAGAACTTCTTTAAGGCAAGGAACGGCGAAACTCTTGTATCAGACAGATGGCACACGAGGGTGACGACTGCTGCAGTTTGGGAGGGCGACTCCTCTGCATTGACTGGAAAGTCTTTAGGAAGAAGATCCGGACTATCTGTCCTGTTCTTGACAAATCTTGTCTATGTGTCCTTCTCTCCTTATGCTCAGCTTATGCAGCCTTTTATTAATCACACAAGAAGGTGTATCGTCACTTATTTGGCCTTTCAGCTTCCTATCAGCGGCTTTCAACTGTCTTGGTATTCAAGCTCTTTGTTAAGGCTCTGACAATTAGCGTTTCAGCTCTCACACAGAGATCTAATGTTAGAGCTCTTTGTTTTAACTCCCCGCTTAATTACACTGGGTTCTACAATATACGACAGAGGCACAAACAGCATCAGGATAAGGAAAAGAGGTTGGATTGTGGGGTGTGTGCTTGTGGATCGTTGGTGACGGAGGAAGGTATGTTAAGAGACATAAGAAAGTGAAGGTGTCTGCATTAGTGAAGGAATTCGTGGGAGGTGAAGAGTTGTCTGTGGTAGCTGGGTTGGATTGGGCGGGAGAGGCTGTATGGGATGGAGGATTGGAAAACAGGGTAGCTTAGTGGACTTGGCTGCTGAGAGAGGAGGAGGACCTGCTCCTGGGGGCTGAGGGAGGGATGGAGTAGGGAGATTGGGGCTGAACCACCTTCCATTGCACTCCTGGTGTTCCTCTTCATGTAGAGGGCACCATCGCTTGAGGGAAGCACAGGAAGGCAATGGATGGTGGGGGCTACCACAGTGCATGCTCTGGTCATGTGAGCCCTGGATTTCTCTATGTCCTGTGGCAAAGCAAGTTCTACATGACGGGGGCTGATTTTGGTAGATAATTTGGATAGGGAACTGAAAAATAAGATGGTCCCGGTGATTTAGGATATAGAGAGTCATCCTTGAAACCGTGTCCCCTGTGAAAACAGGGATGGAGCCGTGAAATCTCACCCTGCGGATATTGGAGACCGTGCCGTAAGCTCCAAGAAAGGAAGTGATGACCCAGTTTGCCATAATAAAACAAGGTTCCCTTTTGGTCATGTAAGTTTTTGACTCGATAGGACTACAAAAGGCAGTTGGTACCTTTGATAAGTAGCCAGAACGTCCTCTGTTTCAGCGATCGAGAAAGGAAAAAAATAATAGCCTTAATGTCATTAAAACTGTACACAAATTTGGTGTTAACCCCAATAGCATTTACAGCGTAGCGCTTTACAAATTGCTTCAATGTCTGTGTTTGCGAATCTTTTTGTCGCTCAGTATTTCATTCCTACTTTAAGTCCTCGCGCGCGTAATTTCTTGTTCTATAATTTTTTGGGTAACTTTTCTTCTTATAAGCCTTGTTTCATGTTCAAAGCATCGTTTTTAAAATATCTCTTCCTTGGAACATATATGTCGTAGGCCTGACTATAGGGTATTGCACGTTTTGTATGATAAGCATGAGAGGAGTCCATGTGTAAATACTGGTGGTATCAGTTGGTTTTATGTATAAATCTGCAGTGAAAACATTGCCACATTTTGTAACTTTGACGTCTAAAAAGTTTGTGGTGTACGTTGAATACACTTATGTTTTTTTTTAGACGAAACTACCTTTAATAAACTAAGTTTATTAAAATCTTGACCTTTTAAGCCCTTAAAGTTTCTTAGCTGTTTCCTATTCCCTGGTACCAAATAGAAGGGGGTGGAATATGCGGAGGGGTCTAGAAAACAGCGTGGGTTTAATGCATAATATAAATGTTACCAAGTTTAAAGTTAATAATTTGCCATCTGCTGGTATGTTACTTCATGTTGAATGAGTGGGCCTTTCTTTGGTTTCCGCTTCAGACCATATTGGCGTAGACGACTGAGTACTACTATTCATTTGCTGACATGCTCATCAAATGTCTTTAAAAACACAATAATGTCATCCAAGCATACAAGGAGAATCTGGAAAATTGTCTATGGCGAAACCGTCAGCGTAAGTTGTGAAGAGGTCTGCCAGCTTTCTTTTCTGCGACTTGGAACATGGCAGGCTTGAATGGTCCACTGGGCATGACTGCTGCTTTGCAGGTGCAATCTTCGCAGAAATTATGCTGGAAACAACTTCATTGCTGCCAGTGACTTTGATGAGTGACCTTGTCATCATATTATGTTGTCCCATGGTTGGCTTCATAAATTGTGCCAATCTGCTCTCTAAGCTGTAGCCAGATGTCATATTTTTTGTGTTGACAATACGAACAGGAAAACAGGCTTTCTTTATGGCTGCCAAGGTGCTCATTGTAAGGCCAGGAGATGATTTGCGACCTTGCAAGGGCTTGATAAGGATAATTTTCTCATCTCTGTGTGGTTCATTCCATCCTGGCTGACCTCATCTTCCATTCTTGTGGCATATCGTCTGAAAATCTTTCCTTGAGTTTAGTTGAAATTGCAGGAGTTATGTCCATCCCCAGTAATACCAGAACCTCTGCTTTCCTTCTCTGCAGCTTGTCACTTTCAGGGCTTTTCGTTATTAGGAACACATGTGTGGGTATCATCAGGCCTTGTATCTCTACATCCAACTCCAGGTAACCAATGTAAGGTATATCTAATCAATTGGCAGCAGTCAGCTTCAACCATTCAATTTTTTGGAGGCTCTGACACCTTGGCTGCAAGTAGCTGGTCAGGAAATCTTCTGTGATGATAGAAACTTCTGATCCTGAATCTAAGAGACATCGTGTTGTAACACCTCCAATGCGCAAGACTGCTGTTGGACAATTTCCAATCAGAAGGGAACGCTGTTTTCTTTGCTTTGCAGTGAGCCTTAGACATTCTCTGGGCCTTTATTACGCTTTGTATGTCCTCCAAGAAATCTTCTACACAGCTGTGGAGACCATCGGCTTTCTCACCTGAGAACATTTTTACCTTCCTCTTCCATCGTATCACGATATATGGTATCTCCCGTCCTTGTAGAGGTTTTCTCCCGCTAGCTTCGGCTCCATCCGTCTGCATTGCTCCTAGACGTTGGCTCAGGTCGTCAACTTGTTTTTCGTAGGGCCTCAAAAATCTCTTCATTCGACGTTGTCTTGGTCTTTTGCATTACTTGAGGTGAATCGGCTGGATAGAAATCCTGTTCGCACCGCCAAATGTAGCCGAATTCAAAGTTTGACCAGTTTCTCCAAGACTACACAAGGTTGACAGGCTTTGTGTTATTTTCTGATATATCTCAAAGAGCAGCAGGTGACTAGAAGATATATATACCAATTGCGTTAATACTTGGGATGTTTCACAAGGCAAATGATCAGAACTTGAGTTAACTTCTAACATGTAAATCTAAAACTCTTAAAATGGCATATTTTGGCTTCCACACTTTCTACCAAAACCGTTAACTAACTTCTAACGTCACGTCTCTAATAGAAATACAAAATTCCACGGGCTTTCCGCGCATGCTTCATTTCGAAAACAGACAGGTTCCAACAAAACAATTGCAGCTGAAAGTCCACGGACCAGTATTGTTAAAATTTATTATTAAGTAAAATCCCTTAGGTCTTGAACACGATAGGCATATGGCATGAGCCCATAGTTTCCAAACTTTGTTCCTTGCCTTTATGTTTCCCAATTTTTAGCATTGCTGTTTTTCTCGAATATAAACCCATGGAAACTCCACTCTCTGTAAGCTCCATGTGTGTATATTTATATACATAATACTCAAAGAGAAAAACTCCATTTTTACGTTTCGAGATAACTCTTCCTCAGAAATCAACTTTACATATCGACCGGATACCTTAAATAAAACTTTCACACAAAAGAAATCCTCAAATTCCATAATACAGCTCAAGGGACCAATTGACATTTCAAAGGGTTACAGTTATACAAAAAACCACTGAACCATACCACCTGTTTACGTCTGTAGTAACCAATCAAACCTAAAAATACTTGTAATTGTGTTAAGTCAGTAGGTACTGGAAAGTCACTTGCTGCTTTGATCTTACCGTCGTCTGGGCGTAAACCATTTCCAGACACAACATGCCCTAAGTAGCGGACTTCAGGGGCACAAAATGTGCACTTCCTGGCCTTAAGTTTAAGACCACCTTGCCTCAAACGGGAAAGTACTGATTTTACTTCCAATGTAGGAACAACTGTTGACTTTGCCTTCTTTGAAGGAATACCAGCAAAGACGCTAAATCACCTCATGTGGAACTGGATAACAGGAATTCCACTATATCTTTAGATCATCAGATAAGGAGTCGATACGTCCGATTACAAAATTCTTATCTCAATTGTTTCAATGAATTTGCTGCATTTCGAGTTTAAATTTGAGGAACGGAATTTTTCCTTTCCTCCAAAAGGCACTACTGGTATCAGATCCCGCGAAAGCTTGAGGAGGAAGAAAAGCTAGGGTGCTTTTGCAATGCCTTCAACACCAAGGCTCGAATTATTTGGCTTAAAATTTCGTAAATAGTTCAAATTCTCATCTTGTTTTTAGCACCGTTTGAACAAAAACAAAAACTTTTTCACCTATTAATTAATTATCATTGCTAGAATAACTATTATATATGTATATAAGTATCTGGTTTGTGAGGATAAGGATGTTCTAGTGTGATGACCTAGAATGACGAGGGTGAAAGAAATTTTGAGTATCAGCTTTGTCGTGTGTAAATATGAAATCCGGCACAGAAATGGTTGTGTTTAACCTTAAGCAATTGACCCCGTACGTCATCTTTATGCTCTGTGTGGACTGGCGCTGTTTTTATTGGTTGTTGTTCTCAGTGTAATTTCATTTCGCTTCCTCACTTCCAATCCTTCTTTCTTTCCTTCGTTGTCTAGTTTATCTATTAATTTTTGGAGTTCATACTTTTGAACCAGTTCTTTAAGGATTCTACTGTGTATTGGGAGTGAGATTTAAGAGTGCTTACAAAATAATACTAGTAAATTGTTATAGAAGCTATTGCATAGCTTATCGTTTCCCCAAAAGGACCAATTATATTGTTTTCAAAGGATCTGTCTTCTTTCAGTTGCCTTTATCTTGGTTACATTTATATTTAACGATATTAATCTCAAAGTGAGACTCCTTGTTAATCATTCTCATAAGGCAATGTGCTTTGCAATCTTTCTCTACAAAGATGTACTTAGTCCCCGATTCAACTTGAAAGCCACAGCATTCCCTTCTTGAGACCACAAGTCTTTAGCGCTGGTTTCATCCTGGGCAAACAAAAGGTCTGTTGTGCTGCCTCTTACCAAATTCCACTGAGGATTGGGGAGTAACTTTAAAGTACATAAAATCAAGTTAAGAACAATAAATCATTTGCTACCTTACTTAAACTTTTTTCACTACTTGAAAGTAATTATATAAGGTAAGGAAAAACCAAGTAAGGGGCCGCATTCAGAAAGGTGCATCGTTCAGCACCTTAAGTCCTTAAGAGTCTTCCAGACCAAGAGTCATTAAAACCAATGGCCATTGTCCTTACTATTTCATGGGGATTCAATTCGCTTCAATGGCGCAAAGGCCGACGCCATCTTCTTCTTTCTTCTTAAAGAAGATATACTTCGCAAGTATTAGGAGTCATTTCTTGCCTATAGTTGTGATTGTTCAACTATGAGTTTCCAAGCCGTAGTAACTGACTTTCTTCACTCATGTTGCTATCGTATTGACCAATAAAAGCTATTTTACAAGTACTTTTAAAATGTACGAAAGTATGTAAAATTATATTTCATAACAGTTTCACGCTTTAATATGAATTAGTTCGCCTTCTCTCTTTCAGCATTCTAGTCCATACAAGAGTATTCCAATCTTAAAATTCGAACTGTTCAACTGTAAACATGAAAACTTCCCGACTTCCACTTCGCAATTTACAGCGGCCTACTAAGAGCGAAAGGGCAAAGATGTTAATGTACGATAAAGATTTGCCACTGTCTATTTGATGGGGCCCGTAAATCTGAATACTGTTTTACAAAGGATAGCTGTGCTTTTCGGGGAAAAAGACTACCTGGTCAAAGTGTGGTTAAAAGTATCTAACGAGGTGGCTAAAAGATGTGTAAAACACTCATAATAACTTAAAATAACACTTAAACAGGCAGTAAGCAACCGATTGGCTGGCTAGATTACAAAATCACCTGAATACACCATAAAGTATTCAACAACGGGGGACTTTGTTACAAAATTTTGAAACTCCGGTATGAGACCCCTTCAATTACCTTTAATAACTGTGTAATCCCGCTACATTCACTTTCATTCCCCTATTTTTCTTTTAATATTAGAATATATTCGTTATATTAACACTTTTAAATTAATTTCAAAGTAAAGTGTGTACAAAAGAAGCCATAATATCAAATTAACAGAAAAAAATTAAGACCTTTGCGATATCCGACCAAAATTTACTAACTTTATAGCTTGCGTATCTTTTACACTTTCACACTAAAACCTTACTGGAGTATGTGCTACACTATATCTTACTGTTTGGTGCTAATAAAGCAGGAAAATGTTGATTTACACAGAAGTGATAATAGCATTATGGACCGCAAAAGCCATCAAACTCACATTTTTAAACCGCAATTGCGCTATTTTCAGTTTTTATCGGAAGCCTGGGACGAGTTGCCAGGAATTGGTTTGCATCATTAAAGGTACCGTTTAGCACTGTTCTGTTAAAGCAAAAAGTAAATTTCTACCTCAAAGATTTCAAAAGATATAGAAATTTCAATTTCCTGACGTCACAATGACCTCTACTTCAATGCCGATTTTTCCACTAAAGCTACTCATTTCCGCCATTGATGCTTTGATCCATAAACTCGAAGAGTTTCGCTAATTGAAAATCGCAACGGCAATTAGTACCCCTGCAGGAGCCATTTTGGCCAATTTTGGCTCTCCAACTCATGGGCTATTAACGTTCCAATACAACGAAAGAAAATTTAACTTAAATAGGTATTACGTGAAATTTACCTCGCAGTGGTATTTTTTTCGCCTCATTTTCGGTCTGTACCAGTTTGGATCCAATCCCAAGTGTTTACACAAGACCTTTTTGGGATCACATTAGAACTGGTCCACTTTCAAGATGGGCTAAAAGTGGCACGTTTAGCAGATCCAAACGAGTTCAGATCCACCAAGTCTCGTGTAAACTCAAGGCCAATCCTTAACAGATCCGATTGGATCCATACCCGTGTAAGCTGGGTATGATATTTATTGAGACAATTTGCACATGTTCTGATACACATCAATGACGCAACTTTGGTATTTATCAGTGACCCAGAAAATAAACATTTGTGTTTGCACAGACAAAGGGATACAGAAAGTAAAGCGGGAGTCCCAAACTAAGATGTAGGAAAGCTGTAGCCGTAAACATTTTTACTATTCTAATATAAATGAGACGGAAGGCTTCCAAGTCTAATCCGTTTATTGAAATCTAGTAAAAAATTTGAAGGAATACGTTAAGTTTCCGGACGGTTTTTTTAGCTCATTTTCGGCTCCGCTGTTAAAGTTACATGTAATGTTCTTCACATACCTCTAACTTTGAGAACAAGTCTGGACCAATGGTTGCCACCCAATCACAAGCTGCTGCTTTAACCTTCACCACAGTGTCCGGTGATTGTATGATTGCCAAAATTGATCCAGGAATGACATTGCTCCAGAATTCCATACCCTACAATCGAGAAAATTCGAAATTTCCTGACTCTATTTGAAACGTGGACAGATCGATTTTTAAGATCGTTCAGAGAAGATGAAGCATTCTTCAGTTGCAGTGACCTAAATTTGAGGCTTAAAACAGGATTAACAGAACTGAACATCTCAGCAATTGACAGTTTTTGTTACGAAGGAATTAAATTAAGTTACATGGTTCACCTGAGACCCATCAACACCGATCCATCTCTCAATCAAACAACATTAATTGACCAATCACATTGCAGGACGAGAGAGCTTTCCCGAAAAATTTATAAGGTCCGACAAGCACAAAAAAGTTTGAAAGGATCAACATTAAATTCCACTAATTTACAGCACAATTACGCAAATGATTGCTACCCCATTCTACAAGATATGACTAAAACACTTTCAAATTTCGTGAGCAATATCTCAGAGAAATAATACCATTAAGAAATGGTTCGGAGCTCTGAGTTATTATTGCAGATGTTAGATTATTACGGACCAGTGTTAACGGGGTACTCGCGAAGCGAAAATGAAAAGGATTTTCTCGAAAAAGTTTGAATTAATATAACTATTTCAACATGCTGCAATATTATATTTCGATTAAAATAATTATCAACAACATAAAAGACATCTTTTGGTAATTGCTCATGGAAACGGAAGATTCAAAACATTGGTATTGAATCGTGAGAACAGTTTTGAATAAAAGAGGCACAAGCCAAGTTGTCATTTTTGATCGAATATTCTGACTTCGATCACCCCTCTACAGAAACTGCTTGCGACTAAATTAATTTTATTACCGTTGTATCCTGATATTACAATACTTAGGTTGCACAGAATTTTGAAGATGAGCAGTACTTCGAGAGGCAATTCATACTGTGAAATGTCATATGCTTCTTTAGCCTCCCCTCATCACAAATTCTATTTAGACCTCACCCCAATTTTACGAAGCCGTATTTCTGTTACGAATTGACTAATAAATAACTCCTGACAAACATTGAAAATATTACCCTTGCATCTTTGTCGTCAACGTATCCCATACAAGAGCATGTTTACTTAGATCTGCAGAGCAAACAAACTTGTAAGAAGTTATCCATTTTACACACCACACATTTACCTGATGCGGGCACATTTCACCGTTACCTTAAAACTTACTTGGCTTGAGCGACATGAAGTAGCACGTACTCACATGACAATTTGTCTGCCTTTTCACTTCGTAGAGAAAATGTGCCCTATCGTTTAATCGAAGAGGCAAATAAATTTCTATCTTTATGGAAAATCCAAAGGGCAACCATTTAACGACTACATTTTGCTTAAGCTTCCACTAAGATAACTGATTTTCTGTAGAACGTCGTTTCATTCCTAAATATTGTGAAATTGAACAACTTGGTCATTCTCGACTGCATTTGTACTGGGCCAAACTAGAATAGTCGATTTTGATCCATTGACCGATCTTTAAAACAATAACTAAGCTTTTTCAAGGCTGTTACCTCCTTACATCGTATGTCTCGCACTTACTCGTTTACACATCTTGACAGACTTCCGACCTCTGCAGCTGGCAAGAGGGCGAAAGAAGGAATCTGGGTCGTTGCATTGGCCGCCTTTATAAACAAAACGAACTCGGGGGCCCGAGATATGCTCCTTCTAAGCTATTGCATTGACAGAGCTAAAAATGTAAATCCACTCCCTTCGTAAGAAAAATATTAATACAATAATGTTCTTAACGTACCTCGTTCAGTAGATACGGAGGAGAGGAACTAGCACACAAAGCAAAAAACTTTCCAACTTCTTCTAAAAGCTAGGACAAAAAGAAGATCAAGATCACCGTGACGATATTGGGGCACGAACAAAAATAAATCTATTTGTAAGTACAATCCTGATAAACGTACTGGACAGGTAAAGTTTTACATCCCCCTCCCCCGTTTTTCTGTATACCACAGGTTTTATTGGTGATTAAAACTACCAACTACACTGACCTATCGAGAATTAAGGTTTAAAAGAAGGTACAAGTACAGGGATTGATTACTTTCTCCTGTCACAACTAAAGACAGAAAAACTGAAAATTTCCTGTATCGTAATAAATTTAATTTTCATATGTACGCACGATGTCCTTGGTGTCCACAGCGCATCGGAAAGTCCCTCTTGATACCAATAATTCTACAAAATGTCCTAACAGTAAACAGTACCACTTCCATTAGAAGAACTCACTCGTCAGATGCTAAACGACCTTATCCTGGGCGATCTTTGCTTTTATTTTTGTGACAACGACCTCCAGGTATGATGTCCACACGTATGTGTGCTTGGCCTGTAGAGGCTGCACTGGGCTGATCTCAATAATGGTCAAGGTATGCGCAAATCCAAAGCAAAGATGTTATTAACTCTACCCCATTTACTTCCTACAATGAAGGTACCAGCTGATAAGTAATTGCTAGGTCCTGATACCTGTTTGTTACAGTTCCTGTCATGCTGTAATATCAGGGAGATAAATACACCGTGCTACGTCCTGTAATTTTTACAATTAGAAAGTGGAGAATGGTGGCCAATACACGCGTTAATAAGCACTAAATTTCAGTGGCTATCTTTTAGTGGAGGATCGTGAACAGATGGCTACATTTAAGGAAATAACTTGTATTTGCGGCTGTGGGTGTCCTTGCAAGGTCTCATCGTCTTTATTAATCAACGAGGGATCTGCGAGGAAACTGAAGACCCAGAGCTGTCAGCAAATGATAGAATTGCAGATGGGGTTTCAGACCCTACGACAAATTGTGTCTTAGTTTTAATAACATCCTTGATGAAAGACTGCTACTCCACGACGTATCCTAAAAATTGTCACGACCAACATCATTGCCACCTTCTTCTTCTCTTTTCAGCGTCCTCCTCCACGTATTTCTCTTCGCCTTCCTCCTCGTCCTCGTCATCACGATCATCATAATTTTCATTAACATTTTCATCGTCATTATCATAGTAACCAACACGATGACAACCACCAAAATAACCAGCCTTAATCATCATCATAAACATCATCACAACCATTATGATGATGATGATGATCATCATCATCATTATCCTCCACCTCCTCCTCCTCTTCTTCATCTTCATCATCATCATCATCATCATCATCATCATCATCATCATCATCATCATCATCATCATCATTATCATCATCATCATAATTAAGAAAGATGTTACATTATTCTAAGTAGCCGACAGTATTAAAGACAAAACGAAATATTCTGATTCAGGTTGGCGCTCCCTACATTTAGGCTGGCCCATGTCTGCCCCCCCCAGAATTCAAAAGCTAAAATCGCCCCTGATTCACGCAACTCTTAGGTTGCACTCTTTACGCAATAAAACTTCCTGTAAACTCTTGGCGTGTCTGCTGGCTCTTTACCACTAACTTTGCAGCAAATAAAGTTTCTAATTGTAGTTTTTTTTCATGAGATACATGGAATATTTGAGTTTTGAAATGCATGACCAGGTTAATCCTTTCCTTTAAGGACTTTCATAACTCTTTCAATATTTATAACAAACGTGTCAAGAATGTTCGGTGAGGACAACTATCAAGGAATATTTTCAATGTTTGTAATATACTTTATATTTAGCAGCTTAATTTTTCCCCTCTGATTTGGGGAAAATAACATCACCTTCTTAAAAGTTGACAGTGCCCAGTTATATAAAAAAGTACTACTTGAGAAAGAATAAAGACAAATAGAATTTATAAAAAATGGCTTATCAGAAACCAACACTTATAACAGTATAAACGGAGCTGGTGAAATATTGCACCAATTTTGGGGAAAAATCATCACTCGTGAAACAATTGCTGAGACAGGGGATAGACTTTCCGAAACAATAGTAACAACCTCTGAAGTGATTGCAGCATTTTTGGAACAAAGGAGACAACTGTCAGTAAGCAAAGAGAGAACTTCTTTCAATCAACTACGCACTACTTGTAATACTTTAGCACTTTTAAAGCACGTAGATAAGCACCCGTGAACAAAGATGTTAATCCAAAGTGTCCCGCTCTGCATACAGCATACATATCCCCATACTGTATGCTGCTTCATATTGCTCAGAGGGGAATTTTGGAGAAAGAGAAAGGTTTTGTTCCCATATTCCATTCGATCTCGCTAGAAGAATTTGCATTTTTTGACAATAAAAAATTGACAAGACAGTCTCGTTTCCTCTCTTTTTCGGTGTTTGCTTTATTCGTTTTACAAGACAAAAATAACTCGGCACAAAAAATAGGGGCTAAAGCTTAAAGCACACCAGTCATTTCCATTTCAATAACCTCGACTATCAACTTGCAATCTGATACTGATAAGCCAGTCTTTGTTAATTTTCATTTGTAAAGTTAAAATGCCCTTAAAATAGCTATTGTCACTGCTTTAATAATGACGAGATTTAACCAGTGTGCATGCTCTATGTCATCTGGTCACTGTGCTAATTTGATTGCCTGTGCCGTGGCAGAATGATTTAGTTCTATGACAGAATGATGAACTGCGAATTGGAAAAGTGTGTCTATATCCACAGAGCAACAAAAGTTTATGTTGCAAACGTATTTGTCACTGCTTATATTCCATGGTTGTCGAAGAGGAGATTTACGTAAGTAGGAGCATTGAGTATCTTATACTCAATCAAATATTGATGATTTAATGTAAAATAGTTGCTTAATTTATACATAAGATACGATAAAGTTGAATGATTTACAATAAGGATTTAGAAAGGCTACAGCAGTCGATAGTAAATCCCCTACCGTTATGTATTTCTCATAACATGAGATAGGTAGAAGATAAATGATGCTGTTGAAGTGAAGAAAGTTAGCAACAGAGCCCGGATCGAGTACGTCTTAAAATGGGCAAAGAATAGGCGAAAAGGAGAGACAGTGCGATTGCGATACCAGACGTAATGACAGAGAGCATGACATTAAATCAACGAAATACACAAGTGTAAGTATTTTGTCGGTGTGAAGCTGTACAAAAAAACTGTAAAAAAATGTTTGTTTTAAAAAGAACACTAGAGATATAGAAAATATGTCACCACCGGGAATCGAACCCTTGACCTGCGTTTTCGCAGCATGCGCTCCACCAACAGAGCTAGTGACCTCCGATGTTAGTACACTCCATTTCTCTAGTCGCCACATTAGCTTCCAATCATCCACAGGAGACATTGACATCTAGCTCAACGCAACTGGAGAGCAGCCTCTCTGCGCCATGTGACTTGGCTAAGGAAATACTACCCTCCGGCCCGTCTATCTGTCTAAAACCCATTGAAATTAGAAAGTATCATCGATAAGAGAGGATTTGAATGTTAGTTTTGAACGAACCTTTTTAAAACTAACAATTTAAATCCTCTCTTCAGGAAAAAGTGTTTGGTATTGAAACAGTGCGCACAGCGAAGAGAATCAAGGTGAATAAATATCCGATGTTAAAAATGCTGCATCTTCTAACTGATGATGATTGCGACCAATTGCCCCAGCAGCCATTTACGTATAAAGGTTGAGAATCATGAATTTATATACTGTATAGTACCTGCATAGATCCATTTAAAATTTAAATGTACATCGTACATTCATGGCAATTATATTACTCGTTCAAAAATTGCGCATAAAATTACACCAATGGGGTCAACTTAACCCCTGCATTAGTGCGCTGAGGGTTAAAACTTTAGGAGATAAAGACATCAGAAGAAGCAATTTCATTGACACTGACACATTGATATACCACTTAGCTAAAATGCGATTTTAATGGCAACAAATGCATATACAATTAAATCTTTAGCACCTAAATCTTAGGCAAGTCCTGCCTTGCCTTATTTTGGGTACCAGACAATTAAAGTGTTGAAACGATGCGGGAGGGGGTTATCTACTATTGTTATCCAACAATAGAATCTATTGTTTCTCTTGACGACTACGAGAAGGATGAGGGCCTTGACATTTCGCAATTTTTTACGATGTCACAAATGTATAACCCACATGAAGCAGTTTCAAGTAATACTTTCCTTTTAAAGAATTTCAAGTCCATTGAACTCTTCAACTTTTCTTAACTTTCATTCATACCCAGACAAGTTTATGTTTTTTAGCGTCTATGGCGCAGCTCATCCTAAAGAAAGAAATGTTATCCATAAAGAACAAATCAACGAACTGCATATAAACAGAAAAATTGGTTAATTTTTTCAATGGAGAAGATTTTTAACACCAAACTACATACTTGATTAAGAACCTCTAAAATTCTTGATAACTTCTGCGTACCAACGTTGCTTAGCAACAGAAATATATTGGGCAAACTCTGTTGGTCGTCTCTATATTTGTCTTTTTCTCTTAGGCCCTTCCTAGCTGGCACATTAGATGGCTTAGCCCATTTTCGCACTTGGTTCTTCGTTAATAGCAGTCCATTGATTCTGAAAAGAGTGTAGCGTGCTTATGTTTGCGTTTAGAAATGGAAAATGTGAAAAGAGGTCAAGCATAGCTAACGTCTGTAAAACGAAGACCATGTTACTTCAGGGAAAAGTTCGTCTACCAATTCTCATCTCTCCAGGAATCCAAACGTTGTCCTTTATGACGAAATGTCCACTGAATCATAAACAAATAATGCTTCAAGAGCCTAAGATCGCTAACTCCTGAAACAGAAAAAGTAAAGCAAATGTCATTGACAAAGTTTGCATCTTGTTGACCTATGTTGATACAATATTTCACCGAAAGCCACGTACTAACAGAAGTAGCGATAGAGAAGATGATCTTTCGTTACAAAATCTTTACCTTAGCTTAGGGTACTTGCTTTAAATCCTTGATATTGGAGTTCCATACTCACGATCACGTGATGATAAAAGGGAAACTCTTGCTGTTCCGGTATTGCAGTACTTACAAACTTAACCATTAAAGGGGGTGGCTTATAGTAATATTAACTTAAGTATAGTAGAGGTCCTTAGTCAGTTTTGTCCCAGAATTCGTAAAAATAAGAAAGCCATATATGGCTTGTAAAGGGCAATCTTGTAAGGCTTGAGACCGACAGTACATGCGTTGGCAACTCCAAACAATTTAAGAAACAGAGGAGAAACGCTTTCGTGTAAATTCGGCCATGTTTTCTACTCTGGCTTCGTATAGGAAGACTGAGCAGTGAGAGGTGCAACAAGTGCACATGGCGCTAAGGTCTATCAAAGCGCATGCTTTGAGACATTCGATATGTGACAATTGGTTGTGAAAGCTAGGCTGCAGTTTGTGAAAATCAACTGGACTTTCATAGTATTGCGTTTTCTATTCAATAATAGGCATGTGTTTTATAATTGTGCTGTATGGGGCCTGTATTAATCATAAATTCATAGGTAAAGAACGATATTTCTGTTTTGTTAACGATTCACTGCTACAAGGCAAAGCGGCAAGTTACGTAAGCACATAGTAAGATGGTGGATGGCAATTGATTTATAGCAATAGCGATGACAACATCAGCGAACACAACGTTGTGCAGGAAAGCGAAACTACATTTGTTCAGGAGTTTTGTTTGCTTTGCCTTAGCTCATTGGAAAATCCAGAATTCCAATTCTATGTCCTTTCATCGCATTAGTCGTTTCCTCCTCACTTCCCAACATTTGCATGCCCAACATTTAAATCATAGCAGTATCCTGGGAGTTGTTAACATTAAATTAATTTTGGTATGGTAAAATTTTGGTTCTTAGCTTATCAGCGCCGGAGTGGCTTGAAGGATAAGCCTTCCTAGCTCTATAAAATATCCGTTAGATGTGTTATACAGAGCTCACCGGCAATCAAGTCGAGCTCTTTGACTCCACATGATAGAACCATTATATACTTACCAAAAGCAAGAATGGGCAAAACATAGGTCTAGTGCTAGTTACTGCGTAGACGCAGATTAGACCTGATTGACAAGCTGTCTAGAAGAGGGAACGCTCTGATTTCAAACCTGGGCAAAGCAGGTCGACCTAACTGTGTGATTCGAGTGAAAGTGATACAAACAAACATGTACCGAAACGTGGTCGGCCTAAAAGTCTAGTAGACGGTTGCCCCTAGCAATACTACTCTCCTCTCTTTAGTTACTTCATTTGCTAAAGGTCTGTGCGCGCGGGTGGTTTGATATTTTGCTATAAAACTATAGCAAAACAAACACCCTCCACCAATCACCACGCTTTAAGTGCCGTATGAGCTGTATTATTGGTAACATTACCCTCTGCCAGGAAATGCCATTTATGTGTTACTATCTTGTAATTTTGCAAAGTTGCAAATAACAACAAGTTTTCTGTATAAAAATTGTGAACTCCGACTTGTGGAAGTAACGTTTTCACTGGTACTGGAACAAACCTCTAGAAAATTTTATGCAGCTGGGAAGCATACCATTTCCCTTACAAACTATATATCGCACTCAATTTTGATGAGCTGAGTTGCAACTTTCTCTAGCTTTTGGAATGTTTTTTCATTCACTTAGCTACGAAACACAACACAAGGAAACCATTTTGTTGTAAAATACCACAATCTTTCCTTATCTATGCACGACGTTCCGGCACTCACAGTGGCCATTATCAAATGTTTCTTTCTTTTTTTCAATATTTTTTTACAGCGCAGCTTAATAAACTAGTAGAAGAATTTATTAAAAGGAATGTAAAATGCGCACGGAGAAACTGAAATCTATAGTGAGTTAAAACTCGAGACAAGTTACACTGTTCTTACGCCAAGAATTAGTACGATAAGGCTGCGAACACTTCTCGGTAAGACAATACGTTGGACCACTCCTTGTGTCACTCTCAGGTATTGCAACATAAACTGTAGCTATAACTGAGGTACTGAATCCCATCGACAAAGCAGTTAGCAGTACCAAGACCTTAATTTCATATGCAAATGTAAACGCTTCAGGATAAACCGTACAAATGCCCTATCTTCCTTACCCGGACGAACACTTTCACAAGTCGTCACGTCGGACTTCGTGTAAAAGATGTCTGTGGGCCCTATCAAACGATCTCTGATCTGAATATTTATGACTTTAACTACAAATTAAATCCTTCTCTATAAACTTATCAAGGTTTGAGCTTAAGATAATCTTTAAAATTTCATTTGAACTGAAACGTTCTCGAGTAACGCCGACCGCTGGCATTTTGGAGAATAGCGCAAATGTACAAAACAATCTGCTTATCCTCAGTAAATCCTTTCTACAAATTGAGTCATAAAGGTAAGTGTAAACTGGTCTTCTTAGACTTCTTCAGAAATTGTTACACTAAAATTAGATCAACTTTACATCATTGATAAAACTGAAGACTAAAATCAAAACATTTCTTTCAACTTAAACTTAAAAGACAGTACTTGATACAATGTTTACTAAGCAAACCAGTGCTAAGATCTCAACGATGTTATTCTGACACACATTAAAGCGATAACTCACGAAGTAAGTAGGAAAAATCAAAGCATCTCCAATTGGTTTTGGGGAGAGGGGGCCACCAAATTATTGGGGCCTGCATTACCTATAGCCAACAGAGGCTGACATTTCTTTTAGCAGAAAAGAATCGTTGTATCATTGGTGCGCTACTTTTGATAACATGATTTGTTTCTTGTGTATTGCTTCACTTTATACTCACAGTTTATGATGTTCATAACTCACTTTGTATAATTACATTTGTTGTCAAATGGCTGGAAGGGCTTTAGTCCTCTTAGACCCTGTTTACATAGATACGGATCCAAACTGGTACGGATCGGCCTCGCGCTTACACGGGACCTGGTGAAACCGAACCCGTTTGGACCTGTTATCCGTACCAGTTTGGGTCCACTTATGAAAGTGTACCAGATCGATCCGTACCCGAAGAGGTCTCGTGTAAACGCTTGGGATGGATCCAAACTGGCACTGATCGAAAATGAGGTGAAAAATACATATAAGAAGCCTAGAATATAGATAACGTAGAGCAGAAAATATATGTATGTATCTAAGTATGTATGTATGTATGTATGTATGTATGTATGTATGTATGTATGTATGTATGTATGTATGTATATGTATGTATGTACATGTATGTATGTATTTATTTCGCCATGTAGAAAAAAGTAACAAAAAAAATAACAGGTCAAAATTGCAGTACTTAATTTACAAATTACTTTACAAAAGTAAACAGAAAATATATAATTAAAAACAAAGAAATTCAAAGCTAAGAACCCCCCAACTGATAAAGTTGGCAGGGATAGCATTAAAAAGGTTCAAAAGATGTTGTTTCCATAATGGTCCCTTGTAACACATAATACAATATACATTCAGAAGCCATGTAGAGGAATTTACTTCAAAAATCATCTAAAGGAAAGATGAGTATGAACCATGCTTACCTTGTGATTCAATTTCATGTCATACCTGCAGACCTTGTAAAAACAGTATATTTTAGCAAAGTTTGATGGCAAGCAGTACATCGACGAACAAGAATTAGCCAAGTGCTGCATTTATTATGCTTCCAAAACTATAGGACATATATTATACACTTCCTTTACACCTAATCACTTCTATCACTTGTGGCCTTGTAGATCAGGGACTTTCAGGCAAGGGTCATATGCTCTTAGTGAGTATTTTGAGAATTGTAGTGAGGGTTCAAAAATATTTTGTCAAAACTTTATAGATTGTATATACAAGAATTAAAGCTTACACATTTTGACAATACCAAATGAAGGCATGACCACTACTACACTATATAACTTCATTTAATCTTCAGGAAACAAGTAATCTTTGATCAACTTACTTGCTAGTTTGATAAAACCAGTTACAGTTAAAACAAGTCTTTATTAATGGTTACTGTATGTCAAAAGCCCTACAAAACTCACCCACAATGTAGTAGGCAATTACAAATTCTGCGTGAGCTTGTAGTGGACACTTTGTGACATGTCTAGAGGGTTCTTTCTTCTTGGGTTCCCTTCCGAACTCTTCTAGAGAAATTGGCCATTTCGCTGATGCAGTTATAAGTAGATAACCTTGTTACTCTTTCTAGAATATATCTAAATCATATTTTTTAAGGGCCCAAGGCTTTTTGGTGGGGAGGGAGAGGCAAGGAGACCATAGATGTAAAGCTTGATATCGTTGCCCAGAGAAATCAAGCTTTTTAGCATTAGGCATGCTATTAGCTTATGCTACAGGCTTATATTATGTACCAAGCCCACACAGGTGTAGAAAATGTTTTGGTGAGTGTGTTGTGATTGTATAAGAGCTTGCATGCTGCTCTGAAACCCATGTGATAATTCATTCATTCTGTGATGCTCTATGGTAGTGAATCTTGGACCCCTTCGGAGGCTTCAGACATGCAGTGGCCTCATTGTAATGATGGTGCAATGATCAGATGGATAGGTGGGGTGAAATCTGTTGATGATGTTTCCACAACGGCTCTTCCACAAAATCTTGAAATTACTGACAGCATTGCTGTCCTACAGTGCAGACGTCTATGTCACAAAAGACCCCTACTGAAGAGATGTGGCAGGTCTAGGAAAACATGGGCTGAGTGTATTGGTAATGACCTGACTGCTTTCAACTTGGAAAATGTTGACCCACTTGATAGAGCTACGTGGAGAGTTGAAGTTAGAAGATGCCTGGTGTTGCGTACTTGGGATTCTGGGAACTCCACACATTTGTTGATCTGAGTTAAGAAAGAGAGAGAATGTTGAAATAGCCCATGCAAGCAGCTGATAATAATAATGATGATGATGATGATGATGATGGTGGTGATGATGATGATCATATCAAGCACGGAGCCAGCTCCATTGGTCTTGGGGGGGGGGGGGAGGCAAAGAAAATCATTCTCAAATTTGTTCAACATCGTTTTCCAATTTTTTGCTTTTCCGTTTGTCTTATTTGCAAACAGGAAATTACTCATCTGACATTTGGCCACCTGAACTGACAGACAAATTGGATATATAACAGAATATAAAGCAAGGATAAATTATTACAACATTGCCAAAATCTACATTTCTGAAGAAAATTTTAATACAATAAGAAATAAGAACATGAAAAAATTGTCACTGAACATTGAAGGAAATTTTATTTGAAAGAAACTTTCTCGTCTTTGTTTCCCAAATTTTCAGAAAATCTTCAAATTTTATCTCCAAGAGGGCCTTTTTCGAAGTGGAGGGATGTCAATTCTGTCTCCTGCTTGGTCGTCTGGTGCTGTCTCTGTGGTGCATCAATTTTGGCCAGTGATGAAAACACACACTAACAACAAGCCAAGGCGTAATGGGCTGTGACAGCAAGGCAGTATAGCATTGTCAGAACTGGTGCCGTCTCCCCATGATTCTTGACCATGTATGTGGCCACTTTCACTGGATCAACAGTGTCCTTTTGAGCTCATTGTTTAAAGGACCCTTACTCATACTCCTTCAGCAATATTTTTGCAAAAACACAGCACTCTTCAGCCATATCTTGGGCGTTAACACCCTTCACCACAAATTTTTGCTCCACAATAGGATTGGTTAGTGCCCATTCGTACAATGGAGCCAACAGTGTTGAGTCGAGAAACCCATCGTACCAGGAAGGAAGGAGATTTTCCATTGCATAATGGGCAAATGTTGCTATTGGAGCACTTTCAAATCAGATCATTGATATCCAGATAAGCTTCAAGGGGCTATTTAAAATTTTCCCGAAAATGAAACCGAACCTAGCAAAGTATTTGAGGTGGCTCAAGGCATGTGGGTACTCGCATAATCCATTTTCAGTTGATTGTAGCCAAGATTGACAAGAACAACTTTGTTTACTCGAAGGCTAAATAGTATTTCCTCGTTGTTTCGCTTTTCATTTTAGTGACAGAAAAGTCTATGGCTTTGTGATTTATCACACAATACAACCTGATCAATGCCTCAAGAATGATCCTTAAGCATTTTGCATCAGTAAATGGCATGGGTGTGAATGTGGTTTTCATAAACATTTATGGTGAATATGTACAGAGACAATGCATGCCTGCAGAGAGGATTTGCTGGGATGTCAAGAAATTGTACAGGTGGGCAATTTGGGTCAAGAAATCAGCTTTTGGGGGCAATGCCTCCCTTGCCCCTCCTTGGCTCCGTGCCTGGATCATGATGATCATGATGATGATAGTGTGATGATGATGATGATGATAATGATGATGATGATGATGGTGGTGGTGGTGGTGGTGGTGGTGGTGATAATATGAGGATTATGATGGTGAAAATGATGATGACAATAATAATAATAATGATGATGATGATGGTGGTGGTGGTGGTGGTGGTGATGATAATGTGATGATGATGATGACAATGATAATGACACTGATGACTATTATTATTATCATTATTTTTATGAAGATGATGATGATGATGATGACAATTTTGAATAAATTTTACAATAAATATATATTCAGCAGCTTGTTTACTTGCAGATATTTAGGTAAATCTTGTGTTTTGTTATGGCTGTAAAATCCAGTGCCCCTTAAAACACTCCTTGTAAATACCCCTGCTCCCTCTATATCTCAAGTAAATAGCAGTTCATATGTAGCTTGTGAACCAATTTAAGCATCCATGGTATTTAAGTTGATTGTAACACTATTCCCACCCTCGCTAGCTTCAAGCTGAGGTGTTGTCAAGAATCAAAGAAGGGATACTGAGGATGCACTGCAGTCTTCTTGAAACCATTAATGAAAGAGACAGTCTGTCACAATCATTGGAAAAACTTAGAAGAGAAAAAGAGACTCTAACAGATCAGTTAAAACAACAAGTAAGTCATCATTACTGCTTGTTAGTTAGTTTGTCAGCTAGTTAGTGTGTCAGCTAGTTAATCAGTTAGTGAGTGAGTGAGTGTGAATGAATGTGAGTGAATGTTAGTGAAAGTGAGTGAACTCAATTAAGTGTGAGTAAATGTGAGTGAGCAAGTGAGTGTGAATGAATGTGGGTGAATGTGAGTGAACTTGATTAAGTTTGAGTCAGTGTGAGTGAGTGAGAGTGTTTGAATGAGTGAGTGAGTGAGTGAGTGAGTGAGTGAGTGAGTGAGTGAGTGAGTGAGTGAGTGAGTGGGTGAGTCAGTGAGTCAGTGAGTGGGTGGGTGAGTGAGTTTGTGAGTTAGTTAGTTGGTTATGTAGTTAGTCAGTCCATCAGTCATTCATGTAGCTGATTAGTTAGTTAGTTAATTAATTAATTAGTCAGTTATGCAGTTAATTAGTTAGGTAGTTAGTTAGTTATTTAGTTAGTCAGAGTCTGGTAGATAGTTAGTTAGTCAGTCAGTGACTTAGTTAGTTAGCTAGCTAGCTAGTTAGTTAGTCAGTTAGTTAGTTAGTTACTTAGTTACTTAGTTAGTTAGTTACTTAGTTACTTAGTTAGTTACTTAGTTACTTAGTTACTTAGTTACTTAGTTAGTAACTTAGTTACTTAGTTACTTAGATGACATAGGCTCGGGGCGGTGCCAAAAATAAATGGGAATTTTGTTGGAGCTTAGAGCAACTGAAGATCGGATGCCCTTCATGTTGTCACCAATGGCCTTTGGGGGAATTGATCCTGTACCCTCTGGCATAGAAAGCAAGTGAACTGGACTCTGAAATCTACTGTATCCACTGGACCCCGGTGGCATGTTCTGTTTCAAATTTTGAAGAACTATACGTAGAAACTTGCACAGTAATTCAGACAAACTAAATGAGACATATATAAGTATTAACTTGCACAATAAGTTTACAAAAAGAATTTTCTCCTTGGAATGTACCATGTATTGCAATTGGAGTTTAGGTTTTCTATCTGTACTGTAGGTCTCTGAGTTTAGTTTAGCAAATTTTCAGTAGTGACCTGAAGAAATCTGTTAGACAAAACGTTGTCAATGAAGTTTCCACATTTGGCATTGTACTTTTAATAACAGTAAGTTTACTGTTTATGAAATGTATCAAAGTTTTAGTCCTGCTTGGCATTAAAGCTGTTTTCATTCTTTTCAGTGAAAGAGGAGCAGTTACCTTATTCCTTTCAAATTTTGCCTCCCTACAATTTTTGCTCCCTTTAATTTTCATCCCTTTAAATCCCCCCTTCCCCCTCCCCCCCCCCTGGGCGAAAATTAGAGGCAGACAAAATTTTGAGGTGCATTGTATTTATTTGCTTGTTCTGTACGGTTTTTGAATTTTCCTTTGGTGAAGAAATATTGCAAAACGGCATACCGCTGCAAACCTGCCCATACTGCAGCCCCCACAAGTAGACATAAAACACCACTGTGAAGGCAAGGCACCGCAATTTTTTCCACAACAGAAAAGAAATTCTGGATTATATGATGGTGTAAATAGTCACACCCCTTAAAAAAATTACCAGCCTCTTATGTAATTTTGTTATCTGTGGTATGAAAGTAGAGATGCCTACCTTCTTCATGATGCCAATTTATCTATGCCTTTGCCTACCTGATTGCCTTTAATTTTTCCCCCCTCTTGAAATTTAAAAATTGATTCTCACTCCCTTTATTTTCTCCCCCCCCCCTGCTGACCCTTCAATTTGCCTCCCTTTCATTTTTGCCCCCTGGGGATGAAAATTAAAGGGAGGCAAAATTTGAAAGGAATAAGGTATGTTGCCATTGACTTTAGTTGACCATGTTCTTCTCATTATTATTCTTTGAATCAATTTCTCAGGCATTTGAGATTAGAAGATTAAAGTCAAAGGAGTTTGGACAACCACCAACTGCTGATGCCGTTGCACCATTATCAGTTAATGCCAGTTCTTCAGCCCAGCCAACAATGGTAAACATTCGTGCACTTGATCACCTTCCAGACCCAGAAACATCTCATGATGTTAAGGCAACTATGAAGATGGAGGAGGAAGACACATGTATACTTGAGCTACACATTGATGAAACACAGACCCTTGAGGCACCCCAAATTCAACTAGAAGACAGAATTGAATGTGAGGACATTATAACAGGTATGACTGAATATTACTTAGCTATATACTTTGTTACTTGAATAATTAGTTACGTACTAGCTGAGTTTTTACTTACTCCCGGTGTAGTTAGGAAAACTTCAAAATAGTATAACTGAGTTGTATCAGGGGAGTACCTAGAAAGGAGGGAGGTTGCCCCCCTTCATAATTTTCTATTCAAGTTACTTTTTGACACTATTAGACTATGCCTTGAACTGTTATAAAATGGATATTAAATGCAAACTAATGCTGCAGTGTTACCTTTCTACCCATCTATGTGTGACCGTATCATAGGGCAGAAGTCAAGTCACAAGATATTTTTTAGGAACACCCTATATATAGCTCATGTGCCGGTAGTCATACTATTCCAAAAGACGATATTATAAAAACACTAAGGAAATATGTCACCACCACAGATATAGAAATAGAATCCTTTACCTTTGCACCAATCTATGTATGACCGGGTCATAGGGTAGAAGTCAAGTCACAAGATATTTTTAGGAACACCCTATATATAGCTCATGTGCCAGTAGTCATACTATTCCAAAAGACGATATTATAAAAACACTAAGGAAATATGTCACCACCACAGATATAGAAATATTTGTATAACGATTATTTATAACTTTTACATACAATATACAAATCTAAACAAAAACTTTGGCTCGTATAGAGTCAGTTTGAACGTTCAAGTTAGGCTTGAGCATGCATTTTCTCTCAAGCTAATAAAATAATACTAGAAATACCTTTTTTTGCCACTGAATAAGCACCCTCTCTAATGAACCCCTACGTCAATTACGTTTTTTGCAAAATAAACTTTCAGGTCGTGACCACCTTAAACCTGCTAAGTGGCACACACGGCTTAGAGATACTCAATGACAATACCGCTGAATGGACGAAGAGGGTAAAGACTACCGTAAAATCCCGAATTTAAGGCCTCCGAATACAAGCCGCGGGCTTACATTGGGGATTCTGTGTGTTGCATCAGAAAATGGTAGTGCGGAAGGCAGTGATACCGAATGAACATGGACAGAGTATATACAGAGTCCCTGTATTTACTTTTGTTCTTTTGTGAAATTTTACGCATTAAATGCTGTTACTAGTCTCTCTGATTGCACACCGAATGGTGAATTTTTTGGAATACACAATTCAACAGTTAACCCAAAAGACACTCCGAATATAAGCCCTCCCCTGTATATTAGCCCCCAGAATATAAGCCCACAAAAAATGCTACGAACCTCTGTAAGCCCAGGGCTTATATTTAGGATTTTATGGTATGCTTAGCAGTTAAACGAACAATGACGATGACCTTCTTGTGCTTATTAGAGGACTTACGGTAACTTCCTCCAACAGCTGTCAAGTGTGCACGAAATACAAAGAACACCGGGTAATATCTAACAACATTTGAGCCAAGAAGGGATTAGCCTGCATGCAGACAAAAACTACTGAAGTAGTAACTACCACTCTTAGTAGTATTGCCAGCACGCTGGCTAAGGTAGAATACTGTGACAGAAAAAAATGGAATTAAAGTAAGAGACGCACCTGCATATAAGCGCACCACCTGAGTAAGTGCCTGACACCAATTTTAATTCCGATGGCTAAAAATGGATTCGAACAAAGATTACTAGCATGTAAATAATTGTGGTCAGCGTGGTGCACAAAGTTACAGCCTTGGGCTTTACTCATTTAAACTTTACTAAATCTCAATGGAAATAACCGACATCATGAAAGACATTTAGTACAGAAAGGGGCTCCCATTTCTGGTATTTCACGGTATCTGCCTCCCACCTCCTACTAACAGGGAGGTGTGAAATGCAACGAAATCATGATTTTCAAAATCAATCGTCAGTTTGAATGGGGGTTAGCCCAGATGACATTACCGTAAGTCCGAAATTGTGGGTAGAGTACGAGTTAAGTAAATTGTAAAAATTGGGAATTGGTAAGGGATGATGGGGAGTAATTAAGGGGCTTGTGTGTTGTGTTGCGTTGCTCTCGGCAATAGCTTTGACCACTAAATAATAATAGCAAGGAAGCTATGTTTAACATCCTTGATATGCGGTATTTTCTCATTTGTTGTTATAAACCTCGTTGATTTATTTGTCATAATAGAATACTAGCTGCATCTAGGAATCCGAAAATAATTACATAAACGTAGCAATCCTGCCATCAATTACCTACATACACAATACAGAACCCAAATATCTTCAACGATAAATCGCGATTTGTTTCCCACAAAGGTACGATTGGATTACCTTGCTATTTTTCATGTACTTCACACTTACATTTTGCACAACAGTACCTGTGTGATTTAGTTTAGTTTCTGTAAACGATCAAGGTTTAACGTTCGTCTTGTAATGCCAAGTCGAGTGCGCCTGTAGACCTAACAAACGAGAAGTAGCGGCGTGGTTCACGGTGTTTTGAGAAATGATCTACTGCTACCAATACTTCATCGAATGTTGGATAGAGAGCAAGGTAGTAAAAGCATTTATGTGTCAAAAACCCTTCAGTTACAGTTAACGAAATAATACATAGAAAAGATGATTATTTATTATGTAGGCCTATCATCTGCAGGTCGGGAACTACAAGTCAAAAACAAGAGGTTTAAACTTCTTCATTCTGATGTAATAATGTTTTCAAGCAGAGGTTAAGAGTAGCTCCTATCGCCGTTCTTCGTTTAAAACATACTGTTTTCCTAGGGAATAAGGGCAGATGCAACAATTTACGGTGACCCATATTGTCCGCACTGAAGCCCTTCTGGCAGGTAGATTTTGCCAAACTATTTGCAAAATATTTTGTCTAACTATTGAATTGGCTATTGCTTTCATAAAGAGGCGGGGCAATGTGAACGGTTTATCAAAGCCAGAAATAAAAGAAAAAGAAAGTAAAAGAAATGGAGAAATTGAAGAAAATAAAGGGAAAAAAAGGAAAAGGAGAGGGAAATGAAGAAACCAAAGTAGGAGAAAAAGGAGGAAACGAAAAATCTGGGGCAAAAAAAAGAGAACAGTAGAATCTCGTTTAGTCGTACCCTTGGTAACTCTGACATTGGCTTAGTCATACGGATTTCTTGTCCCCCTTTGATTTGACGACCCTAATCAAGCCAAAAGACTCCGCTTAAGTCGTACCCCGGATATCTCAGACATTCTTTAAGTCGGACAAATTTGCTGTCCTCCCTGAGGGTCCGAGTTAAAGAGACTCTACTGAATTTAAAAAAAGAAGAAGAAAATACGTTAAAAATGTAAAGGGCGAAAAAGAAGAAACAACGGAAAAAGAAGAAATCAAAGAAAAGCGAGGAATCATGAAGGCTGGAGGAGAATACGAAGACTACAACTTTTCTTACCGCAGCTTGGAAAGTCGGTCGATTCCGACCCACCGTGACAAATCTTCTTAGTTCTGGTTTGCCACTTAGCAGGATACAAGCCTCTCCATGAGTATCACCCTACGAAGAAGAAGACAAAAATGAGAAAGGCTCACAGCATACTTTTAAGGTAGCATAGCAAAGACAAGAGACCACAATAATCGTACAAAATTATAGTTACTTTCATTTCAGTTCACTTTAGACATAAGGGTCTACGGAGAATTCCTCTAAATACGCACGGCCAAAGTGGCTGAGGGGGGCTGGAACCCCCACTAATTTATCAAAATGTTATATTTTTTCGGGCAAAAATTTTTTCGGACGCTTTATAAATCCTTAATAAGAAATAAAAATTAAATAATTTTAAGTCTTACCGTCTGCAGATCCGTCTATTCATGTCCCAAAAATTTTCGGGCAAAGGAGCATTTTGTCGGAAAAATAATCCACAGCCCCGCAATATTTTCCGTCCGTTGCGCCTACGCTAAAGACAATTTCCGTAGTGCTCAGGGGTTCCCGACAGTTGCCGTAGTATGTACGGGCTAACGGAGAGTTTATTACTTTAAGAGGCTCGAGATAATTGCAGCAAAGTAAGATCAGTTCAGTAGCAAAGTTGAGCAATTTGAGGCAGGGCGGAGGATAAAAAAAAAATTTTTAAAGTTATTTTATTTATTTTATTTTACTAAAAAAGCAAAATCACGCAAAATATACAAAGCGGCTTACGAAACGTTAAACTAAATTTTAAATTAGTTTTAATAAAAAGAAAACAACGAAACTTTTAAGTTCCTACATCACGGCTGTAAACCTACTTGATAGGAAATGTAAAAGTGCAAAGAAAACTCCTAGTGCGAAGCTGCAATTTGATTTCCTGATAATAAACTCCTTCATAGTTTACCACTAACAGATTTTCAGGTTCCTCTCTTTTATGGGATTTGTTTTCACAAAACACAGGCCTGAACTAGCTACCTACCAACCTACCTGACTGACTACCTGCCTGCCAGACTTTCCTTCCCACTGCGTTCTAAAAACATGTAACAGTGATGGGGTCAGATCAGTTAAAAAGATCGACCTCCTTTCAAAAAAGACCGGTCGTGAAAAATTGCCAGCTGTATATCTACTTTACCCAGAGGACTGCCTGAATACCTTATTTTACCCGTCTCCTTTGCCTCCAAATCAGATCATAGGATAACACGTTTCCTTGAATGTCTTCTGAATTCCAGGCTGAACGCTTAACAATCAATCAAGGACTTTTCTCATTTATCTTCCTTAAACGATAGAGGATAAGAGTGAAAACGCAACGTTCAAAAATCCATGGTCATAGATTACAATTACGGCGGTGATATATTTTCTAATTTTCTTCTGACTTTTCAAAATTGACATTTAAATCCTCTCTTCTCGATGATACTTTCTGACCTTCAATGGGCTTTGGACAGATAGACGAGCCGTCGGGCAGTCCTTTTTTGGTCACGTTACATGGCGCAGCGAGGAAGGGCTCCAATTGCCTTGAGCTGGACGTTGATATCTACTGGTGGATGACTGGGAGACTATATGGCGACTAAAGAAACAGAGTTTGTTAAAATCGGGGGTTATGTAGCTCAGTTCGAAGCGCACACGCCCTGAAAGCGTGGGAAATGGATTCGAGCCCCAGTGTTAAGACATTTTCTACTTCTCTAGTGTCTTTTCTAACTGAACGCTTCAAATCTTCTTTTCTCGCTGACAGTATACATTTTTAAGTTAATCTTAAACTTGGAACCTTCGTTCGAAGTACATGCATGCCACGGAAGCGTATCAAGTGCCTACCTCAAAATTTATCGCTAACTTTTGCTACTTAGAAAAAACATCAAATTTTTAAAATTGCACTCAACTTTGCACTTACCATTGTATTGGTTTTTGCATTCAGTCCAAACGCTATCCATTGCTGCTTCGAACCAATTGTGATCTCAATCAATTTTGTAGTGGCATTGTAGTTGTAACGAATAAGTGCATTGCAGGTCTTGAAAGATGTGCATGTTGATGGGTCACGAAAACAGCCATACGTTTTATCACAGCCATCAGTGTCCTGAAAAAAAGGATCGGGAGGAGATATTATGAGACGAGCTTTCAGTTTTAATGCCAAACAGCTTACACGTCTAATAAACTCTTCCACGTAATTACAACTTCATGTAAAGATGTAGTATACCTGTCGCACAGCAAAGTCTGCAAATTATACGAGCCAGTACCTCGGTCGCACGTCGAAGAAGTTATAGGGTAAAATCGCACAACACCTCCCGCTTTGTTAAGTCAACGCAGGAAAGTTTACAAAGTTTTACCGAGAGGAGTAAACAAACCCAAGTCAACAGATCCCACAACAGACTCAGCAATAAACCCAACATGAGTCGACAACTGCCAAGAAGATTCGTTTAGAGTGTTACCTAAAGCACGCTCTCCTCTTCACTTTGCCGCTTTCGAAGTTACGCTCATCAGAGCAGCCGGTGCTCTGTTGGCAAAAAGCATTTGTTTGCAGCTTATACGTGTTTCAATAAGATGAGTGACAGAAAGCGTATCGGTCACGTGCGCCATATTTTCTATGACGTGTCTCAATCCTTTTTTTTTACAAATTCTTCGCGGAAAGTTTTCCTACTTCAATCTACACTATTTCTGTGACCAGTGTCTGGCGAAACACCCTGTAAAACAAATCCGTTGTTCATTCCAATATCAACACTTTATACAACAAATCAACCTTTCAAATACAATTTTCACCAACTCCTGAGAAGTATTATCTATTTGATGCAGCGTCAAATGGAGGAAAAGTGCTGATTAAAACTACTTACACTTGCAAGAAAATAGGGCTATTCTGATCATCAACCGAGAAACCTTGGGGCTCTAAAAAAGGGCCTTAAAAATTTCTACATGCTCTAGAATATCGGGATAAACCTTGATGTGAGGTGTTCTGTTAAGTCTGATAAGAATGAGCTACATAGCTATAGGCATTAAGTGCATCAAAACCATGTGATGTTGCCTTCATACATATGTATATACATTTATGGTGATTGCTTTGTCTTCTCCGACAACTACCGTCTCTTTATTGCCAATTCCTTGATTCGCCCGTCGTCTATGAGCTCTTAGGCGGCTCTTCAAACTTGCTACCTATCTTAATACATTTGAGCATATATGACAGGTAAATGATCGCTTATCACTGGACTGACTGAGTTTGTGTTTGACTCGTGGTCTTTGAGCACTGCCATATGTCTTCTCAATTCTGTGTGTAATTTACAGACTTCACAACACGCATTAGGATTTCCCTGATCTGGTCTACGCAGAATGTTGTTTAACGTTGTCTTTCCATGAGACTTCAGATGAGTCACATACCCAGTTTTTCATAGCAGCACACGTCCACAAATTTCACCACTTCGGTGTTTCACGTTTTCACGTTCATCAATTGCCCTTTCGTAACTTGACGTTTACGTCTCTCCTACTCACCGGGTCTCTCTTACAGAAGTTCTCCACTCGCCCTCTTAAGGGTTCGCTCACCCTGGTTAATCCACATCAACCCGGAGTGCCTTAAGATTGCTTGAATAGAGTCCTTGTATTTTGGGGGCACTTTTTATTGAGGACGCTTAACATCATGCAGCTCACCACAAAAGGGTTGCGTTGGGAGTCTAACGTCTTCCAGTTGTACAACACAGCCGTTCCACAGTCTTTGAGATGGTGTCATTGATGCGACGGGAATGAGCCCTTTTAGAGTCCTTGTATTTTAGGGGCACTTTTTATTGGGGACTCTTAACATCATGCAGCTCACCACAAATGTGTTGCATTTGGAGTCTAACGTCTTCCAGTTGTACGACACGGCCGTTCCACAGTCTTTGAGATGGTGTCTTTGATGCGACGACGGCAATCAGCCCTTTTAACAATATCTGTGGCTGACACTTTAGGTGCCGTTGGCATGCTACCTATCTTTCAAAAGAAGATGATACGATAGTGATGATAAAAGCCTTATAAACCCTTAACTTGCTTTTATTGGTCAGCCCATACTTTTCTTTCAAGCTTTCCGAAGGCTTTAAAAGCTTTCCTGCACAATCCGGACAACACGCTACCGTTCTGGTTTCTGGAAATGGTGGCCTCGTACACCTCGATCGTGAATCGCTGTGGCTACAGTCTGACACACCATTTTGCCAATGCCCGCCGGCTGTTGAACGACAAACACCGCTCGGACGCGATCTGGGAGGCTTTTCACGCCGGGCGGCCCGAAGACGTCTTCGACGGCAAGGAACTTGCGCTGCTGCGCTATGCCGCGAAGCTCACCGCGAACGTTGCCGACATGGTCGAATCCGACATCGAAGACCTGCGATCGTCCGGTTGCAGCGACGGCGAGATCCTGGAGGTCAATCAGGTCTGCGCCTACTTTGCCTATGCGAACCGCTTGCTCAACGGGCTCGGCGTGACCCTGGAAGGCGATGTGATCGGGTTCTACGTCACGCCGGAGGAGACCGGACCATGACCGTTACCCAAGCCAGGACGATCAGCGCAACCGAGGTCCCACTGGTCGACATCGGCCCCCTGCGCGACGGTACCGACCCGCTTCGCGTGGCTCAGGAGATCCACCGCGCCATGACGGAGGTCGGGATCCTCTACGTGCGCGGCCACGGGATACCGGACAGCCTGATCGACGAAGCCCGCGCGGCGGCATTCCGGTTCTTCCGCCAGCCCCGCGAGGTCAAGCTGGAAGTCACGGCCAAGCCGTGGCATCGCGGCTTTCTCGCCGTGGGCGACGCCAAGATGGACGACGACGCCGAGCAGGACCTGAAAGAGAGCTTCATCTGGGGCCGCGAGCTCAACGACGAGGAAGCCCGCGCGGCCGAGGACAACCCGGTGCTCGGCCCCAACCTCTGGCCGGACAGCGTTCCGGACCTGAAGGAGGCGGTCCAGCCCTACTTCGAAGCCGCCCATGTCTGCGCCCAGGATCTGCTGCGCGCCTTCGCCCTGGCTCTGGATCTGCCCGAGGGCAGCTTCGTCGCCGGCTGCGAAGCGCCCTTGAGCCGGGGTTCCATCACCTACTACCCGCCGCAACGGACGGACCGCGCGCGCGAGCGTTTCGGGGTCGGGCCGCACACCGACTTCGGCGTGCTCACCGTGCTCTGCCAGGACGACGTGGGCGGCCTGGAGGTGCAGACCAACGGAGGCGAGTGGGTGGCAGCACCGCCGATCCCGGGCAGCCTGGTGGTCAATGTGGGCGACCTGCTGCACCGCTGGTCCAACGGCCGCTTCCGCTCACCGCCGCACCGGGTGGTCAACCGCTCCGGGCGCGAACGCCTGTCCCTGGTGGTGGCCTACGACCCCAGCGGCGAGACCATGATCGATCCCGCCCTGGTCTGCGCTGAGGGAGAGGCGCCGCGGTTCGAGGCAATCACCTGCGGCGACTATCTGACCTGGCGTTTCGGCAAGGCCTTCAGCTACCGTCGCTAGCTGCCCTCCATCCAGGAGTTTTCCCGAGCCTCGTCACTGCCTATCGTAAGACACCTTTGAATTGGGAAACTCCCAAACGGCGGACTATCTGCTGGACGTACTCGTCAGAACCCTTTCATTCAACTCAATTCCGCCAGCTACAAAGAGCCTCTTCTCCGCCACATTGTTCTCCAGGTCAACGCGGGTTCGGGTCTGTTGCCACACACCTTCGCCGAACATTTGCAGATAGAGCCGCTTCATAAACAGAACCACTTCATCGTCGACTGTGTCGAGACCATACTTCGCCGGATCGTTCGAGCCGAGAAACCCTGCCCGCTCAAGCACTTTCCCCAGTTGGCTCTCCATGATCCACTTCGCGATGACGAGCACGGATAGGATCTGTCGCAAATGACCGAACCGTGGGCCGGTGGATACCTCTCGCTGGATTTCCGGAACGATGAGCTCCTTGAACAATGTGACGACCTGTTCGTCATGACCGGATGGGCCAGGACGCGCGGCTCGTCTCTTGCCAAGTGCCCCGTATTGCTGAAGCGTATCATAGTCCGCCTCACACATGACCTTGAGACCGAGCTTCTCAATCGACACATGGCCTTGGTCATCGATCGTCTTCTCCCGGACGGCCGCTCCATCCGGCACAATCCACACGCGAAAACAGGATTCCAGTACAGGGGATTCAGCGGCAACTCTATCCAATTCGCGCCAGAACACGGCGCCGTGCGCCGTGGAAGGGTGCAATTGGCACGCGGCAGTGTGCTTGAGCACGATGTCCTGGGCCAGCATGTCGCGCCCCAATTCCGTGTGGCGCAGGAGCTTGGTCAGACCGCAGTAATCGTCCGTCGGTGTCAGCGTCACATTCACATGATCGCCGGTCAGCACAAGAAACGTGCTGAGATAGCGCCCCAGGCGCATCTGAAGTTCGCTCTGCTCCTCGGCTGTGGGCTGTTCCAGGGTGGAGTCCGAAAGGAGAGAGAACCCAATCTGCATCGGGTTCTGCAAAGGAAACGCTATTCCGCCAACCAACGGTGGAAATCCATCGTCGAGAGTGCGGCCACCAAAGACTTCCGGCAGATATTGAATCGAGGATTTGAATTCACCGTCAACGACGCGCGACACAATGCGCAACACCGCTCCGGGAACCACGCTCAAGCCGAGGATCTTCACGTTCAATCTTCGTTGAAGTTTTCCTTTGGCATGAAGACCGGCCAGAGTCTCGAAGACTGGCTGGGTGCTGCGGAATTCGAGATCTACGGAGCCCGGAAACAAGTCCACGTAGTCGAGCTTCTGTGAGTTGGCAGATTCGCGCAGAATTGCCGTGATAGTCCGAACTCGTGTCTTTGAGTAGCCTTCCGGACGGCCCTCGAGTTTAAGTCTCCAATGAATCCAGTCTGGCCGAGCATAGTCAGTTTCATCCGACCAATTGAGGATTACATCCTTCAGACTTTGGGCAATGCACTGATAAGCTTCGTCGCGGCTGCGCCACCTTGTGACCGGTCTGGCATTTCTTGGAAGTGATTGCAGTTTTCCAATCGGCGTCAGTTCCCATCCGGTGGCTGGCCGAACTAGAACTGGGATTACTAACGCTTCGCCTCGCTCATGGCGTTCCAGCGCCCGGCACATTTCCACATCCCAGCAATAGTCCGAGCAAGCGAAATCGGGGCTTATGAGGAGAAGCACAATGTCGGCGAGACCTAACTCCAGCGCGACTTCCCGCTCCCAATCTTGGCCAGGGCCGATGCAGCGGTCATGCCAAGTTTCTAGAAAGCCGGCCCGCTTTAGGAAACCAAGATGGCGGTCCAGCTCGTCACGGAATTCTTGATCCGTGTGTGCATAGCAGAAAAAGACGGTCAGCTTCTTGGTTTCAGAAGCAAATCCTGCACTTGATCGGCTCATCCATCGCACCCGGATCCGTGTGAGGGATTACTACAACGACGAGAACCAACACTTCCATCGCAAATTTAGGAAAAGTGGGCGCCTAGTCCCGCGGCATGCGGTTCCAGGCGTCCAGCGCGGCGATTTTGTAGGCCTCCGCCAGGGTCGGGTAGTTGAAGGTGTTCTCGACGAAATAGTCGAGCGTGCCCTTGAGGTTCAGCACGGCCTGGCCGATGTGGATCAGCTCAGTCGCGCCCTCGCCGACGATGTGGCAGCCGAGCAGACGGCGGGTCTTGAGCGAGAAGATCAGCTTCATCATGCCGCTGTCCAGGCCCATGATCTGGCCGCGCGAGGTCTCGCGGAAACGCGCGATGCCGCACTCGTAGGGGATGGCGCGGGTCTGCACCTCCTCCTCGCTCATGCCGACGGTGGAGATCTCGGGCACCGCATAGATTCCATAGGGAAAATACTCGGGCGGCGCGTGCGCCGCCTGGGAAAAGGCATGGCAGGCCGCGATCCGGCCCTGTTCCATGGAGGTCGAGGCGAGGCTTGGAAAGCCGATCACGTCGCCCGCGGCGTAGATATGCGGCACGGCGGTCTGAAAGGTCTCCTTGTCCACCTCGAGACGGCCGCGCTCGTCGGCGCCGAGCCCGCAGGCCTCGAGCCCGAGACGGTCGGTCGCGCCATACCGGCCGGCGGCGTAGAGCACCAGCTCGGAGCGCACCATGCGGCCGTTCTCCAAGTGCACGGTGCCGCCGCCTGTTCCGGCGCTCTCGATCCGCTCGACCGGGCAGCCCAGGCGCAGCACCACGCCGCGGTCGCGCAGCTGGTGGAGAAAATCCTCGATCGTCTCGCGGTCCACGAAGTCGAGCACGGTCCTGCGGCCGTCGACCAGGGTCACATGAACATCGAGCGCGCTGAAGATGGTGGCGTACTCTATGCCGATCACCCCGGCGCCGATGACGGTCAGGCTGCGCGGCAGCTCGGTCAGGTCGAGCACCTCGTCGCTGTCCATCACCCGGCGGCCGTCGAAAGGGACGCTATCCGGCCGGTACGGCTTGGTGCCCACCGCCAGCAGGAAGCGGTCGCCGGTGAAGCTGTGGGATTCGCCTTCGGCGCAGGCGACCTCGATCGCCTTCGGGCCGGTGAAGCGCGCGACGCCCATCAAGGTGGTGACCCGATTACGCGCGAACTGATGCTCCAACACTTCCACTTCGTGGTTGAGGGTAATGGCGAGCCGCTTGCGCAGATCGTCGGCTGAGATGTCCTGCTTGACCCTGTAGGCGCGCCCGTAGAAGCCGCGCTCGCGCCAGCCCGACAGGTTGAGCACCGTCTCGCGCAGGGTCTTGCTGGGAATCGTGCCGCTGTGCACCGAGACGCCGCCGACCCGCCGACCCTGCTCGACCACAAGGACGTCGCGGCCGAATTTGGCCGCCTGGATCGCCGCCCGTCGCCCGGCCGGCCCGCTGCCGATCACGATCAGATCATAGTGCTGCATGGACGCTCAGGAGATCCTAGCAGGATTTGAAACATAATCTGTGATTAGACGCTTATGGTAAACGAAATCTTACAGGGCGATGCGGGTACCGCTTTCGTGAGAGCGGTAGACGGCCTCGACGATGACCATGTTGCGCAGGTAGTCGCGTCCAAAGTTCTCGACGGCCCTCCCATCCCTCACATGGTCCACCAGATGTCGGATCAAGGCATGGACGCAATCGCCGGCAAAGCCGGTCGTGGGCCGGTCGTAGACGACCTCCGCCTCGGGCCCGCCGTGGGGCTTGAACCAGAGCCGGCCGCGGCCGTCCAGGCGCAGGACACCCTTGGCGCCCTCCAGGTGCATCTCGCCCATGGTCAGGCGGCAGTCCTCGGCGTCGTGATCGTTCAGCCGGTTGCCGTCGAAGAGCCCGGTGGCCCCGGAGTCGAACTCCAAGATGATAGTGCCCGCGTCCTCGCCGGCGATTGCCGGGTTGATCCGGCGCAGGCGCGCGGTCACCGCCGTGACCTCGCCAAGCAGATAGCGGAAGCTGTCGATGAAATGGACGCCGGTCTCGTGGATCAGAAAGCGCTCCATCTTCTGGAAGTAGGGCTGGCGCGACAGGTAGGCTTCGGGTCCCTGCCCGTCGCCGGGCCGGAGGCGAAAGGAAACGCCGTGCAGGGTCCCCAGGTCGCCCGCCTCGATCATCGCCTTTGCCCTACGGTACCAGGGCTGGAACCGGAAGTTCTCGTGCACCACCAGAGGACAACCGGCACGCTCGGCCAGCTGGACGATCGCCTCGGCTTCCGCCAGGCTCGGCGCCAGGGGTTTCTGACAGATCAGCAGCCCGACCCGGCCGAGGCAGCGTGCGACGATGTCGTGGTGGGTGGGCGGCGGCGTGACGATGTCGACGATGTCGACCGCGCCGGCGTCGAGCAAGGCTTCCAGGGACTGGAAGGCCCGCGGAACGGAGAAGCGTGTGGCCATGGCCCGACCCCGCGCGCTGTCGGGCTCGACCAGGCCGACCAGCTCCGCGCCTTCGACCCGGGCCCAGGCATCGTAGTGGAACTGGCTGAAGTATCCGGCGCCGATCACCCCGACGCGTAGGGGCGGGCCAACCATCAGGGCAGACTTTCGAGTCGCTCGGCGACGGCGGCGGTCACTTCCTTCAGGCCGCTGCTGCCACCCATCTCAAAGGGCCGGAGCCGGCCGGAGGCATAGGCCGCGCGCACGGCGCGCTGCAGTAGGCCGGCGGCCTCGCGCAGCGGCGCCTCGCCATGGGTTTCGCCCAGCCAGTCGAGCATCATGGCGGCGGAGAGAAACATGGCGGTCGGGTTGGCCTTGCCGCTGCCCATGATGTCCGGCGCCGTGCCGTGGCAGGGCTGAAAAACTGCCTGACGATCACCGATGTCGGCCGAGGGCGCGTTGCCCATGCCGCCCATCAGCGCGGCGCCGGCGTCGGAGAGGATATCGCCGAAGAGATTTTCGGTGACCAGCACGTCGAAGTCCCAGGGGTTGCGGATCAAGGACAAGGCCATGGCATCCACGTAGCGGCACTCGGACTCGATGTCGCCATGGCGCGCCGCGACCTCCTGGAAGATCGACCTGAAGAAACCGAAGCTGCCGAGCACGTTGGCCTTGTCGATGCAGGTCACCCGGCCGGGCATCCCGCGCGTTTTGCGCTTGCGCGCCAGGTCGAAGGCGAACTCGAAGAGCCGCTCGCTGCCGCGCCGCGTGATCTCCATGAAGTCGCGCCGGGTGTCCGCATCGACCTCTTCGGTCTGGCCGCGCCCCTTGAAGAGGCCCTCGGTGGACTCCCGGATCAGCACGATGTCGAGGCTCTGCGCGCGCGGGTCCGACAGGGGAACTGGCAGCCCCGGGAAGGTCAGGACCGGCCGGACGCCGGCGTAGAGCTCGAAGACCTCGCGCAGGTCCAGCTGTGGCGCGATCTGACTGTTTTGTAAAAGCAAGAATTTGAGAACTGCAATAATTAGGATAATCTTTGAGGTGATTAGTGTTCTCAGAAGGGGGATCAGTTTCATTAATTTACAAGTGAAAATGAGGGGCAAGGGCAGGTTACAAACCCCAAGTTCACTCCATGTTGTTGTTGGACCTCTCCTCCAGAGGTCTGCTTGAGCCATGCAAGTTGCTCAGGATTCCATTCCAGGAAAATTTGCTATCTAAAACCATGCCACACATGTGAAGCCAGCTTTGTGCTTGTAATGTAACACATTTACACATTTACTCAAAGTCACTCAATCAAATGCCCCTAATGAAAAGTGAGACTGATATTGAAACTACTCACCTGTACCTGATTGTAAGAGAGGCAGGGGCATTCATTACATTAAATCAGATATTATGAAATTGCATTTCTTTAAAGTTACAAATATCAAATTTTCAAGCTTGAAGATGCATAATGTGATGTTTGTACTTCACTTAAGAACATATGACTGCTGGAAACAGCTACTCGGCTACGCTTGAAAATTTCTCTGCGCATGCAAATGTTAATGAGAATGAATGCAAAGCAAGAAAATTTGTGCTCAAAAAAATAAAAGTTTGTCTATTTCTTCTCAAATATTAACACTACAGAAATTAACAAAGAGCAGTCACTGACAAATATTCTTGTATATAGATAATCTTTGAAGACTATTTCAGTATGAATGGATGCATTCCAGGGATTGAATTTTGTGCTTTTTTTTGGGGGGGGGGGATAGCTTAAAGGAACCCCTAATGCATAATGTACATGTTGAATAAATTAATCATAGGATGGGAAAGTTTTGAATAATTGGTATATACTGCCGTGATGTATAATTGGTTGAATTTTTGCTGTTTGCTGCTAGCCCACAAATACCAGGACTAGCCTGTGTCACCAATTTACTTTGGTGGCAGACTTTCACCTTCTATCTTTCATATTGTCTGTCAGGATTTATTTTATTTATTTATTTTGAATACCCCTGGTACATGCCTAGACCAGCTTTGACTATTCTCTCTCATCTTATTTGCAAGGCTTTACTACTTTTAGCCTTACTTTCATGGTTCTTCACATGGTTTATTACATCTGGAATTTATCAGGGGCAACTATAACCAAACAGTCGTCATTATTAATGATCCATCATCTTTAGAGTTTCTAATTGAGGAGCTTATCTTGATGCTACAATGCTGAGATTTTGTGGAAAGTTTGACTTTAAAGTGGAAGCTACAGTAGTAAACTTATTGTATTTTTGCACATCATTTTGAATGATTTTCATCAAATTGTTGTATTGTTGATATGTAACAACACTAACACTATTAATGTCTCATTTGTTTTATAGTCTCTTGAGAGTACAAGGCGTATGTTGAAAACTGCAGAAGAGGTTTGTACAATTATTATTGTCGTAGTGGTGCACCACAGTGACACCACTGTTCTCATCTATGCAGGCACATAAAACATTCATTCCCCCTCCCCCTCCCCCCCCCCAAAAAAAATGATAATAAAAGGCCCTGTGTATCACTTGTGTCAAGGGGGTGAGGATACCACATACTTTAGCAGAAATGCAGGAGCCTGTAAGTAATCTTTATGATGAGAGTTGTTATGAAGTTTAGCCTAATCTGCATAGTACACTTTAACTCCAATGTCCTTTCTCCAAAAGGAGTAGATTTCACCAAACTATTGCTATTTATTAAAGTAACCTTAAGTAAGTAAAAGGAAGTATCATCATCATCATCATCATC
>JAAAKM020006971.1:111608678-111623013 GCA_010016025.2 Alatinidae sp. Z8VKAUB7J3
TTTAAGAAGTTAGTGTGGAAGCATCATCATCGTCATCATCAATATCATCATTATCATCTTGTAAAAAACACTAATTTTCATGCTAGCATGGGTTAAACAGGTGTGTCTTGGTAGCAACTTTCCAAGCAGCATGATCCAAAGCAAGGATCTTGTATCTTTTAAGAAGTTAGTGTGGAAGCATCATCATCGTCATCATCAATATCATCATTATCATCTTGTAAAAAACACTAATTTCCATGCTAGCATGGGTTAAACAGATGTGTCTTGGTAGCAACCTTCCAAGCAGCATGATCCAAAGCAAGGATCTTGTATCTTTTAAGAAGTTAGTGTGGAAGCAAATTTTTATAAAACAGCAATCGATTAGCCAATACCACAAACCATAACTTTCGCTTTGCCAACATTAACTCTAAAATTTATCTTTTATCTAGCTCTTCCAGGCTTTCAGATATTATTGAAAGGTCATTAACATAGAGGAGCTTCCAATGCAGGCCACTTCTGCACCCTCTAGATAATGCTTCAAAGACCATGATGAAAGGCAAGGGACTCAAAATAGAATCGTGATAACACCCACTTTCACATCCAAATTTTTAATAGTTGTGATATTGACTCTCATTGAGTTGCTGTTCTTCTTGTATATTGCCGTAACAGTATTGAACAGCTAATTCGTCTGTACCGAGTTTTCTCATAGCCTACTGGGCAACTACATGCAAAACTCGATCAAAAAGTCCACGAAGGCAAAATAGAGATTGTTCTGCTTTCCCAAGTACTTCTCCTGCAATTGCCTTGCGATGAAGATAGTCCATAGTCCCCCAGGCATAAATCCAAATTGCACGGCATCAATTTCAATGACTTTTCTTATTTCTTGCTCAGTGATTCTTTCGAATACCTTCATTGCATGTTCCATTAATTTCAACCTTCTGTCGTTACCTCTTTCAGTTGTTACACCTTTGTACTTGCGTCAGAAGAAGACATTCCAGTCAGCAGGGATTTCTTTTTCGACTATGATCGGGTTAAAGAGCTGAGCCATTCTTTCAATGTCTTATTCACCTGAAGTCAGCAGCATTTCTGCAACAACACCAAAAGTGCCAGAAGCTTCACCAGTCTTCATTTTGGATAGAGTCAACCTCACACTTTCTTTGCGAACCTGTAGGTAAAGCCCAGTAACAGGTTTATCCAACTGCAAGTCACCTTTACTCCAAGGAAATTCATAGGTCAGGAGTCTTTCATAGTGTTCCCTTCAGGCCTCAAGCTTCTCAGTGGCAGTGACAGACAAATCGCAGCCACATCATGTGAACCTTTCATTTGTTTTGCAATCTTGAACACCTCTTGTCGGTCATTTTCCCTACTTAGTATGTTTCCGTATATGATTTCTTCTGTAGCTTTATTAGTAGTGTACACGGCACATCTTTCATCTCGTTTGGCTACCAGATATGTGTATATAGCCATATCCATCATGGACACCTTCATATCCATAAGCAGCTTTACCAACATGGCCATTGAGATCTCCTGCAACAATAACCATGTTATTGTCATCTAACTTTGAAACAAGTTGCATTAGGTTAGCATAGAATTTATTCGTGACTGTATTATCTAAACCCTGCCTGGGTGCATATATTGATACAATGGCGACTGCTCATTGGCCAACAAGTATCTTGATCATCATCAATCTACAGTCAATACGCTTCAGTTCGATTATTTTCTCTATCCGTTTCTTGGCCACCAAGACCCCCCAAAAACCAGTATTATGTCCAGTCAAGAAAAACTTGTAGTGGGTACTTTTACGAGCTAGCATTCTAACTGATGTACCTCTCCATCTGACTTCTTGCACACAAAAGATATATCAAGCTTTTATCTTTCTAAATTCTCCACAACCTCATCTGTACGCCCACGTAGATTGCCAATGGTCAAAGTACAATTCTTAGGTTTTCCTAACTATTTCTTGATCGCTCAATGACGATCTGATGGTACTGAGGATTGTCACAGGTGCCAGCCCCGTTTATGCAGTTCTTCCTAGCTTTGAAATTTGCCATCGTGAATAAATTGAAGCAAAATTTTACAGCTGTGTGCCCTTATTATCGCCAACCAATTTAGAGAGTTAGGAACTCAGTATTTTTTTCGTGACACCAACGGTATGAAGACTGCCTTCACCACGGCTTGAGAGCTCCACCTGCCCGAAGACGTTTTCTGTTGGAGTGCATCTCTCCTAGCGTTTCCCCAACCAAGGGGAGATACAAGGCTGCATCAGTGCTATCTAGCCATAGCTGGCACCCTAACAGGTGCTAACCGTCCGGCTAAAAGTGAATCTGGGACCTGTGGTAACAAGGCAGCTCCGCGTTCCCCTGACTCGTTGCAAGCCACGCCACTGGATGCGGTTTAATGTTATCCTGATTTTAATTTAGAATGAAGGAATTTTGTACACCATCATCTGACGGTATCAATCGCATTCTTCCCATATGATATTGTCATCGTTTCAGAGGAAATTGATAAAGACACACTAGCATAAAATTCTAGAAAGGTATCAACACATCAGCACTGGGGTTCAACCTCCAAAGCTAATTGTATTGTGCCATGTTGCTCGAATACAACTTACTTATGATGATCAAATGGTGATAAGTCTTCGTTTCATTTGATAAGGTAGAAATATTCTGCCCGTTGTGCTTCCAGTTGCTACGCATGGTTTTGATGAAATTTTTATCTCGCCATTGTTTCTGTTCCACAGTACCTGAATTAGAGTAGCATCACAAATACGAACACAGCTTTAAGAAGTAGCACCATCACTACTACAGTACCAAAACCAGCATCTTAATAGTTTAGGATCACAGGTATTTACATATAAGAGTTATATGGGGAAAGCTGTGGCATATGTGCACTCGTTCACAAACTTGAGATGTGACCAAATAGATTTAACGGTGCGATTCAACAAAATAAGATATCTGAGGAATAACATGTGTTATTGTGGAGAAATTTAACAGTACTTTCTGATTACTTCACATCATTCATTGCCGACCAAAGAAAGTGACTTACTTTTGCAATTTGTACCGGACACATTGGATGAGGTATTTAATGATTTAGCTGTGTCATACATATTTTAATCTTTGACCTATTAAGGTAACTATTTGCGCCCTTAAACAGATTTTCTGTGTACCATGTGCAAGTCTAGAGCCAAGATACCAATATGTTGGAAGTAGATCCGTTTTGTGTACATGACAATGTAGCCTTGAAGAAATTTGTCTGTATGCGAAGACGATTCTTGCGTACGAAAATTGCCTAAGCCTGCACTCATTGCATTTGCAGTAGTAACACTCTGTTTACGTTTTTGCTTTTTCTTGTCTATTAAGCTCCATTTTGCTTTGATTTAGACACAAGACATCGGAATTAAAACAATGGTAGAATTAGATGAACAAGGAGAAAAGTTAGAGAAAATAGAAGATAACCTCAAAACTATCGATGCTGATATGAGAGAGGCCGAAAAGAATTTAACAGGACTAGAGAAATTCTGTGGACTGTGTCTTTGCACATGTAAAAGGTATGCTGGTATCATGATTGCAACAGTGCAACAACTTAATTTGCAGTATTTGTCACATTGCTGTTATAACATAAGCAACGCAGTTCTTCGGGACGAAATATATGGCCGACAAAGTGATTCCTTTATTCTGGGCTATGTATTGGTGAAAACGTTCCCAGTGCTTCATTTAATAAAGCCCCTCCCCATAATTTGTACTACTCGCGTGCGCAGGGAAGACTGCATAAGTTCTGTCTTGACGGAGCCGCTGCCGTTAATGCTCGATTAAGCGCCCCAGATCCTCTAAATGGATTTACTGTTCTGTGCCAAATAAGAAGCGTGTTCGTATTCGCTGGAGAGAAGACAGCTTCACCCGGGAAATGGATCATTGTGAACGAAGCAGTAGATTCAAAACTTGGATTAGGATGAGGAAGCAGATGGCCGCGTGGGCATTGAGGTATAAGATGTAAGACTTAAAACGCGCCCGCACATTTCAATCATGTTGCATTAAGGACAGCTTTCATTTAAACGGCGCCAGGTATTTCTTTAAATGTCTCCATTGATGTAAGCGGCCTTTGTGAAAGCAAGGTTTTAATAAGCGCTTAATCGAGCGTGTATGGCAGTACCCACGATTTTGATCATGAAATTGTTAAACACAATAATACAACTTGCAGTGTTAACATTCGTCTCTTTCAGGAGAAAAGATTTCGAGAAAAGCGAACAATATAAGAAAGCTTTTGGAAACCAGAGAGACGATCGGATGAACGATTCAAATCTAGATAGAGGCGTGGCGCCCGGTGACATGCCCAAAGAAGGTTACATTCAAAGGTTTGTTAGGTTTTTATCTCAAGTGTGTTTAATATCGAAGAATTTATTCGTTGTATTGGATTATTTTAAAAGTTGTATTCCCCTTTATATGTACTCGCAATACATTACTCTCACAGTGCAGATTATGCCACTCTTGTCTCAGAGGCCAAAGGACTTTTACACGTAATCTTTCAAATCTTTACGCCCGAAGGGGCAAATACATATCTATACCAATAGCAAAGGTTAGTGTGGATAAAGAGGAACTTCTTTTTGGCCTCCTTCTTTTATATACCGTCTCCTGCTGCTAAACACTGTCTCCTTCTGTTAAACACCATCTCCTTCTTTTAAATACCGTCTCCTGCTGCTAAACACTGTCTCCTTCTGTTAAACACCGTCTCCTTCCGTTGAACGCCACCCCGGTCTTTCAAACACTGTCTTTTCTACTAAAGACGGTCTACTTTTGCTAAACACCTCTCCCCTCTGTTAAACAGCATCTCGTTCTTTTAAAAACCGTATTGTTCTTCTAACCATGGTCTCCTCCTGCTGAACGCTGGCTCGTTCTGCTAAACACTATGCCCTACTTTTAAACACCGTCATCTTCTGCTTAACAACGTCTCCTTGTGTCAAACTCCGTCTCTTTCCATCTCCTTCTTTTAAACAGCATCTCCTGCTGCTAAAAACCGTCCTGTTCTGTTAAACACCTCTCCTTCTTGTAAACGTGTAGAAAGATGTGGAAGCAACCTGCCAGCAGTATCGTTGGGAGCTAAGAAGAGAAATTATTGTGAGGTCACACAAGGGACCGCAAAGGGCACTTTCTTGACTGCAAAGGACATTTACAGAGACTAAGTAGCACATAATTTGCTTCCATTTTAATACGCTCTCACTTTCTATCCTTTTTCTAGCCATCAAACCACTTCAGTTGATACCTTCCGTCATTCGAGGGAACCAGGAAGAGTTCGCAGCTAAAATCAAATTGATAGAGAAGGAGGTCAAGCGGCAGAAGTCATCTACAAAGCTGTTAAAACGACCCCGTCGCACACTATCAGATTCTGCGGGAGCGACTGCCAATAGCAGTGAAGACAGCGGAAGACCTGTTTTAATGGTAGATGAAGTTGAATCCAGAGACGGTGTTACAGGAACGAAGGCAAGCACTGATTGGTTAGAGGAACGGTGTTCTGGGAACCAGAATTTGCTACATATTTGCGCCTCAAATATTACATTGAGGAACACCAAAGGTAAATTTCAGCATTTTGGATACTGCTAAATACCGAATATATTTACCCGGGGCTTTTAAAGTTTCGTAAGCATTTCTAGGTGGGCCTATTCTCGGTCACTTGGCAAGGATCATGTGCTGTATCTATTCTCATTGATGACACATTGATGGCAGGTTCTTTCCATGGTCCGTGAGAGGCGGTCCTACTGGGCAGTTGAGCCTGCCTCATGGCTTGCCTCTTTGCCCGGTAGCCTAAATTGAGGGGGTCGCCCTTGGACGCTCCAACTGCCCTTTATTTATTATTTAGCCTGTTTGGTGGGTTTTCTGTTTATTTAGGATAGTTCCAATGTCGAGCCCACTGCTCATCAGGGGTCTTTGATTGAGAGACTGCCTATGTTGGAGGGTCTGATATTAATATTAGTGGGTTGCCCGATGATTCGCACTTGTGCGCTTAAAATTTCATCGGGCTGGGTAATAGGCACAAAAAAGTGCAAAAACGTTTAGCAAAGACAACTACATGGCATTAAGATTTACTTTAAACTACAGCATCTAATAGTGCAGGGTTTCTCAAACTCAGACGGCAAATTACTCCCCTCGAGCTAGGGAATTTTTAAGTACCTCCCTGGTGCGAAGGAATTCGGCATTTTTTTCATGTCATCGATATTAAACAAGTACACCATGAAATAAACAGCCAATAAAAGAGTCGTAAGTTACTAGATTTTAAACAAAAGTATGTGTAACAAGGGAGTAAACAGGGACAATATTTAGCTACCCCTTTCTTTGGTTTTGCCATTTTAACACAAGAAAAGCAGTTAACCATGCTCTTAGTTGTTGGACCCCCTAGTAACCCTTGTCTCAATTTTACCCCCTTAAAAATATCAAATACTCCCCTAAGGGGGTCCCCATTGAGAATCACCGTAATTGTGTAGGAATCTGTATCAATTATTACGAGTTTCAGCTTGCTAAAGTGCTTGAGTCACCCTTTTGATATATTTATAAAGGTAAGTGTTTAAGCCCCCGTAGTTTGGCTATTTTGCCTCCTGCCCCCAACCTCCACTGGGCTCTTCAACATGACGAGTACTCAAAACGCCGGAACTTCTAAACCAGATGAGTGAGTTAGTTGTGATAACTACACGAGTTAATTTTCTCTTTAAAGTGCCCAACGCTGTACGATTTTATATATTATTGTGTAAGTTATGGTCTGGAGTGTGTAAATTGGATGTCTTCCTTGATGCTTAGGATAGAAAGATTTCAAAATCATGTGATGAGATTTATGACTGGTAAGAGACTTACAGACCATGTTTCAATTAAAGAACTCCTCAAGACAACAACAATGACTCCAATCATTCCAATAATTAAGAGTAAGGTACTAAAACTTTTTGGGCATATCAAACGATCTAAAACCGGACTATCTCAGATATGTCTAGAGGGTATGGTGGAAGGCAAGAGAAACCGGGGAAGGCCATACAAGCGCTGGCGCGACAACGTTTATACTTGGTCTCCGCTAAAGCGAAACCAACTAAACACGACAACAAAGAACTGTAATCAATGGAAATTGCTTTCTCGTGTGAGTGCATGATCAGGTTTTACTGGAGATAGCGGAATATGATGTATTACTTCATACTTTACAGTTGTACGTGTATGTGTGTTACACATTTGGATATTTTATTCATTTGCATAGGATCAGAGAAGCATTACTTCGACATGTTCCACGACGAAGTGTTCATGCTCAATGTTCTCCTTGAAAGTTCGGCATTGTGGCCATGGATTGCTAAATTGGTGAGTTTTTACCTTTGCAGTTGTTGTTACGTGCATTGGGAGCTTGCCCAGGGGTAAGACAGATGCACCCTGAGCCTTCCCAAAGTGAACGAGCGTCTGTCCAGTTTTTAAACCGTATAAAAACATTTTCACGACACACAATGCAAGTGCCATTTCTAGGTGTTTATTTAGTGTAGTTTCAAAATAGAGGCCGCTAATCATCAGGGGTCTCTAGTTGCCACTACCAGCTAAGGAGTTTTTTATCGTTTACATTTTTGCATTCCTTAAATGGCTTTTTATCATTTGCTGCGTGATAACATTGGGAAGCTCAGTAATGGTGCAGTAATGAAAATGCAGTGTATCTTGTGCATGCAGTGCATCTTGTGCATGCAGTGTATCTTATGCATGCAGTGTATCTTGTGCATGCAGTGTATCTTGTGCATGCAGTGCATCTTGTGCATGCAGTATATCAATGTGCATGCAGTGTAATGCATTTGATGGTATTCTTTATTGTTTGTAGTTGATGCAACAAGATGCTAATGGGTGTACACCCTTTATGACTGCCTTGACTGCTAAGAATCATCACGCTGCCTATTACATCTTAAAGGCAGTAAGGAAGCATGTACTCACAGCATCCGGTAAGTTTCATGCTTTATTCGGCTCTCGTGATTCGTATTGGCACGGAACAGTCTGATCTAAACTTACATGATCCATTGGTTGGAATAGTTTTTTGGCTTTTGCAGGGACCGTGGACGGTATCTTGGATCAGGGGGGGCTACAGCCAATCCAATCCAGCCTTTCTTTTGCTGAAAAGACTAGATCAGTCTTTGCGTTATTTCAATATTAGTTGTATGAACCCGTTACTCGATGCACCTTCCAAAATTCTGTACCGCAAACAACTTTTTACTTTCAGTTATCTGAAAATATTGTGGCTGATCATGTGCCCCAAATATCATCGGTCATTAAGGTGGTATGCCCCAATATGTGTGTTAACCATAGCCTTGTTAGAGATTTTACACCAAGTCATTTGGACTATTTAGGACATTTGTCCGAAAATCTGAAACCGTAGCTTATACGGGCCCATTACTTATTGTAGAATTAGTTTAATCATAAGTTTTTATTCCTTCTTTCTCATACAGGGAAATCCTATCTGAGGGCGGTGTTGTGTACTCCATCATTCTCTGGTGTAACACCCATTCATCAACTGATTATTAATTCCAGCCGAAGACATGTGATACCTACGTTTAACTGTGCTCTGAAGGTCACAAACATTCCAACTAGTTATACACCCAGGATGTTACTGAAGCTGTTTAAGAGTCGGTATGCATCAGCATATCGTGCCTGTATACCCAGCGTCAAGTCAAAATGGAAATTTCTTACTGTTCGGGATAAAGTCAAAGGTAATTGCCATTATGTTTGTTTAATGTTGGTGCCGTGTGGCAGGCAAGGGCTACTGCTGATTGATGTATTTGTTTCTAGGCCTATTTGCAAGGATTGAGCGTATTATATGTTCACATGTCAAGAACGATTTGCCAGATTTCAGCCTCTAAGGGATGCTGAACGTGTCTGATAGTTAAGTTTGCTTTGCCAGCTAATAGTCAAAGTTAGAAGACTTCCCTTGCAGGTACCCCCATCGGCGTCACTTCCTTATGCTTCCCATAGGACCAGTTTTTACTATATATTTGCCAATCGAGAGAAAGATCTTAAAACCCAGAACATTGCCGAACACTTTGACTTATGTTATTATTTTGTTGCTGATGGGAAATTTTTCCTTTCGAAAGTTTCATGTTTTGTATCCAGTCTCCCTCCCTGTTAAGCGTATGAATCAGAGGGCTGGGTTTGAATCAGAGGGCTGGGTATAAATCAGCGGGCGGGGTATGAAGTGAGAAATATTAGACTGCATTACAAAGGTTTGGAGTAATTACTTACGAAGTGCAAACCTGGAATGACTGCTACAGGAAGGGGAGTAACCTTAAACCTTCGAGTAGGTATTCTGGGCTTTTTAATTTTTGATAAAGTAGACTGATTAATTAAATTTTCAAGATTTTGCTACTAATAACACTTATCAGATAAAATTACCTCGCAGTAAACAAATCGTCCTTTAAATTGCATAACTTGGAAGAGTTTATCATCTAGTAGAGAAGACTTGAAACGTCAGTTTTTGTTAGGGAACACTAGAGAAATAGAAAATATGTCACCGCTCGGTATACTCATACTTTCTAAATTTCAGTGGGCTTTGGACGGATAGACAGGCCGGATGGCAGTCCTTTCGTGGTCAAGTCACATGGCGCAGAGAGGCTGGTCTCTAATTGCGTTGAGCTGGATGTCGATGTCCACCGGTGGATGACTTGGAACTAATTTGGCAACTAGAGAAATAGAGTATGTTAAAATCTGAGGTCACTTAGCTCAGTTGGTAGAACATACACCGCGAAAGCGTGGGTCATCGGTTCGATCCCCGTTGGTGACATATTTTCTATTTCTCTGGCGTTCTTTTTAAGAGTTTATCAGTTAAGTCCTGAATAAAGTTCTACTTTTCGTTGTAGTTATGCAGAGTGCAAAAGGAACTCAGGAAGAAGACGGGAAACCAAACACTGATAGCCTTTCTATGCCATCTAATCCACATGCGGCAAACCCAGTGGTTGGAGGATATTTAGTTGGGAACAGGATCCCATTTGGTGGTGAAAGGTTGCAAAGGGCCAATGCCATTCGGGCATCCGCGAAAGAAGGTAAATTTGGAAACTTAATATTTGTAACCTTGGTTCGTGGACTCGTTCACATTTATGTTGTGGATCGTTGATTATTATCGTCATGATGACTAACCATGGCCAATTGTTTTCGAAGTATTGAAGAAGTACGGTAGTATTGACTCTGGGCCCTCTTTTCACGTGACACATCCATAGAAGCATAGCTCTTCGTCATTTATTGTAAACCCTGTTCACATGGATACGGATCCAAACAATTGCGCATCTAAGTGAATCCGATCTCGTAAAAACACCCTAGAAAGAGGATCGGATGCATTTGGATCCAGAACCCTGCATGATAATCCAATTAGCAAATCAATGGTTAGTTGTGGTGTTATACTAGCTGCGATAAAATGCAACGTTGAAATATGAACAACAGTAAATTATGAATAAGGGGTCACTACAAGGATGAAAATAGAATTTGAATAGGGATTACATCATATTTACCTCGTAGTGAAAGTCTTTTGCCTCATTTTCGATCCGTACCTCTCTGGATATGATCCCAAGTTTTTACACGAGACCTCTACGGTTCGGATCCAAACTGGTCCACTTTCATAGGTGAGCCAAAACTGGCACGGATCGCAGACGCAAACGAATTTGGATCCACCATGTCCCGTGTAAACGTAAGTGATCCATTTGGATCCGTACCCATGTATATAGGGTCTTAAGGTAGTTTCAATATCGGGCTACTGCTCATCAGGGGCCTTTGACTGAGAGAATACCAACTGTTTGTGACTGCACGCTGCCACAGTACCATAGCCGTGGTCCTTTCGCCATCCTGACCTTGGTTTCTATCTAGTTCTTTCAACCAACGTGGTGTCAATTCAGTTGTCCATATGTTCCGTAGTCCATATGTTCCGTAGTCCATATGTTCCATAGTCCATATGTTCCGTAGTCCATATGTTCCGTAGTCCATATGTTCCATAGTCCATATGTTCCGTAGTCCATATGTTCCGTAGTCCATATGTTCCATAGTCCATATGTTCCATAGTCCATATGTTCCATAGTCCATATGTTCCGTAGTCCATATGTTCCGTAGTCCATACGTTCCGTAGTCCATATGTTCCGTAGTTCATATGTTCCATAGTCCATATGTTCTGTAGTCCATATGTTCCGTAGTCCATATGTTCCGTAGTCCATATGTTCCGTAGTTCATATGTTCCGTAGTCCATACGTTCCGTAGTCCATATGTTCCGTAGTCCATATGTTCCGTAGTCCATATGTTCCGTTAAACTGTCGTGCGATGTTGCCACTGGCTCTCCAAATAGGAGGATATTGTAAACAAGTAATAAAACAGTTTAGAATTTGAGGCATCCCTACAGTTGCATGCATACTTGTATCCAATGCTTTTGATTTGTTGAATTTCGTGGCAAGCATCGTCACGTCGTAATTAGGTGTAGGAGGGAGTCTTAGAGAAATGATTATACCATTGGTGTAATGTTGTATTAAAACAGCCAGGGTTGAACTTTTGATAATGCATAACCAAACAACTACACTCCGTAAAATGAACTGCCTTTTAATCTCCGATATATAAACTATTCTAAGCAAGCATATGAATACGACCTACAGGAGGAGTGGGAAGTTGTAATTGGTTATGGGCCGATTTCTAAGCATGTCTGCGCAGTCGTACTTTAATATTGCTGTCTAAACCTAGGCTGTTATCCAAGTACAATGGGGTGTTTTTGAAGTAAGCCATTTGACGTAGTTTCCATTTCCTTCATAGTGATGTCAATGTTTGTTTTGTGTTTAGATCACAAAAATGTGGACATCTGTTTAATGTCATTTCTTCATACTATTCATCAATCTAACGTTTTATGTTTCATTATTAAGCTTATGCAATTTTCTACATTTCAAACAAACTGATGATGTTGGACTTATTTTGGCGTAGGTTGTATACCAATTTACCAATTTTGGTCAAAATTTCAAAATAAACAAAACCACAGGGTTTCTTTCAGTAGAGATCTTTTTTTCCCCATCAAATGTAAATACGATGTTTGAACATGGACACAAGTTACAGGTACCTCCAGGGAATAACTTTCGTAGTGCAAACAATGGCTTTTACTTATATTTTAATTCGGGGTTAACAAAGTGTCTGTGTCATCTTAACAAATAAGGAACAACAATTGTTAGCCTGTTACGTAAAGCAAGTCAATGCCAATATCAGATATGAGTATTGAAAATAAATAATTTGCTGAAATTAAGTATACAAAAGACTTCATATGTAAAAAACTAATAAGACCATTACATATAAAACTGAACTCTTAAAGATGTAAAAAAAATCTAATTGATGTAAAACTAAAATATTTTACCCAAAAGCTCAGCAGCCTATAATTTTACCAATTCCCAATACAATGCTGCCCTATTGGAAATTTAAAAGAGCACTGAATTCTTGGTTACTTATTAACAAAATCCTTATAAGTTTACAAACTTCTATATATAATATGTATATATAAATAATTGATGTTCAAATTTTGTCAGCATTGTCTAGCGTTATTCTATTTGTTGACTATGACTATTGCCGAAATGTCTCGACAAGACATCTATTGCAGGGATGCCTAGATCCTGCATATGCATGTTCCGTTCATGCTGGCGACTGGGCCCGAAGTTGGGCTTTTGATTCTTTAGAGACCATATTTAGAGATGATTTCCGTTGTTTCCATCATGTAGCAATATCTTGGATGTTGTCATGTGATTTCAGACCAATAGGAATGTTCTACGTGTCTGATTGGTCGTCTCTTTGCCCTCTAACATTAGCACGCAGTCTGTTATTAATAAAGGCCCATATATTTGCGGAATCTAATACATCGTTATTGTCAGCAGTTCTGTAGGACATCCTGGCAAATAAATGAATGAAACAGGGCATTAGCAAATATTAAATCATTACATTATCTTTATCAATTGTAACAGTTGCTATAGGACTTCAATTAATATTGTATTTTTTGCAGATGTCGCTAAGCTAAAATCACTAAGCTAATAGCATGCTAAAATCCAAGGAACGGAAGTTATCTGTTTGAAGCGGCTATGAGAGTGAGGACGTCAATGAAGCCGAGATTGAAAGGATAAAAAGACGCTTTGAAGAACGTTTCTGTCGCTACACATTAGAGAAGATCTTTTGCCTGAAATGGATCTCTCGCGTCACCAATTTAGGGCCTGTCAAATACCCAGTCACGCTTCTGTTTACCGCGTAAGCCATACCCCATAAAAAGCTCCTCAAAATCTTGCAACTGAGTCCTGCATCTTTGGCCAACGCACGCTCCTCGGCTGGGCAGTTTAATTTATTTGCGGTGCTACTTTTTTGTATTTTCAGCTTATCGATTAATGGTCTATGACCTTCCAGTGATCGCATTGTATGTAAGTAATCTACTCTTGGGATTCCTTCTGCCAATTCTGTGATACAGCTTTGACATGTAGGCAAGTGCAACCAACAGTGTAGCTATTGTAGCATAGAGCCTCCATTTATTCATTAAATAACCTAAAATATAGTTCGTTTCAAGTAATTTGTGCGGTTGTTTATTCCACAAAAACACCTGCGACATTTAAGTTTACAGTAGCATACAAAGTTGTACTTGTGTTTCCATAGGGGTTCTTAAACCATCTCTATGAATCTCGATGTTTTTGAGCTCTATGTTCTCACAAAGTATAGTTAAATTTCCACAATTGTAATTTTATGGTTATGATTTACAATAACGGTAAAGTTCTTTACAAGGAATTATATTGCAGCCTTAATGTTATTAAAATATAATGGAACTTCAGTACCGGTGAGCTGTAGGGTAAGAATTCATAATAGCGAAGTATGGATAAGCTTCTGTAAGAACATGATCCTGTAGGTGCACAAGCAGATGTGTGTGAACATTGCGAAATTGTCAAGTAGGTCTTTTTGTGTTCTAGTTAATCTTATTAGTTGTACTGTTATACACAATACGATTCATATAAGAGAATGTTTAATTAGATTAAGATTTCTCTTTGAGTTGTCTATGTTTCTATTGCATTTACATACTTATCTACTTAGTATTGTTTTAGGCATTCCTCTCCATGACTAGCCGTCTAATAACGGGTTACACGAAAGCTCAAAGAATGCCAAGCTCTTTTCTAATACCCTTATTTTTGACATTAAACTGGTGCTAGAAATGTGAACGTCATTTGTAGTCACCTCATTGCACAGTGTTACCATATTTACGTAGTACATTAAAAGTACGAAGTGTACAATCCTATAGACATACTATTGTACCTCAATTCATGCTTAATAGATCATCGAGCATTAGGTAAACACGCAATTGTTTATGTAGAAAAGACTTCCTTTAAACTGATAAACTT
>JAAAKM020006971.1:111644295-111668891 GCA_010016025.2 Alatinidae sp. Z8VKAUB7J3
GGGCATCAAGTTTGCCCTCGTACTATCAAAGGAATACCATAGCATTATCATGATGAAGACATAATGCATCAAAACATGATGATCATGAATTCAGACGGTACCAAAAATTAGACGGATTGGAAATTTAGGCAATGTAAAATGATTTGCAAATATTTGCTGCGTAGAGTAATGAGGATATTCTTACCTAGTCTAAGTAAACTTGGCCATACCTTAAGCAACGTAGACAAAGACGAAAAACTTGCGTCGCAATGGGGAGAGGGCTTAAAGGTTATAGTTGCTCTAGTGCTGCACGAGGAAAGATGCACGGCGCATGCGGAAAGATGGTGACAACAAGTGCAGTTAAGAGCAAATTATTAAGTACATAACTTGTTTGGTGATTCAAACTTCAAAGTAGTGCTAAAGTAAGGGATTCACTTTACTGAGCCTTTAATAAACTATCAGTTACAGTAAGACGTCCCGAGGGAACGAGTAAAAGTTTGTGTCGCAAACTAATAAAGTAGATGAGTGTCATGGAAGGCCAATAAGGGTTCAACCTCATCAAGTGAGTAACCTACAAAATTGAAAGTGCTGTCCATTGGCTTTACGATATTACCTTGATGGCCACGCCGTGTAATAGCTGCCACGTGAACCTAGTTGCCAGCATATGAAGCGGACTGAAGAACATGGAAGAAAGCATAGGAAGAAAAGAGCAATGCAGGGTGGAAGAGCAGTATTCATGACCTTTTGGAAGACATTTGATTTTCTTTGTAATACATACCCGATTCACAATATAAGAATTACAATCAGCTTATTGAGCTATCATGTAACCAATTGCCACAGTAAAAGTAAAAACATTTCGACAGACACTCCACTCCAGTAAGAATTTTCTAACCCCATATATTTAGCAAAAGTAGTTTTTATTCAACGGACAAGCACAGACATCTATATTTAATGGGTGTCACGTACCTCCCGAGCAATCAATTCCAATTCCTTTTCTTGCAGCTGTAGATAATTAAAATATGATAATCGTGAGCAAGGCTGCTGATAATTAATAGTATATGCTAGCTGACTGATATTTTACTTGTTCAATTTTATTTACCCATGTGATATATATTATACTATGTATCATATTACCTCTTTTCATAAAAATGTCTCACATTTTTACTTTGCCTCATTGCACTATATTTTATTCGTTATAATTCATTACATTGACTGAAATCAATTTCATCATACTACTTTACATAAACTTGAACTGTATCAGATTTCATTTCAATCAATTTCATCCCGCAAGTTCGCTAGAATGTATCTTATTTCATTGCACTGCATTTCATTTAAGAGCACTGTAGTGAATGTTGCTCCATTCAATTTCATTAGACCATTGCAACGCATTGCAATTCAGTTCCTTATCGAATCTATTGCATTGCATATCACTCCATTTAATTTCATCAAACTATTGCAACAAATTGCAATTCAGTTCGCTGTTGAATCTATTGCATTCCATGTCACTCCATTCATATTCACTGTACCATTTCAATATATTGCAATTCAGTTCGCTGTTGAATCGATTGCATTGCATGTCGCTCCATTCAACTTCAGCATACCATTTCAATACATTGCAATGCAGTTCGTTATTCAATCTATTGCATTCCATGTCATTCCATTCATATTCACTGTACCATTTCAATCTATTTCAATTCAGTTCGCTGTTGAATCGATTGCATTACATGTCGCTCCATTCAATTTCATCATACCATTTCAATACATTGCAATGCAGTTCGTTATTCAATCTCTTGCATCGCATATCACTCCAATTGATATCATTATACCTTTTCAGTAAATTGCAATGCAGTTCGTCATTGGAACTTTTGCACTGCATATCACTCCATTCAATTTCATCATACCATTTCAATACATTGCAACATCCATTCGATGTTGCACCTAACTTTTAATGCATTGCATGTCGGTCCATTAAATTTCATCATACCATTTCAATACATTGCAATTCAGTTCGCTGTTCAATCTATTGCATTCCATGTCACTCCATTCGTATTCATTGTACTAATTCAATACATTGCAATTCAGTTGGTCATTGGAACTTTTGCACTGCACATCACTCCATTCAATTTCATCATACCATTTCAATACATTGCAACATCCATTCGTTGTTGCACCTAACTTTTAATGCATTGCATGTTGCTCCATTAAATTTCACCATACCATTTCAATACATTGCAATTCAGTTCGGGGTTGAATCGATTGTATTCCATGTCGCTCCATTCAATTTTAGCATACCATTTCAATACATTGCAATGCAGTTCGTTATTCAATCTATTGCATCCCATGTCACCCATTCATATTCACTGTACCATTTCAATCTATTTCAATTCAGTTCGCTGTTGAATCGATTGCATTACATGTCGCTCCGTCCGTCCCCCCGGGCTCCCGCGGCCGCGGCTCGGGCGCCCCGCTCCAGCGGCGTCGGAGACGATCGAGCCAACCCACCTCAGCGACCACCCGGCGCGTCGGTCGGCTCCATCCGCTCCAGCAGCTCGGTGCAGAACTCCAGGATCTCGACCTGGTCCTCGGGCGGCGTATCGACGAACGAGGCACGCTGCAGTGCGAGCCGGAGCAGCCGGAGCTCGCGGGCCGAGAGCGTGAGCTGTGCGAAGGCGTCGTCGTTCGGGTGAGGTTCGAGCTTCATGGCGTCCTCTGGGTTCTGACCGCGAGACTCTAGGATATCCGCACTTCCCCCCGCCCGGCATCGCCCGTCGGCCCGACGGCCGACGCGCCTGCTACAACACTACCCACGCCGTCCGAACGACCCCCGGCGCGGGCCGGGAGACGCTGCGCGGAGTCCTCCTTGTCGTCCCGTCCGTCTCGCACCGAACCGGCCGTGCTGCTCGCGGTGACCGCCCTGGCCCTGGTGGTGTCGGGCATCGGCCCGTACGATCGGGCGACCTGGTGGCTGGAGGTCGCGCCGGTGCTGATCGGGGCGCCGATCCTGATCGCCACCCACCGTCGCTTCCCGTTGTCGCCGCTGCTGTACCGGCTGCTCTGCGCGCACGCCCTGATCCTGATCCTCGGGGGTCACTACACCTACGCGCGGGTGCCGCTCGGCGAATGGGCGCAGGAGGCGTTCGGGCTGGCGCGCAACCACTACGACCGTCTCGGCCACCTCGCCCAGGGCTTCGTGCCGGCGATCCTGGCGCGCGAGCTGCTGCTGCGCACCTCCCCGCTCGAGCGCGGACGGTGGCTGTTCACCCTGGTGACCGGGACGTGCCTCGGGTTCAGCGCGTTCTACGAGCTGCTCGAGTGGTGGGCCGCGGTGCTGGCCGGCAGCGCGGCCGACGCCTTCCTCGGCACCCAGGGCGACGTCTGGGACACCCAGTGGGACATGTTCCTCGCGCTCGTCGGGGCGATCACGGCCCAGCTCGGGCTCGCCGGCGTACACGACCGGAGCCTGCACTCGGTGGCGCCGGAGTCGGGGCGTTGAGCGAGTCGGAACCGCGCGCGAGCCGGCTGCTGTTCCTGCCGGGGCCGGCCGAGCGCCGCCTGGTCGGACGCCTGTGGGGCTGGGTTCGGCCGTACCGACGGCTGTTCCTCACGGCCGGGGTGTGCACCGCGGTGAGCATCCCGGCGAGCGTGGCGGTGCCGCTGCTGATGCGCGAGATCTTCGATCGCGCCCTGGCCGCCGGCGACATCGCCCTGGTCCGCCGGCTGGCGCTCGCCATCGTCGCGCTGACCCTCGTCCACCAGGCCCTCACCTTCGTCGCCGACTATCTGCTCGCCCGCTTCCACCACCGCTTCGACTTCGACCTCCGGCTGCGCCTCTACCGACATCTCCAGCGCCTTTCGCTGCGCTACTTCGACGACCGCCCGGCCGGCTACCTGATGTCGCGTCAGACCGACGACGTCGACCAGCTCCGCGGCGTGCTCGCCGACACCTTCATCTCCGCCCTGCTCGACGCGGTCAAGGCGATCGCGCTGGTGGGATTGCTGTTCTACGTCGAGCCGTTCATGGCCCTGACCGGCCTCGCGGTCGTGGCCGCGTTGTTCGGGAGCAGCGCCGCGTTCTCGAGTCGACTGCGGCGTGGCAGCCGGCGAGCTCAGGAGAGCGGCTCGGTGGTCAGCGCCGCCCTGCACGAGACCATCGCCGGAGTCCGGTTGATGCAGGCGAGTGCCGCCGAACGGCGAGAGGCCCGGCGGTTCGGAGCCCGACTCGCCGACCACGTGCGCGCGGCCTGGCGCCGCGACCTGCTCGGCATCTTCCACTCCCGGGTAGCGAGCCTCCTGAGCGGCTTCGGGCTGATCGCGATCGTGTTCGTCGGCGTCTACCGGATCCTGTACGGCGATTTCTCGGTGGGCGGGCTGGTGGCTTTCTTCATGTACCTCACGAGCCTGTTCGGGGCCGCCGCCGGTCTGGTGCGCCTGAACCCGGTGCTGCAGCGCGCGATCGCCTCCGCCGAGCGCATCCTGGAGGTGGTGGACGAGGTCCCCGAGATCACCAGCCCGCCCGGAGCGCTGGCGCCGCCGACCGTTCGCGGCCACGTCCGTTTCGAGGCGGTCACCTTCGGCTACGACCCCGACCAGCCGGTGCTGCACGACGTCGACCTCGACGTCCGGCCGGGGGAGGGAGTCGCGATCGTCGGACCGAGCGGCGCCGGCAAGTCGACCCTGGTGTCGCTGGTCCCGCGCTTCTACGACGCCACCCACGGCGCCGTCCGGGTCGACGGCGTGGACGTGCGCGAGCTGCGGGTGGACACTCTGCGGTCGGCGATCGGGATCGTCCCGCAGGACATCTTCCTGTTCAACCGTACGGTGCGTGAGAACCTGCTCTACGGGCGCCCCGACGCGACCGAGGCGGAGATGATCGAGGCGGCCCGCGCAGCTCACGCCCACGAGTTCGTGCGCGAGCTCCCCGACGGCTACGACGCGCTGATCGGAGAGCGGGGCGTGAAGCTGTCGGGCGGCCAGCGACAGCGCCTGGCGATCGCGCGCGAGATGCTGCGCGAGCCGGCGATCATCGTCCTCGACGAGGCCACCTCCTCGCTCGACTCCACCTCGGAGCGTCTCATCCAGGACGCCCTCGCCCGGCTGCTCCGGGGCCGGACCAGCTTCGTCATCGCCCACCGGCTGTCGACGGTGCTGCACGCCGACAGAATTTTGGTCCTCGACGGTGGACGGATCGTCGAGAGCGGTCCCCACGCCGAGCTCGTGCAGCGCGACGGACTGTACGCCCTGCTCTACCGCACCCAGCTCTCGCGAACCCCTCCCGGCGAGCCGGACCGCGCCTCGACTCCACCCACGCATTGACCTCCATCGATGTCGGAAGTCTCCTCTGCGCAAGGGGATGGCTCGGGTTGCGGAGCTGACCGAGCTCCAGAGTGCCGGGGACGCCCGCGTCGTCGCCCGCCACACCGCCGCCGCCCCGGTCGTCGACCTGCGCGTCCAGCCCGGCGCCGACCTCACCTTCGCCCCCGACACCGCGACCTACGTCTACGTGGTCGGCAGCCTCGACGGCGGCATCGAGTTCGTCCTCCAGGAGCTGCCGCTGTAGAGCCGCTCCCGGGTTCGGTCCGGGAGCGTCGACTCCCGGACCGAGGCGGTCGGTCCGGCTAGGCGACGATCGCGTTCAACACCCGTTCGGTGTCGGACAGGTCGTCGAGCACGACGTCGGCGCCGGCCCCCTCCAGGGTGGTCCGGTCGAACCAGCCGGTGGCGACCGCCACCGTGCGCGCCCCGATCGAGCGGCCGCACTCCACGTCGGCCGGCGTGTCGCCGACGAACACCAGCTCGCGGGGCGCGACCGGCCCACCGTACCAGCTCGCGGCCTCCTGCAGCGCGCGTGGAGCGAGCGCATTGCGCTCGCGCGCGTCGGCTCCGAACACCCGTACCGCGAAGCGCTCGACGTCGATGCCGACGGCACCGAGCTTGAGCCTCGCACCGCCGCTGACGTTGCCGGTCAGCAGCGCGTTGGTGGCGCGCCGATGGCGGTCGATCGCGTCCAGCAGCTCCGGCACCCCGGGCAGCGGCGCCGCGTCGGGCTCGTCGCCGAGCGCCGCGGCGAGCGCTTCCTCGTACGCCGACCACAGCGTCTCGAGCCGGCCGTCCGGCGGACCGACGCCAGCCCGCTCCAGCAGGTCGTGCGCGATGCCGAGGTCGGTGCGACCAGCGAACTCGATCGACTCCAGCGGCGCCTCGCACCGGTAGACCTCGGCGAAGGCGTGCGCCACCGCTCGCTTGCCGGCACCCTCGATGCGCAGCAGGGTGCCGTCGATGTCGAACAGGACCAGGCGGCGTGCGCCGTGAGGCTCGCTCACGGCGCGGGGTCGAGCTGGACGTCGAGCTCCACGCCGCCGACCGCCGACAGCACCGGCACCGTTCGCGGCGTGTAGCCGTCGGCGGTGAAGGTCAGCCCGTGCGGTCCGAGATCGAGCAGCCAGGCGTAGCTCCCGAACGTCGCCTCGCAGGCGCGCCGCTCTCCCATCTCGAACGGCACCCGGGTCGAGCTCACCTCGGCGACGACCGGCGCGCCGGTGACGGCATCGGTGACCGTGCCTTGCACCAGCGGGCCCCGGGTCAGCGCGTCGAGCAGGAAATTCCACCCGGGGCGGACCCGCTCGACCTCGGCCAGCACCTCCTCGAACGGCGGCTGGAAGTCGGTCGAGATCTCGGTCAGGAAGGCGATGCTGCTGGCCTGGTTGTAGAACCACTCGAAGCTCTCGCCGCTGCTGCTGGCGAAGCGCCAGGCGTAGCTCATCCGGTCGCGGTAGAGATCGCGCACCCGGTCGACCACCGTCGGGTCGGCGACCGTGCCGCAGGTGTAGGGCGGCAGCACCTCGCGTCCGAAGCTGTGGTAGCTGTTGTTGATCGCCGGCCGGATCCGCTCACCGAGCGCCACCATGGTCTGCACCTCGGGCTCGGAGGTCGGCGCCGGGCCGCGGTAGGTCTCGCTACCGGTGAAGCCGCTGTTGCTGCCGCACTCGCCCCACTGGAACGGGTAGTTGCGGTTGAGGTCGACGCCGAAGTTGCCGTCGCCGCTGTCGCGCCGGTTCTTGCGCCAGAACTGGTCGTCCGACCAGACGTACTCCAGCCCGTCCGGGTTGACCACCGGCACCACCCAGATCTCGTGCTCGTCGACCCACCGGGTCACCTTCGGGGCGACGCCGTACTGCGAGGTGAGCTGATCGATGATGTCGAGCGCCACGTCGATGGTGTTGAGCTCGCGCGCGTGATGCAGCGTGTCGAACAGGATCGTGACCTCGTCCTGGTCGAGCTCGACGTCGTCCGAGATCTTCATCGCGTACATCCGTCGACCCTCCTCGGTCAGCGGCGTGCCGAGCATCTCGTTGAGGTCGATCTTGCGCGCGATCGAGGGGTGGGCAGCCGCGACGTCGTCCATGAACTGGAGCACCTCGCCGTAGGTCTTGTAGCGATCCTCCGGGGCGTCGGCACCGAGCTCGGCGACCACCTCACGGAACGGGCGAGAGCGGGTCTCGGAGACGACCTCGCCGTAGGCCGGGAGCGCGCCGCGCTCGGAGCCGTCGACGATGACGTCGACCGTACCGGCCAGCGCGTCGCGGCCGGCGACGTCGAAATCGGCCGCCTCCAGCGCCTCGATGGCGGCGTCGAACGGCTCGACCAGCAGCCGGACGCGGTAGCGGTCGACCCCGGCAGCGCTCGCGGCGGCCCCGAGCAGGACGGCGATGACCAGGCAGAGGCCGGTGTGACGGGTGGTGCGTCGCATGGGGTCTCCCTCGGAAACGGTGGCGGGTCGGCAGGCCGAGCGGTTCGTTGCAGGGATACCCCAGCTTCCGCGCGGTGTCAAGACTCCTCCGGGCGGGGGCGGGCGGAGCGGCCCTCGGGCCAGTAGACTGTTCGCCACGGCGCGAGCGACGCCATCGGATGTCGGCCGATGCCGGGGGCGCCGAGGAGCCGAGTCCATGCAGCTCGAACCTCGTAGCATCGATATCGCGGGCGTGAGCCTGAAGGTCCACGAAGGGCAGCTCGACAACGGGCTCACCCTGTTGATCGTGGAGAACCGCACCTCCCCGACGGTCGGTCTGACCCAGGCGTTCCGGGTCGGCTCGGTCGACGAATGGGACGGGGTCAGCGGCGTCAGCCACATCCTGGAGCACGCCCTGTTCAAGGGCTCCCGCCGGCTCGGCACCCGCGACTGGGACGCGGAGCGACCGCTGCTCGAGGAGGTCGAGTCCCTCGCCCTGGAGCTGCGGCGCGAGCGGATGCACGGCGCCGATGCCGATCCGCAGCGGATGGCGAGCCTGGAGCAGCGTCTGAACGCCGCTCGCGAGCGTGCCGGTGCCTACGTCGTCGACAACGAGCTGTTCGACGTCTACACCCACCACGGTGCGCGCGGCCTCAACGCGAGCACGAGCTGGGACGTCACCTTCTACACCGTCGCCCTGCCGTCGAACCGACTCGAGCTGTGGTCGATGGTCGAGTCGGACCGCACCGACCAGCCGGTGCTGCGGCAGTTCTACACCGAGAAGGAAAACGTGATGGAGGAGCGGCGGATGCGGGTGGACGATCAGCCCGCCGGGCCGATCGGTCTGCTCGCCGAGGAACTCTACGCCGCTGCCTTCAAGGCCCACCGCTACGGTACTCCGATCATCGGCTGGCCGTGCGACATCCGGAACGTCAGTCGCACCCAGACCGAGGAGTACTTCCGGCGCTACTACGCCCCCAACCGATCGATCGTCGCGATCGTCGGCGACGTGGACCCGCCGGCCTGTGCGGCGCTCGTCGAGCGTTACTTCGGCGGGCTGGAGCGTCAGCCGGACCCGGAGCCGGCGGGAACCGAGGAGCCGGAGCAGCGCGGCGTGCGCCGGGTCGAGGTGGAGTACCAGGCCGAGCCGCGCCTGATGCTCGCCTGGCGTCGACCGGAGGCGCGCCATCCCGACTACCCGGCGCTCCAGGTGCTGGTGTCGGTGCTCAGCTCCGGCCGCTCGTCGCGTCTGCGACGACGGGTGGTCGAGGAGCGGGAGGTGGCGGCGGCGTTGCAGATGTGGGCCGAGCTGCCCGGCGAGCGCTACCCGGGCCTGATCGTGATCGAAGCGGTGCCGCGCGCGCCGCACGGCGTCGCCGAGGTCATAATACCCCAAGGGAAAGGCCAGGTGCAACCAAATTACAGCAGTGAAAGCGTCTGTTCCGTGGCTACCATTGTGATATATATTTATTCTTTGACTACAATTTTACTCGAAAATTCTCAACAGTTTTGTGCAAGATTGCAGTACATCATTTTAATCTTCTGTATGGATCTTCTTGACTCAATCCAACGTCAAGTGTTCAACGTCAAGTGTCCATCAACTAAAAGAAGGCTTGCCTTTTGTTTACACCTAAACTCCTTTCTCTCAGAACGATTAAGAATGAGGCAAAGTTTATTTAAAGAACTAAAATGTGATCACATCTATATAAAGCTACGCTGTTAAGAAATGGAAATCGTGAATATGTCATGAAAAAAGCAACAAGAGACAACATCCATTTTAGTTAAAAAAGCCAGGAAACTTCACTTTGTAAACAAAGATGATTTTCTCATATGCTTTAAGTACGAGGCTTACTAGATATGCGAGGAACCGAGCAGATGCAGTTGTTAGAAGCCAACATGGGAAGCCACTAGGAATAGTTTTACTAACAATATTTTTGCGCTTGTTGTAAACAAAGTAGCACACTAATTTAAAAAAATAGATGTCGCTTACGATACCTACAAGAAGGACAGATTAGACGATTTCTCAGAGTCTTTTCAAACTCCCTTTCGTAGCTGATAAAAAGAAAGAACATTTCTCGTTTCTTCTTGGAGACGTCCTCCAAGCACGGCAAGACGATAAGTTGCCTGTGTACGTTTGATTATACTGTATATTCAACCCGTTATTTGGGCTGCAGCAGGCCCTCCTCTTGTACAAAAGAAAAGCAGACACATGAGTTTATCATGCATTCAAGACATGGCAATGAATTGAGTAAAGAAAGTATAGCTTCAAACTATAGATACATATGTTTTCGTTATTAATTTAGCTCCTTACTCAAGACTTGAACTAGAGGGATTGTGGATAGTATTTGGAGGTGGAAAGCACAATACACAATAAACTAGGTCCGGACACTAGTTTTGATGTTTCTACTGTTTTCGACCAAGCATTGGTCTACTGCTCCCGCGGAAGGAAATAAGCATAAAATAACTGGATATGTCTTGAGCTATTGATTGTGATATTTGAAGCTGACTGTGAACCCGATTTCGCGAAGCATGCAAGATGCATTGCAGGGTGATTGAAGAAAGTGGTGTTATGATTCAAAATAGAAAGTAAAGTAGTCCATTACTCTAAGGCTCGTCTAAGTATTAGTCTAATCGGCATAGTAATACATGTTTTGTACCTCTTTTAAAATGTGCAAAATAAAACAAGGCTATACTTTGCAGCCTGTTTGGCCCCAGGTGAATAACGTGTCTGTCCAACAACTTAATACATGTAAGTATTAGAGGTAACAGTGGTACAAACACAGAAATCTTAAAAGGTGTCCGCTGAATGCGCGTATGGAGAATATATGTAGAATGACTAGATAAATGAAGTTTTCTTAAACCGATAACATACACATTTCATTACCTGTCTTTCATTCTCCTCAGGTCTATTTTTATTTATTGGACTCTTTTTATTTAGATGTATATCATATTTAGTTATAGGTAATAGAAAATTTAAGAAATGACAATAGAACATCATGAATAGCAATAATTAGCAGTAGAGTGTATTAAATATATATAATATGTGGTTTTAGACCATTATGAGCAACTCTATACAAAACCATGAATAAGAGTTTTCTAGTTTTATAACTTTGCACTTGCTTTTACGCCTTGCCTGGTTCTTTTTCTAAGCAAAAGTTAAGAAAAGTAAAAAAATTTCGGCGCGATACTAGATTTTAAACCATATTTACAACTGCTTACTTCCAAAACCCGTGAAAATAAGCCCCCCCCCCCTTCTCATTTCCTTGCTAAGTAGTGTTAATAATTCGTGTTATTTGCTCAGGCTGTTACTGACTGATCTGTGTTTTAAGGACTACGTCAGAGTGTCATGGATGAGAAATAATAAGCACAGAAAATAGATAGATAACCTATCCAGCTGCATTATTCTAAAATTATAGGTCTTCGTTCAAAAGGGCGATGAATTTATTAGCTAAGCTGGTTTTTACTGATTGGGCTGTATTTTTTACAACGACATCTAGCTGACATGTGTTAGGTACAAAATTGATGATATACATGCAGCATGCTGCTCAGAATCACACGGACAGTACAAGCGTAAAGACATACGTTAGCCGGCGGGCAGACTATCCCAGCTGAAGTGGGTACTACGTCAGTACTTTCTGTCTGCGCGAAGGCCAGACACATGTACAGTAGGCTCTTATTTCAATCAGGCAAAGCGAATGCTGACCAACTACCATATAGTTGACTAGTCTCCAATTTACAAAACCGAATTAAAGTTTTGGGGATCTAACTGTAAATATGGAATTAAAGTTTGGAGTTCTAAGCGTAATATCAATGTTTATTTATTTTATGCTACTTTGACGAACATGGTTGTGAGGTCATGTTTAATAAATATGTAAATCATTATATTGGGTAACAAACCACTCTCTTCCACGGAAATGTAAGGATTCAACTTAAACGGTTGACTCTCAATATCAAGGGAATTGACAAATCAAAGTAACATATGGGAACCAGACGTGAAAAGCGAAAGCAAATAAGCATCAGTTTCCTTCTGGTTGACTGCAATGGTCGGAAATGAAGACCATTTGGTTTTCCACTTCTAACAACGATTTGATGTATGACCGTGAGAATGTTTGAGTTAGCAACATGTGTTTTGTAGTGCAAAGTATTTCAGGTTACCCTGGTTTCTAAGACTGCAAACACAAGTATTTTAAATAAGACTATTATAGCTCAGAGCAGATTAGTTGGAGAATAATTACCTAAGAATTTTGAAATTCTCTAATTTTTCTATGACGCATGCCTAAACTTTACAAATTAAATGCTGGCATTAAAGATCTTGCAAACGTTTGCCTCTCTTGCCTCGACTTTCTGATATGTAACGGTTGAGGTCCACGGGCAAACAGGTCACTCCTTTCCAATCCATTTTATGTTTTGGCATTACGACACGGAGAGAATTGCCTAGGCTTCTTTGTTGATTGTCCAGCTTCTGAGGCCTCGTTCGTGTCAACGAAATATCGCACTTGGATTGACCTATCTTTTGTCTACGATAGCTTTCTTTCTTTTAAAATGTTCTAGAGGTTAATTTATAGCTCACACTGTCTGCTTCTCATCTTTCTCTATCCTGCTTTAAAAGAATGAGGGGGCGTTACAAATGGAATATAATTTACAATCTGATAGTACTTAATAATTTTAGAACTTTTGCAGCCAAATATATTTTAGAAGCTCTTTAAATGTCTACATGTCATTAAACTACATCTGTAACAGAGTTCATAAATAGAAACGTAAATGAGATAGAACTATCAACAGCAATGATTCACAGTTTCTAAAATTGGTAAAAAATGAAAAATGGCTAACATGTAAACAAAAGAGTACAGGACCAAGAAAGATGATTGCTGCTTGGAACTGTGAAGAAACTGCTGTAGATTTTATGGAATATACATATTTGTAACTGTTAGGTCCTGTTAATAAAGGGCCAAGCCACCTACCTTCCAGCTGTGACCCATTCAAAAAGAAAGGATTTCAGAGGAAATCTGAGATAGCTTCGCTCAAAGCAGCACTGGAAAGGGCAGCAGTTCGCCTGATAACAATAGCAACAACCCGTCCAGTTACACACTGACAACCATGAGATAAATTGAAGTTTGGCAATAATAAGGTGCCAAGTAATCAGATAAATAAAGAAAAAGATAAAAAGAATGCAGGGATTGTTATACTTACATGCTTAGGCCGAAGTACAATGAATTTTATAAAAGTTACGAGGGCCGCGGGTTGGCAACGACTGGGTTAATGTAAATCTGCGCATTAGATGTTTTAAACGCAAACAAGGAGCAAGGAAAGGAGGCAAAGGATGGCAAAGAACTTGACTATTGACAGTTGCGGCTTATATTTTTACAATTTACAGTTACATGTATAATGACATTGTATGATGATACAATAAAGGTAACAGACGCTCTGTATCTGTGAGTGCGTGTATGTGTGTGTGTGTGTCATAGATAAGTATATAATGTGGTCATGTTTAACAAAAACACCCTTGGCTTTCTAGAACCAGTGTCGGCACAATCGAGGGAGGCAGGGCTTTAGCCCCTTTTTTGCCAAGTAATGATTTTCTCCGGTAGAGAAAACGCAACGAATACGAAAAAACATGATAAAAAGAGAAAGAGAGTCTCAAGTCATCTTTTAATAGTTAAAAGGTGCAAAATCTTCTTTAAACATTAAATAGAATTAAAAGAATAAAAAATTAATATTTTCTTTCAGTCCCAACTTTTGATTTGGTGGCGACGCCCCGGAGAAAGCTTACGTACAGCCCCTGTCTTAAGGACATCAACAAACGTAACCAAAATCTGCAGCGTTATAAAGATTAAGCGCTGATGCCAATTTGTAGGTAATAAATGTTTTCCATTCTCCATTCAAGTTGTAGTAACGGCATAAAAAACATGGAATACACTATCGTTAAATATTGCAATATAAATGAATTGGTTTCCAATCACAAACATAGTCTTTTTTAATTCTAAAAAAGATACTTATTCCTTTTGAATATCTAGGTATGTTAAAGATTAAGTTTGTACGCAACACTACTGACACAGAGAAGTTTGCAATTCATACCCACACCCAAACCAACACAAGGTAACAATTTAAAAATGTACGTTTAGCTGTAGTCTCTTCAGTTCTACCTTTTTGCATGAAACGGTATTATCAATAAAAATATTAGCTTGGCGTCTGCAGCAGATACTCTTCCTAACAAAGTTCAAACTACGACAACCACTGTAAGCATCGTTGCAACCAATTTGTTAACTCAAATGATCCGCAGGTTAAGTTACGCTATCTTACATAGGTATATTTTTCAAATCCTCTCTAGCATGGCGTTGCCAACTTTCACTCCCTATTTACAAGCTATGAGCAAGGTTAATCTGAAATATATTTATGGCAAAAATTGATGTACTATTGTTGTAGTAACGATGTCACAAAGTTGTGAAATACGGAATAAGAATTACTTAAACTTGTTGGGTTTTCAATGACTTGACCTCAAAGGATATAGACGAATTTTCACTAGACTAAGGTTAGGATATTGCATGAAAGAAAAGGGTATAAGTATCCCTTGTATTATTTTTTTCACACATGCCTATGAGACATCTTGGAAAGGTTAGTGCTAATGAATTTTTTAATTTTTGTGTAACAAGAATAGAAACTAAAAGTCACAACATTTCAACTAATGTTAAAAAGGATGTTTTTGAATTCAAAAGTTAGGGTGGTAGAACCTGACCTCCCCTATGTGAGATAGGATCACGTAACGAATCTTCAAATAAGACGAGAAATGCAGAATGTAGATAGAAATAAATACTTTGTCAAGAATAAATGTAAATATTAGCGAAAGGAACTCGACAGTCCTTTTCCTATCCTACAATTCATCATATACAACCTTGATGAAGATCAGTATTTACATTCCAGACGTTCTGCGTTAGAATTAGAAATCTTCGTCTCTCAGATACCTTCTTGGTGCAATCAGACTTTGCCCTCGGAAATCTTACCCTGTAGGTTATCTATTGTTAGAGCAACGATGTCAAACGATAAATAAGGTAGTGGATTGTAAAATAATTGATTGGTAGAGTTTGGGGCCTCCGAAATTAGTAATGTTAAGGTACCTGGAACTTTAAATTTTTAAGTGTGTTTAGCTTTGAAAAAATCTAAATAAGGTAATGGTGGAGAATCCAGGAACTATTGAGGGAACAATTTGGCCGATTAATAGCCAGAAAAGCCCTCAACATCTGTCTCTCACACACCAAGGGGCTCTGGGAGCCTTCCTGGTAAAGTTCACATGTTACCGGATGCACTTTCCGGGCATTTGAGAGCAATGGCAGACCGCTCATTGGATGTACATTGCGGAATGTGTACCTTTAAAATTATTTATAAAAAAGCAGAGGGTAGTTCTTTCTCTGGCAATTAATTTACTCGTTCCATTGCTGTTTATGGATGATTGTTAGCAGAACGTAATCACGGACATAAGGACCGTATGACTTGCCATCCATCTCACATATTTTTACAACTCTATTTGACTAAATCCATTCAATGTAAACCACAGTAGGCGCTGACTTAAGAACTGGCTCTCTGTATTCTTCGTTTAGCCAGCTCTATCATAAGCATTGAAATTTTCGTCGGCTGCATTGTAACCAGTATTAGCCTGGCCGCCATTAAATTCTTTGACCGGAGGTTTCAAGGTTCCTTCGTGAACATTCTTCCATGATCTCCTGTAAACAAGGAAAATAAACATACAAAAGTGAAATCCTGTAAGATAACATTTAATCTCAAGTTTATTACTGAGTGTGAAGCCTAAAATATTGAGTTGATGAAGAAGTCTTCTTTTTAAAAAGGCACCAGTCTTTCCACCACATATAAGCCGACGAAATATGCACCGGCGAAAACGTTGAAATTTGCAAACATGAGTCCGTTAAGTATTCTGGTAACAGGCTAGGGAACAATGGTTGAAATGTAGTCAATATCCCCCCCGCCCCTTGCCCCCCCCCCCCCAGGGATCGCCCGAGGTTGTGGCCTCCGCACCGGAATATCATGCGCTCTTCGGCTCGGGCACGGAAGGTGCATTGGCTGAATAATACATGAAACTAGGAACAGCCTTGCGCCAGAGACCTCTCTTACGATTCTGCTTCCTAGTTGACATCCAAAACTACCCGCCATGCATTGCTATAAACCTTGCGACCTACCCACACTTCTCTCACGACTTCATTACGTCATCTTTTAACTGACGTAGTTTTGTCATACTTTGCAATTTGACCAATTTACTCTTTTCTCTCGCAATTATCTGGCTGAAGGCCAGGTTACTTGAAACCGATGGATCGATAACGAAAAGCCCGTTCTCGTTATTGACGTGCCATTGCATTAGATTTATACTATTATAGTGGGCAATTATAACGTAAGCATTTTGATTGAATCCTCCACGGAATAAATAATCAGCTTTCATTAGGATGAATTACCAATTGCTTGATATTTTATACTAATACCATTTCTCTGATTACTAATAGTTCACCTGAATAGCTATTACTCTCATGTCTTTTGTCAGAGCAAGCAAGTTGAGAGCAAAATGGACAAGATTGCATAAAAAAGAAATTTATCGAATGCCACAATCATACGCTATATTTCTCACGATAAAAATGTGGGATTTTATCAACCGATACACGATAAGATTAATGACTGAAGATATTAAGTAATGTCTGTCACTCTAAAATTGAGCATGAAAACGAGGATCGTATGCACTAGGTATCATGGTGCTGATGTCTAATTTAGACCCTCATCATTTCGAAGTCGGAAAAGAGTACGGCGTTAGGTTTCAATATACGCTTTAGATATCACGCAGTTACACTCTTTTTTTTATAAACAACTAACGTTTTGAATTTCGCCCCAAAGGTTGTTTAGTTCTTTGGTCAAAAACACCCCGAAAAGTTGTTTAGTAGTTGTTTGTAGATTATACTAAGTAAAGATCTTGAATAATAGAATGGAGGATTTATAGAAACTAAGGGCCTGTTTTTTCGTGTCAAAATCCAGAAAACAACGGCAACATTAGTCAAATTCTTAATGAATTCGTATTTTTTTCACGAAATATTGGCAATGGTAGCCAGATCTCATTACCCTACTCCAGAGGATTGTTAAAGTTGGTACTGGTAGCATTGGTTGTTAATAGTGTAAGGATTTTGTTTTATGTACGTTAATATGCTATACTTTATGCAGTAACTTCTCGGCAAGGGTTTTGTCACAGCTTTTTATTGCTATGTAAGGCCTTTAAATGATATGTTCCATAGCAACTCTCAAAAAAATCTTTTCGTCACCATTCCATTAAGTCTTGATTTGCCCTTAACAGTTGTTTAATGTTTTACATTGAAATACGCCCCAAGTAAATTGTTTATGAGTTATTTAAAATTTCAGTACTTTTCGGGGCGGTTGTTTATTTTTCGGGTTGCTCATAAAAAAATAGAGCGTAAACTCTTTGTCAGAAGTCACTTGCAATAAAGAAACGCAGGGTAGATGGCATCAGGGTTGCACCATGGTCATCAAGACAGTAAAGTGAACGCATCATTTCCAGATGATTTATTCCATTTTCGATCAGCATGTAGGGAAAATAGGACGGTTGATTCATCTATTCCCCATGAAGGCCAATCAATGAACAGGCAGGATTTTCACAGAGTTTATTAGGTTTGCAGTGACCCTGGTTTAAGTCATCTATTTTATCGTGATCGATCCATTATAAGTCTCTGAATACCCACTATACAAAATGTTGAGAGCGCATCGATTCAATGGTTTAATGAAATAGAAAGAACGTCGGTATACGACTGATATCGTGACTGTTCTAATCAGGTAAATGAAGTTTTACGTTTGAACTGATGTAGGTGCGGCGTTTATTATAGCCACAGATAGTAACTAACAGAGCAGTTACTCCGTCAGTGATCGATCAACTATTGGTTCCACATTCTACTACATTAATACCGACCGAAAAGCCGGTTAATATTAAATTCCATAACACTCTTTCCGTAGGAAATGAGTGGATCTACTTAGAGGAGGAAACTGTAAACAAGAAAAGGGAAAATCAAAAATCAGTAAAAAGGTTATTGGGGACCAAATCAACGGACTTCGGGTCTTGCTTTTAAACAAGTCAGTTAGTTCTTAGTTACCGATCATTATGCCTGCGCAACAAAACACTGGTCAGAACGACATTACCTCCCATGATGATGTTACACAATGTGTTTTCTACGTGTATAAATGCATGATTAGTGTTGCAAAGTGAACAGACAAACGAGACCGTTATAAGATTGACGACTTGTCTGGGTCTACTTTATTGTATCATAGGCTCAGATAAATCATGGACCTTCTGCCATATTAGGCATGAGAGGTGCATTATATGTACTCAGAGCGGTTAAAGAATGGTTCTATAACAATTTAGATTGCTCTTAAATTGTTGAAAGTATGTGTAATGTTTCTCTAGAGTTTAAGATTTTGTTGCTGAAGAACAAACAAATTGAAGAACAAACAAACTTAAAAACAACACACCTCGAGGTTTTCCAAAGATGCATCTAATTCTTGAGACACTTTATCCACTTCATTTTACTTTGACTTAGTCCTTGTCAGTTGGTTATCTTTCATTTCGATGTCATTTCTTACGATAGCTAGTAACATGTGATCATACATTTTTGACTTTTTCCGGAGTGTTTTTTTAATAAACAGCACATTGTTGTTACCATAATTTAATAGACAAGTAAGATTACCATAAACAATTCTGTAACAATAACACCATGCTCATTTTATTGTGAAAAATCCCATACATCTGATCATACAGATTACGAAAAAGTATGGTGTAGGCTGGTTGCAGCCAATTTTACTGCACTGGTGATCATCACTCACTTATTGGCAGCCATCCATACCACTGTTGGCAGATGCCTTCTACAAATCTTTCAACGCTTAACAATGTTGCACCACCTCCACTACTTTGTTTCCTCCATCTTCTCTTTTACGTCTCATCCTTGTTCTTCCTCTTTCCCCCTCATATCTGGGGGGCATTCTGTTGTTTTTGGCCTTGGCATTGCATATCCTGGAGACATGTACTTTCCACTATCATCCCACTTTCCTACGTCTCACTTTCTCAACAATCACAGATATTAGGGTATGTAACGTCAAAGATAGAGTAACGCAAGGGTTAAAGTAATTCTCATGATATTCCTCGGAAGTAGATTTGAGAAATATTCATACCTCTCTGTGCTTTGTTCTAAACTTGATTTTACATACGTGCTACCTACAACAGGGGAAATATCGGGACTGTGTTCAATTAAACCAAGTTAAAGTCATGATTTTAGTCAAAACAAAGATAATTAAATTAGATGCCGGCGACTGCTCATACCCCCGACAACACTACTCTGTTGCTAAGGTATGCACATTGGCACCGAAAAGGCATACGACGTCTTTTGCAAACTATTTGCTGGGCATCATATACTCCGCAAAGCTTTCCTCACAATCTACCAACGTACAGCACCAACAAGTACTTAAACGAGCTCCCACGTTACACCATGTATACATATACAGGCTACGAAGCAGTCAGTGTAGGTCAGAGTCTACGCTAGAGTCTACGCTGACAATAAAAGGATCGAAATTGCTCCTTTTGTCCGTCCGCCATTGGCAAAATTATAATCCGTCAAAACTTGGAGACATGCGATAATAAAACTGTGGTGGACTCATCTTATTTGAAAAATGCTTCGAACACATCGCTGCCTCAAGAGTCGGTTTATTGTTGATCAATAAACTGAAAGATTATCAAATAAATAGGAATATTTGCACTATGCAGTTCGAGGGGGCGGTTACATCAAAATTATATGCAGTTTGAAAATGTTAAAATGTTAAAATGTTAAAATGAAATAACAAGCCCAAATTAAAGCGTTATGCTGTCTTTCGGCTGAGTAGAACACATTTTTTGTTACAATTCTATAATGCCTTTAATTACCAAATTAGAGCCGAGCACCACAGTCAAAAAAACCCAAAACGTTTACTACTTCGTAAGCAACAAGACAGAAGGCAAACAAAAAGATTACTAAAATGACAAAAAGGAAAAGCTATCGTAACATTCAATTATACAACAGCTCAACTTTGCAAAAGCGCTAATAGCTAGCAAATCGATACCTAAACCATCTGCCAATAGAATACGCCAATACAATTCACAAAGACAACAACACAAATGCATGCCTGTTTCCCTAGCAACGCAATTCATATCCAGACAGTTTGTCTCAATCCACTCCACTCGGCGTTTTTGATGCAAGGGGTCCTCTCATTATCTAATCATTTTAATTGTCCAGTTAAAGTAAGATTGAACAGATTATATTGCTCTCGCCATGGTTACCTGCTTTTCTCAATATATATGACTCTTGAAAACCAATCTATTGCATGTCTTCTGTCTCCTACATGAACACATGCTACTACTAAATGCCCCTTATCGCTTATCATCGATCAAAAGTGGGAGTATAGGGCAATGATACCAACTTCTACCACGCCTGCACATGCTGAAATCCCGTACTATACAAGATATGGCATCTACAATATCAATACTTCGGTGTGTTTAGCAACAGTTGCTTAGTTACAAAATACGGGGGCGATCTTGAAAAATCCAGAATTCAGCTGTCTGCCAAATTGTATAAAGATGACCGTCGAACAATCTTTGAAAGCCCCATCAAAATGGGAAATGTTACTCGTACGTTTCGGACAGGTCTAAAATATATTGTTTACTTTCGCTCCGCGACTTTATCTGAATCGAACCTCATACAAACATGATTTCCCAAACGAAGCCGGGATGTTTCAAAGTAAGGGAGTGGATGCGAATTCGAAGGTGGAGACTCGTCAGGTATAATCAAGGCAAGATGAAACACTGACAAGATCAAACAATCATGCTTTCTGATATAGCTGCGAGTGGGAATATTTATCTTCCACGATACTTTGTTGGCTTGACAGCCGTATTTTCCACATAAACAACAGATTCACAGCTGGAAAATTGTATTATCGGTAAAGATAAAAGTAGAAGAGACATACTTGAACTGATCACGTCCGCATTCTGCGTAGCCATGCATGAGGTAAGCATTTTATATGAAAACGTCACTGTCTACAGTCATGAGATATGAAACTGCATCAAATTCCGTCCACAAAAATAAAGCAAAGAAAAGATTATCACTTAAGATACACGGAACAACAGCAAATTTGTCTAAGTGTCCCTAAAGTAATGGCGAATTTTAAAAGCTGTTTCCTATTTTAAGTCATTACGGTTCGAAAGTAAGATACGAATCAGAGCAAACCGGTCATGTGTATAGAGCAGCGATATCTCTAGCTTACTGTGAATCATTGCAATCATTGCCATATTATCATCGTGAACAGAATCACAATCACCATCGACAGTCGCATCAACAACATACTGATCGCATTTCCGTAGTAAAGTTTTAACATATTCTGTAATGAAATACGTGTATCAATATCGGTCATTTCAAATACCAGTTTTTCTTTAAAATATCGTAGATTCTCCCTGTCAAAACTGCAATAGCTTTTTCGTCAGCTTAAAAAACACAAGTAAGCATCTTACCATAAACTTGCGGCAAACTGTTTTTGATCAATTCAACGAACACTTAACATCGGGAAAATGCGGCTAAAAGAAGGCTTGATTTTGAGGATGGCTTCCAAAGTAGTCGTTTCAGCCTTAAAATGCTCATTACGTCTTCGCTCTTTATACTAGACACGCACTTGTAGAAACAAACCCCACAATTCGGGTCGCTACAAAATGAGACGAAAGTTGATCTTACTTCAAACGGTTTGCAGCGTTTTTGATTTATACTGAGGTGAGATCCTGTTCATCATATTAATGGTAACCTCATTCAAACTCTGCAGAATTTTATCACACGATACGAATGGAAGCGAGTTAAACAAATAGTGGGAACAGGACGATTTATATACAAATTTTGATAGAGGAAGCATCAAAGAAAATGTCTACATCTGTCAGAGATTCGTCTTTACAACAGTCGTCCACTAGCCTTTGCAACCATATTACTTTTACCTTATTCGATGTGAGACGTTATTAGATGATGGGAGAACAGCCTCGGCGTCATCAAGGCAGCAGTGATTAAAATGCTGGGAAATTCTTCTTTACATAACACATACTTCTTACCCTGTTGAAATGTTTCAACAATTCTCTCTTTGAAATTTTAAGTCTCCATTAAAAGATACCATGGCCTGTAATATGCGTATCTCCGTCTCCGAGTGTTTGCAAAGCAACATTTAGAAGAACATGCAGTTTATGTTTCATGTCGAGGAAGTAATAGAAATTAAAAAGGTCTGAATCACTTTTATAATAGAACAATCTTCAGCTATTATGTGTACCGACGCAGGCCAGATGCTGTACACTGAAAATACTTTAATAAATTCGAACTTTTAGTTTTGAAACGACAGTAGAAGATATTTCACCAATGGGGATCGAACCCGTGACCCACACTCTCACGGTGTGTTCTCTACCAACTGAGCTGGGTGACTTCCAATGTTTCTCTAGTTGCCACGTTAACTCCTTATCATCCAGTCTTTCTGCGCCATGTGACTAGACCAAGGAAGGACTGCCATCCGGCTATTTTATCTGTCCAAAGCTCATTGAAAGTTACAAAGTATTATCGAAAATAAAAATATATGTAATTTATTAATACAGGCAACTCTGTCCTTGCGGCCAGCTTCCTTTTAAGGGCAGCTTTGAAATGCGGGCGCAAAATCAAAGTCCCGTTAAAAAAATTGTGGGGTAAATTAATATTAATTATGTCACAGAGGTATGTAGCCGAGCAAATCTTATCGTGTGCTTCGTTAACTGTAATATCATCAAATAGATACAAAGGACTGTAGCCCGGATAGAAGATCAGATTGCCAGGAAGGCAAAACACCAACTGTAGGACTCAGATACACATCGGCGAGACCAATTATAACGCGTATAACTAACCACTTTATTGACATCTATTGATTATAAAGAAAAATATAGCAATTAAGTAACATCTTCATTTTTAAAAAGAACAATAGAGATATAGAAAATATGTCACCACCGGGGATCGAACCAGTGACCCACGCATTCGCGGCGTTCGCTCTACCAACTGAGCTACGTAACCTCCGATGTTAACATACTCTATTTTTCTAATCACCACATTAGGGGGCATCGTCAACTTTTCACTATATTGCTCTCATATCATGCTCTGGTTCAAAAAAACACATGCATTTCGAATTTTTGGGCGGGAATAGCCGCGGTACTGTTGTAAGTACTATTTTAGAACTGGACAAGGCCAAAATGATACCTCAAAGTGTGTTAAAATATTGTGCCGCTAGGGTAAAGGCCCATTGCTCATCAGGGGGCTGCACTAACAGATTGCCGCTAGGGTACAGCGCAGTAGTTAGGTATCTCCTTTATCTAACAACTTCATTTTATTTATTATGCATTGGATGATTAAATACTTTGAACAAGAAAGGCTACAAGGGTAGCATATCCATTCAGTTCCAACAAGTGAACTTCGAGGTGAAAGCCGAAACGAGATAAAGGCATCTACCTGTCAAATATGATTGATCTCGTTCTGAGAATGAGATAGAGCTGATTTGTGAAACAAAGAATATTTTTGACGAAAAGTTACTAACGTCAGATGATAACGAAGATTAGCACTATTGACTTTCCGTAAGTGCCGTTTTAAGTTGCTGTCAACCACAGATGTTCATTTTCTTCAACAGCGAAATAAGTCAGTCAATAGACAACCCTACAGGTATAAGATTCTCACAACTGGATTGTATACTGTAGTGTAACCTTATATTATTGTAGATCCAAAAATTGACCACCTTCTAAAAGACATCAGTTTAAAAAGCAATTGCTTATTGTATACATGACAGCGGACATTTATTTCAATTCAAGATAGCTGTAAACGTCTCCCTCGTCAAACTCCAGTAATTCTTAATTCTTTTTCGTTCTCTCTTTGTGTTTTCTATGGTTTTGTTTACTCAGCGTATCACATGTTCTTTTTTTCTCTGTTTTTGAAACCGTAGTTCAATTTCGCAATGTTAGTTAATGTAAAACTCTTTTTCTGTAATGCTTTTTCTTCTCCCCTTCGTTCTCTGGGTTTTTTTTGTTTTCGTTTTTTTTCATTCTCTTTCTTGCAAACCACAGTTTAATTTTACATTCTTTGTAATAGTTGCCGTGTAGTGCTGCATCTCCTAGTGCCATTCATGGTGAAAATTGATGTATGACATTGTCCTCTGTCCTAAAAAGGTCACCACAAGCTTACATTAAAATATAAATTTGCCTTTCTAATTGTAATTAGTTCCTTAATAGAAATGCGTCTAGATATCCAAAGATGCATAAACCTACATCCGACTTGCGCAAAGATGTTCCCATCGTTTTCTCTTTCCTTCTTTCATTAGGCATTCTTGTCGTTATTAACATCTCAATTCATACCAGCAAAACAGATGTGCTTTCTCTGATGGACTTTTGCTTTAAATCCTATACTCTCTGTTTTGGAATCCTGTATGCCCAAACTGGTTGTATTGACCATCTTCGCCACCCTTCAACTCGTCTGAGGACATGTTTTTGAACCAGTGGTCATGGGATACCTATCGAGGACTAGGCCTCTCAGGTGTACGCTCACCCTCAAAATTCTCAAGTCAAGGCTAAAACATTTGTAGTCTTTATTTAAGCAGTGGTAGTGAAAGTGCGCTAATAGTCAGGATATCTACCCTAAATTTCTTACCCCTAGCAATGGCGCCTCCTCGTTTTCTGCAACGTCTGGTTTTAATAAGTTTGCAAAGTTATGATCCAGGTTCAGTATTGGTATTAGACATTGCTATATGCGACCCAGCAATTGATATCTTGGTTGTATGCAACTGCATCACA
>JAAAKM020006971.1:111676660-111688924 GCA_010016025.2 Alatinidae sp. Z8VKAUB7J3
AATATTTTAAAGATAAATTTGTGACCTCAGTACTGTAACTTGGAACCACTATATCAAGAATATGAAGATCTAGGATTACGAAAGAACTAAAAAATTTTTAGGCTCTTTTTGCTGATAAATAAGAAATTTTTAGGCTCTTTTTGCTAATAAATAAGAATTTTTTAGGCTCTTTTTGCTAATAAATAAGAATTTTTTAGGCACTTTTTGCTAATAAATAAGAATTTTTTAAACCTTTACTATTCCGAATTCTCGGGGAATAATTTTAAAGGTTAAAGTTTCTTGGCGACATTGGATGCTTCTTTCGACTTTTTTGGGGGGCGAGATTTACGGATATGTTATCAAGGTTGAGGCAAAGTATTTTCCTCTTATATCCTTGCCTCTCTCGGTCATGTAACTAAAAACATCTTATAATTGTAGACAGCAGAGCTGTGGACAGTAAGGAATATACAGAGTATCTGGAAGCACTGGAGTCAGGAACATTTCGAGGTAAAAAAGGACTTTTTCTTCATTTTGAATTTTACACTTGTAACTCGAGCTTTTTTAGAACAAGGGTAGGGAGGATGAGGGATGGGTTAATTGCACCTTCCTACAGAGTCATGTATAAAAGCAGAGATTACATGAAATTGCCCCCTAACAGTTTACATAAAAGACCATTTTTAGTGTTTATCAAATGCATTTTTACAACGAGTAAGAATTTATCACTATGTACTTATTAAATTGGATTCAACCCATCGATATCCATTCTTTTGATTTGATATTTAAATCTGGTAAAAAGGAACATTCTTATGTTTCAATTCTTGAGGAAGATAAAAACTGCGTGAAAGGCTGCAGCGGTTTTACTTATAATTGCTTAATCATGGGACAGTAAACAAGGCTTGAGCCTCTCTCGTAAACAAATGTAATGAACAGCCCCACAACTCGCTTCTAATGTTGGGAGTGTATGTGTATAATTATGTGTTTGTTTGTGTATGTGTGTGTGTGTGTGTGTGTGTGTGTGTGTATGTGAGGGGGGTCACAAAGGGAATGATGAGTTTGGTAACAATATATGGAATGTTCGAAAAGGGGACACTCGCGTGTCTTAGAAAGAGCAATTAGTTGTGAGTAATTGATTTATCACGTAAGGGTGCATGGTCCACCATGACACGCTGCCCCCGATAGAGCTGTAGGCTTGGTAACGAGCATATACGTCCGTGTAGAATTGCCTAACATATTAATTAGCACAAACATGTCATAAATCCCTTCGCATAATATTTGTAACAAAGATAATTGTCCATGAATATTTTACAATATAGAATACAAATATATGATAGTTTAACACTATATATTTTACTTAGTCTGCGTCTCGTCTTATTTCAAGAAATCATTAGGTCTTTATCTGAGTGATGAGAAGGTGTGATGTTTGAGTAAGACCTTAAAAACTGACGGTAGTTTCCGTTCTATTTTAAGGACCGTATCCAAATGAGGAAGCAGACGAGTTGAAAGAAATTGATAACTTTCAAGACCAATTAGAGAAAGAGATTGAAAACGGTAAGTAACTTTGCTTTTTAAGAGTAGAGTGTTAGAAGAGGGATAACCTAGATGGATTTTTCAAAGTCACCTCTTCAGTAGTCACGTTAGACTAGACTTATGTACACTATACATAAGTCTATAGAAGGTATCAAAATGATAGCAAGATACTAATATATGTGTGCTGTAACGCTAGCGTAAAATGGTTAGATTCGGCTTCCTCTAAACAATGATGTTTGAACTTTGTCCTCATTATCCCCATGGTCGTAATCATGATTATCATCTATACCATAGATAGTCATCGTAATCATTATCATCATCAACATCATCATCACCATCATCAGTGTCACCATCGCCATTGCTAGAGTCATCGCAATTGCTACCGTCATCGTTATCATCATGGTCATCATCATGGTCATAATCATCGTCATCGTAAAAAAAGTCTTGTGATATTTTTCTTGTTTCTACCTACATCTTAATTTGAATGATATAACCAAAAATTGCTATCAGTTTTCGTTTTAAGTGGTTCATAAATGTACAGTAATAATTATCATACGTAAAAATAATTGTGTATATTTTTCATTGTTTTTAAGATGAAGGGCCATCATCGGAAACAACTGTCTTCGAGAAAATTGTAAAGATTAACGAAAGTAAGTGAATCTCATACTCTTTGTATCACGTAATACTTTAAAACAGCATTGAAAAACGGATTCATAATTTCTTAAAGTTTTTTGCTAGAATCTAGCCACAACAATCGTCTTGAGTGAGGAAAATGGTTATACGATAGGAGAGGAATGAAATTCATCCTACAAAATAACATGTATATGAGTTGCACGTTTTCAGTCACTCTTGTTGTTGAAAAACGCGTAATATGTAAACAATTCTATCTGGCGAAAGAGACCCGGCTTCTTTTGTTCTGTTTAATGCAACTTTGTGGCAAGGTGAAATGGAGAATTGTTTTTAACGAACTCTATTAATAAATTTGGAGATGGCTGGTTTTCGAGGAAGTGTAGGGTCCATGAATGACCCAAAAGTTTTCTCCCTTTACTCAAGACAATTCCTGTGCAGGGGTGCAACTAGAACTTTTTAAGGGCAGGGGAGCATTATCAAAATTAGGGCAAGATTTCTCGTATATATTTTTTTATAAAGCGAAAAAGTCGTAGGAGTTCGTTTTATTGAAAATCAACCTGTTCTCTACACCTAATATACCTAATATACCTAATATACCTTTTCCCCTACCCACAATTAACGGCCTAATTTCTAACAAAAAATACAATGGATTCATAGCATAAAAGAATCGACTTGAGAATCATTTCTAAGCTCAAAAGGCTTAAAAATGAAGATCAACAGTTAGCGTCTTGTGTTCTAGGGCAAGGCCTCCCTTCTAGTTGTGCTTAAGATGAGGGCACAACTTTCGGTAGAAAAATTAGGGCAGGGGAGGCCTCCCTTCCCTCCCCCCTTTAGTTGCACTCCTGCTGTGACCAGATCAGTGTCGGACCAAAATGTTTTCAACTTATAAATCCGTTTCTCGAGGCTACTCTGGAATTTTGTAGCTTAAAAATAATTTGACACTTCCCTCAGGAAAAGTCTTTGTATTTGCTGTTATTTGATTTTTGGAGCGTATCAGCAGATTGTTTCAATAAATGATCACATATTAAGACTATGGAAGTATTTTATGCAAAGATTAAAACGTGTTCTAGCCACTACCCCTAATTCTTAAGTCTTGCTAGTACATGTTTTGCTTTTTATAAGAAACATGATGTTAAAAAGCATGAGGCTCACATTGCCTAAATTTTAAGAAACATTGGCAGGCTGAGTCAAGCAAAAAAGAAACTTTTTTGAAAAGTAATGTTGTTGAGCATTAAACTGAAAATACATATACATCATTTTGCACGAAATAGCGAAAACATTGTGTACTTAAAAGCTTTTTTCGTCTGACACTCCTCAGAGTACTAACGTCAGATTACATAATTATTGTAAGTACAGCTATTTATTATAATACTTTTTATTATCTGATTATATTTCACTTATGATACAAATAGAATAGTGAAGAAGCCAGAAGTTTCATACATTATCATTTGTGTCGGCAAAAAACTATGCTTATTGACATTGACAGAATATGTATATGCCTGGCATTTTCTTAAGTTCCCACCTCACCCCTAAATCTATTCCTAGTGTGCCCTTTGAATCTCTTTCCCGTACCTACCCCCATCCCTACTCATCAATATTTTGGAAGCCCTGTGCCCGTGGGAGGGACGTTTTTATTGATTTTTTCGCTCCGCCATCCCTACTCCGCTTTTTAAATGGTTTCATTGATTTTCTGTGAGGGTTACACATTAATTACCTTGATTAGTGAACAGGTTGGCCCGTACGCCTTAAAATTATGCAGCATACCCTTAAATATGCTCATAGGTAATAAGCATGCCTGAAGAGATAGTCTGGCTACAGCACTGAGTCCACTCAGTAAAAAGAGGAAAGCTTTTGTGGTAATGCTCCACTTGTGATAAATATCTGATAATGCTAAGTGTTTGCTCAGTAATTATATAAAAACGTTGAAACAGGTTCTTGCTCAAGGCGAGCTTTCGGAATAAAATTCCTTCTTCAGGCTGAAACCGTACAAACAGTCAGTCTGTAGAATGGAAAGTTAAAATCTGAGAAAGAATTACCTCGAAACGTAAAAATGCAGTTTATATATATTTATTTGCTATATTAAGGTTATGAACGTTTTCGACATGGATCTATACGTTGTTTTAAAGTATCATTTGTTCAACGGAATTTGACAATTTCTTTAGTGTAAAAGTTTAATTTAAGGTTTCCAGTCGACATGTAAAGTTAATTTCTGAGGAAGAATTATCTCGAAAAGTAAAAAGGGAGTTTTTCTCTTTGAATATTATATATAGTACAGGAATGGAGGTTCCTGGGGATTCATACCCTTCCAGTGGTTGATAGGTATCAGATGAGACTTCGAGTAGGACTGGCGGCTGGTAGGAAAAGGCAGGCCATAGATTATTTACTCAAAACTTTATCCTGTAACATCACTAGTAATTCATCTCCAGATCCCTAAACTATCTTTTCAAATGCGCTTCTCGCTTTCAGCCAACTAATTGTTAAAGTATTCTTTTGTTTTACAAATAAGTATGGTAGAATTTTTAGGAATTTTATTGTATTTAGTGTTTTATAAATATTGGTAACGGTTCCTTCAACTGTACAGTTGAAAAAGGTTTAAGCCGAAAGCTTGTGAGCTGGCCTCTTGGCATTTTTAAGTATTTATATAGTTTTATTGCCTATTAACCGCAATTTTTAGCATTTTATATACATATATATAGATATATACATATATAGGCAAACAAGTCCTATTTTTTCAAAGGCTTTGCCTTTTTTATGGAAAAGTGAGAGAATTAGGCATATGTCATTTATAGCACAGTTCAAATGTTGTGATAGCATGTTAATGTTGCTCCATTGATTAAATTTTTTGTTTTTAACATCTTTATACACTATAAGAAGTTCATAGTAAAATAGAAAAGGGGAAAGTATATGATATTTCATTTTATGGCCGATAATAAATAAATTACATCATATTATTACAAACGTTACCTCATAGTAGTAACAGAAGAGACTTTAACAGTACATATCAGACGCTAATTTTACCGATACTTTAAATAGTTTTTTAAGAAACACATATCTGGTATAAAATCTATGGAAGCATTGTTTGGGTAAAAACAAGAAGCACCCTCTTGTAAGGTTTGGAATAGCCCAGACCCCTCATGGTCAATATAAATATACAATTACCTGTTCATGGTTATTATCCGAGTATTTTTGGTAATTAAATCCTGTTTTGGAATACCACACTATAAGTTCTTTCACAAAGTTCTCTCGACCTGAATCTTTCTTCCCCATTATCGCCATTCCTTTAATAATTTTCATAACCAGGAAGTCAATGGAGATATATGGTTTGCCTCCGGTCATAATAGATATTGCTCCGTCTGATTGGAAAAGGCGGACCTCATCTGCGGTTTCGTCGCCTTGAAAAGTAATGAGTGAAGTGGGAATGGCATTCCCCTCTTCCCCTGCCCTATGCTGAATACCGAGCTGAACAAATGATCCTGTCCGAATTCAGTACAATAAACATTCATTAGGATAGCATATGAAACATAATATAATAGAATATCGATATTAACAGTCTATTACACATAAAGGAGGATCATTTGTAGCCTGTTATGGCATATTTAAAGATTTGAAATTCAAATAGAAAGATTTAAAAGATTAAAAAATAATACAAGTTATCCAAACACATTATTTGGGGTATGAGCAACAGTTTAGTCTGACGGAAGAAATAATATTAACTCCCAGCATATCTGCCGCCAAAGTGACATGATGCAAAACACAATCTACGCTTTAAATCCTTTCATCCTGAGCTTTAAATGTTTTTGCATCATTTCAAATGTAAGTAGCAATCGTCATTACATGCGATGCAAAGTCAACACAAAATGTTACAAATAAAAGAAAAGCACTAATTGCACCTAAGGAAGAAAGGTGAGTATTATGGAGAGAAGGTTGGTACATTTGAAGTGTTTAAGAGGCCACTATTACCGAAATTTCATGAAATGACTAAAATCGCCTGGCAAATTACGTAATGACTACGATTTATCGTCATGCTGTTTACTTAATGGATTGGTACTACTTAATGGATTAGAGAATAAACTGATCGCAGATATAATCATAAATCAGCGATTTCGCGAGAACTTTACCAATTGTGCCAAGATCAGTTTTGAACAGAATTTAAAGAAAACCATCTAGAAAAATAAACTATGCTTAACTCTTATCAACAATATTTCAAAAAACTGTAAACCTAGCCATAACTTTCAACTCGGCAACCATATGAGCTATAAGTATACCCCAGTTGAACTTGTACAGGCTGTGATTGATATACCTCGGAGGAAATAAAAAAAGATTTTGAGCTCTTATTTTGGTGCATTACTGCCGTAGAAAAAGCTTTTTAGTTCTAATGCATTCGATTAATAAAATTTTAATTCCCAGACAATGCAAAATCTCAAAATTTGATAGCATAATACAATGAAACATCGATACCATGAAAATGTTGACACATAAATACTAGTTATCTGTTCCGCTTAGTTGTAGTCTTATCGGGCGTCCGTTTATCCTTTAACTCCTTTATCTGAAGAAATTGTTGACTCGAAGTCTTATTGTATACCATGCTTATAACATTTAAAGATTCATAGTTTGAATTAAACTTTTAACCACTTAGAACATATGCTTGGTACTTCAATCTAGAAGGAATATATTGAAGTTAAATTTTGAAGAGACTACGTGTTTAAACGACAACATCCCTCAAAATGTGCTGTAAAACCCAATATGTGCCAACAATTGCCAGGACGAGTATATTCACTAAACTGATGTAAGGATCTCTTTTGTAGACTTTATAAGTAAGTGGAGAAAGGCTATTGACTAATTTTGTAGTCTGCTACCTGTGTGTTCCTTCCATATAATTTGATGTAATATAAGCATTAAATTTGAGATCATTAAGACTTCTTTACGTGGATTTTGTGAAATAACCGAGTTAATACTTATTATTCATAATGAATGTAAATTGCTCTTACCAAATACCCAAACACCCAAACAATCAAAGAAAAGGACACCAAACGCAAAGAAAGCTGAAGCAAGAAAAGGCAATTTTAATAGCACAATTGTATGCGGCAGAAACAGAGCAGAGTGAGCGAATGCTACAGAAAGTAAGTTTGGAGAGTTTTTTCGCGGTTAAAGCTAAAACATCCACGTCATACGAGATGTCCAAATATGTTCAAATCACATCCAGTATTAAATAATTTGTGCTTCGTATTGCGTTTTCCGACTTTTGCTGCCGCTTCGCTGGATGCTGATATTATAATGAGATTGCTGAACCGAGAATAATACCCCAGAAAACTACTGGTACTAAAACTGCCGTATTTCTAGAATTTTCTGTTTAACCTGTAATCTCTATATGTACTTACGGTATCAAAGCCCTAATATTTATATAATTTCAATTTGAGAATAGGGTCAAACCAATAATTAAACAGGTGTTGGTTTGATCCTATTCTCAAATTGAAATTATAAAATATTAGGGCTTTGATACCGTGCGTCTATAAAGCTAAGAAAAGATCCATTTAGGGCCATGCCTCTTCATGCTTTGCATTGTTCTCTTGATACCCTGTTTGTGTGTTGTGAATAAAACTCTATCCGCCCTTCTTATATACGCACTCATGTCCTCATAACTGATATGTTTGTCACTTTACTGTAGCGTCCAACGAGCTTAAAAATACGATTTCCTCTCCTTGATTTTTATTTACCTAAATGAGAATTATATGTACTTAGAGATTAGCTTAGATGAGTAAGCAGTTTTCGAGTAATAGGCCCTGCTGATATTGTTGTCAGTGCCAAAGTGCAAAACCCAATCCAAAGTGTTGATCAGTCAGTGTCAAAGTGCAAAAATTAATCTAAAGTGTTGACCAGTAAGTGACAAAGTGCAAAAACCAATCCAAAGTGTTGATCAGTCAGTGTCAAAGTGCAAAAATCAATCGAAAGTGTTAAACTGTCAGTGTCGAAGTGCAAAAATCAATCCAAAGTGTTGACCAGTAAGTGACAAAGTGCAAAAATCAATCCAAAGTGTTGATCAGTCAGTGTCAAAGTGCAAAAATTAATCTAAAGTGTTGACCAATAAGTGACAAAGTGCAAAAACCAATCCAAAGTGTTGACCAGTCAGTGTCAAAGTGCAAAAATCAATTGAAAGTGTTAAACTGTCAGTGTCAAAGTGCAAAAATCAATCGAAAGTGTTGACCAGTCAGTGCCAAATCGCAAAAATCAATCGTACTGACAATGAGAAAGCTTGTAGAATAGACTACATCCCGTACGGAAATTATTTTTCAGTTTTAGTTTGCAAATTTATGCGAAACCATGTAAAATCACCTAAATACCTTATAGCATTTTAAAAATAACTCTAACGTTCATACATAGTAGACAGAATGCCATCACACAAATCTAGCTGCTTTCTTATCTTACATTTTACACATTCTATACGTTTTAATACGTATACATGGTAATGCCATCCACCTTGTTATTTAAAAATAGACAAAAACCTACTAACTTACCTAATGAGCAACCAAAAAATTCTGCTAATATAGCGAAGCCCCTTTCACCCATCGGGTAAATTCGAACTACTTTGGCAAATAGATGACTATTAAAATAGTGAAAATTGGGAGCCCGAAAACCCTCTGCAATTGAAAAATTCTGTAAACGAAATGAAAATTAAAGTTACTGATATCACTCGATCAAAAAAATATTGAAAGAAGCAAAGAGTTCTGTCGTTTGAAACATATACACTTTAGTTCAAATAATTACTCACCTGGATTTATTGCAATTGTCAGTAAGTGTTAGTAGTAATCATGTGTCATAGCGTATTTGCAGGTCTAATGTATAACGATATTTATTATTGCTGGCGTCTTTCGTTAAACTTTGAAGTAAGATAGTGCTTTTTCATACAACTACTTTTATGCTAGTTATTTAGATCAGAAGTGTCACCCATGCCAACGGCACTTTACCAATTTGAGAATTTAGGATCTAATAAGAAGGAGACTGAAAACATCGGCAGACGGTGCAATTTGTTTTTAACGCCACTGATCTTTTAAACTGTCCATCTAATTAACCTTCCTTCTGGCTGCAGAAAATTAGACTTGCGTCACCCTTCAAAAGGAGAGAAACCTTTAAATCTCAAAACTATTATTGACGAGCCTCCTTTTAGCACTATTATTAACCAACGCCTATTATCTATCTATCAAATATTTTATTCGCGACCCAGAGGTTACCTAGAAGAATAACTGTATTATTGAGTAAAGTGAAAATTTGATATGTCAGCTTTGGAAAGAAACTATAAAACACAATGGGTATTGGAACCCGCAACATACACTATCATTGCATGTGCTCTGCCATGGAAGCTAGGTTATCTCCTATATCAAATTACTCTATTTCTCTAGTCGTTCCAATCAGCCAAGGTGGACATTGATATCCAGCTCAACGTAATTGGAAATCAACTCTAATGTGCTATGTGCTTCGACCAAGGAATGATTCCAAACCATCGTATTCTTCTTTCCTTAGCCACTCAACTTATATTTGCCACTCATTTCTTGGTGGACATTTCCTACTTTTTGTATCCATTTACCGTATTTCCTCTATGGCGTTTGTTGCGAACCCCAACTTTTGGGTGCGGTGTTTGATAGAAAGCGGCGTTTATTACTAAATGAAAAATGAATAAATTTTCATGCAAAAATTCAACATGACTATTAAAGTGGAGAAAGAAGAATTTGTTGATGAAAAAACTCGTGCAAAGTATTTTTCTTTTTTTGTTTAATCAGTTTTCTAATGAATGCCACTCTTCAAGATGCCTTAGATGCACTGTTTATTAGAGGGCGGTGTTAATCAGATGGCAGCGTCTATTACTAATGTTCGGATAAAAGTGCCGCGTTCAATAGGAAGAGACGTTTATTGGAGGAAATACGGTACGTACTACACTGGTCGACATTTTTTTTTTCGACCAAAATGTTACCAGGTAATGGACACATGTTTCTAGACTGTTTTTTATACGCTCATTTTAAAAATCAACACATAAAACAAAGGCAAATGTTGTGTAAACATTCTTAACATTAAAATGTGAATGTGAAGAGCTGATGGTATCACTTCAGACTTACGAGTTTCAGATGTACTATATGCAATATAACATAATTTTCATACTTTTCTATGTTCTCGTGAGCAAAAGAAAAGACCATAATTTACATAAGAAAAAGAATCAGACATAAATCACAATACCCATGACACTTTCTCTTGGAGGGCTACTCTGCTGCCACTTGCACTCCTATATTTTATGTGCCCCTGTATGCTATCAGGAAAATTTGATGTAACAGGCATCGGCCATTACCACCCAACAAACAAGGCCTGTGTACCCCAATCTACAGCTAGCAACTTAACTTGCTAGAGATCTACACTAATCACAAGTAGAAGGGTAAGAAATGTAGCCAACACCTTCAGCTTTCGTTATGTTTTCACTGTTTGATTTTGATCTCTTAGAATACAGAGAATCAGTACACACAAGATGTATGCCATTCTTCAAATGCTATGGAGTGTCTATTACCTTTTTCCTCCTCAGTTGCACAAGAAGCATATCCTTCTATTCTTGACCATAAAGTAGTTTCATTTTGACGATCAAGCAATGAGCAGCATGTGTGGAAATATCTAAGTAAGGAAATACATATCAGAAAGCCTAACAAATACTAACAAAAACAGATGCATTTGCAGAGGAACACAGTCAGCAACATCTAACCGAAACCCTAGAAGTGCTGATAATAATAAGATAAGACTATTTACGTTATTATCAATGCTCACTCCCTTCGGGCAGCAATTATGAAAACCAAAAGCTGTTCTCCTGTCAATGTGGGAGGTTGATGAACAATTACACATCTTACATAAGTTGGAATGACATAACTACTACTAGAACACTTGAAACATTCCATACTTTTGTCTCGTGCATTGTAACCACTAATTACCTCTATATATTAACCCCGATGTTTTACTATGTTATGACAAATGCCTTGCTATGTCCAGTGTCTGGCAAAAAATCTTAAGCAAAACAAATCCGTCACACATAGATCCAATGCCCATAAAAGTGATTATTTTACATTATTAAACTTGTCTGCCATTAAACTGGTGTTCTCCATTCCATTTGTTGTGTTACCTGAAATGTAGATATTTGATTGACAATAACTTTGGTAATCAGTCCATTGGGTTTCTGTGATGCTACATAATTTTCAATGATACCTTAGGTTCAATATCTAAACTAGCATTACGTTCTTTTCAATATAGATGGTACAAGTTTGTTGACCCATGTATAGAATGGTAAGCAATGCATAATGATAATCTCTTGGCACAAAATTCACTACATCAGTCTTTAGTCTAGCTATGGCTACTTTATGTTTGGATGACTGAGCATGTATTTTAAATCTGTTAATGCAGTGATAGATTTAAGGAGCCTTTTTCTTTTGAGTTTTATAAACACATTAATTTAGTCTCTTACAAGGCTAAGGAGAAACACTATCCATCAAAATATCCCTAAATTTAAAAAGACGACTCTAAAATATATAAGGGTAAATGTAGGTCTCTTCAAAAATATAGGCTTCAAACCGAGGTATGCTCCAAAAACACGTGTAAAGGAAAGTTTTTTAGCATAAAATGTGATATCGATACCACTATGTCCAGAGTAATATTCCGAACAGGTTGGAAAATCAAACTACAATTTAAAAATCTAAAGTAAGAACTAATATGTCACTCAAAAAACCTGTCTGGTACTTATAACATTGCACAAACTAAACAGTCTAAACAGGGGGTAGAAGGCAGACAAGGCAGACTTGGATAAAACCCCCACACAATAGCAAAATTGACTATTATTGGTAGGAGCAAAAGTAATTTTATGAATGTATAGAGCTCACATCCAAATAGTTGTACAGTATGTGTGTGTGCATGTGTGTGTGTGTGTGTGTGTGTGTGTGTGTGTGTGTATGTGTGTGTACTTTAATAACTTCACACATTCTTATGCATTGATAAATTCACAAATAACGGAATGCTCTGTGCTCATATTGATTATATTGTTAAATTTATCAATATCTAATGATAATAAAAGTACTCAACCATAAATACATACAGCCATGCAATTTCTTCTTG
>JAAAKM020006971.1:111705472-111745542 GCA_010016025.2 Alatinidae sp. Z8VKAUB7J3
AGATGTTCAGTAACGTCTACTAAAATGTGAACATTGGCGATTGAAAGAGTATATGGCAGAGAAGAATCCATACAATCCACGTTGTTTAGTGTCGAAGTCAGCCTCTTTGAAACTGCCCCCCCCCCCCTCTCCCTCCTGCTTTCAATTGTTGGATCAGCTTGATAATCGTTTTGCCCAAAACACTAATAGCGAAAGAAATTCTTTAAAAGGGAGAGAACAAAGTGCAACAGAGGCACGATAAAGAGACTCTCTCTTAGTAAACCTTTCAATTTCAAATAGTATGATGATAATACGAGGAATGAAACGAAGAAAGTCTTGTACATTTTATCTCGATCTATAATTTTAATTCCTTTTTTCTCTGAGATAGGACACGTACTAGCACACTAGGTTTTCTTGATTTCTCTAAATACAAATTGACTAAGCCTTGGAACTACAGCTATTGCCAGGGTATAATATCAACATAATCCACTATGGTAAAGTTTACCTTCAATTTAGAAAACAAAAGAAGTGAAACAGTGTTCCTTCGTTTACTATTGTGTCTAGTAAACTAGTGTACTAGTGTCACTTCACATCTTTCCCTTTGAACAGTTGCAGCGTCATTGAACAGGGTCACGAGCCTTGATCAGACCCAGCGTTTTAATGCAAAGAAGAAGATATTTTGTATTGGCTCAAATTAATCCTGTGAAATTAAGTGAGAAAATGGACTTCCAGACACTTCACGGCGCAAACTCGTCCGAATCGCATGGCAGTGCATGCCGTCACAGAACCACGCAAAGTTCATTTGCCCTAGTGAGCCGTACCCTTTCAAAATCAACAATACCTTTGACATACATTCCAGGTTGTTCATAGAATTATTAACAAATTTTAGTTCTCACAAACTCACATAAGTTATACAAGTTAGAATTAATCTTTAAATTTTGCAGTGGCGGGTCTAACTTAAGAAATTATAGAAACATAGTCCTCTTAGGACGCAGCAATGTGATACCATACCTGGATTAGTGTCTTTCATGAAAGAAGAGTGCTTTCTTGCGAAACAATTACTTTTCCATACATAAGAAAAGTAGCATCAGACTGTGAGTAGCTGGGCATGTGGAAGCCCGATGTAGCACCGGAGCTTCTGTAAGGTAATGAAGGGGCGTTTCTACCTAACTTTTTGGTTAGCAAATTATTCTATTTAATTTGCCTCTTTATAACTTTGGTAATAATCTTCCAGAAAATAATTATTAAAGCATAAAAAATATGTTACCGTAAGTATCGTAAACACAAGGACTAGACTTTCGCTGCCGATTGCTGGTTCTCGTACAGTCGAAAACTGCATGAAGATAGATTTGATGTTTACCAGTGGAGGACTGGAAGCTAATGAAACGCCTAGAGGAAACGAAATATGTTGCCATGGAACTTGTGTGTATTAGTGTGTCATCGAGAAGAGAGGATTTGAAATGTTAGTTTTTGAAAAGAACACGAGAGAAATAGAAAAGCATGTCACCACCGGGGATCGAATCCGTGACCCATGCTTTCGCGGCGTGCGCTCTACCAACTGAGCTAGGTAACCTCCGATGTCAACATCCATTTTTTATTTCTCTAGTCGCCACATTAGCTCCGAATCATCCACCGGTGGACATCGACATCCAGCTTAACAATAGGAGACTAGCCTCTCTGCGCCATGGTACTTGACCAAGAAAGAGCTGCAATCCGGTCCGTCATCAATCCAAAGTCCAATAAAGTTAGAATGTATCGTCGAGAAGAGAGGATTTGAAATGTTAGTTTTTGAAAAGAACACTAGGGAAATACAGAAGCATGTCACCATCGGGGATCGAACCTGTGACCCACGCTTTTGCGGCGTGCGCTCTACCAACTGAGCTAGGTGACCTTCGATGTTAACATACTATAACAAAACAGGGGAAATAGCTCGCTTAGGAGAGAGGAATTACTAGTAAAGGCCTTCAGGTAAGCATTGGAAAGGTAGAGGTTATGGTGAGTAGCAGGAAGAAAAAGAAGGTCTAAATCTTTGACAGCTGTTGTATCACTGTTACAGAGGTGAAGAAATTCAACAAATTTGGAATGATGATCATTGGAAAAGAGGATTCCAAAGCAGTAACAGAAAAAGTAACAGCAGCACAGGGCAAGTGGAAATAAAAGTAAAGTGTACTTGTGGATGGGAAAACGCCTTAAGGTTTGACAACCAAGACTTACAGCAGCATAGTGTATAGCTCAGAGCTTTAGACACTGAGGAAGAAAGAGTAGACACTGTTGAAAGCTATGGAAATACAAATTCTAAGCCAACATCAGAAGAATAACTGTTAGAGACCAGGGAGAAACCAGTGGCATCAAAAAATAATTGGGCGTAGAGAAAATTACATCAATAATAAGAAAAGATAGAATATAATGGTATGGGCATGCAAGGAGGATGGGTAATAGAAATTAAGTGAAGTAAGCAATGCAAGGGGAAACTACAGAGAGAAGAATATGTGGAGGGCCAGCAGCACTCACATGGGCAAACAATGCAACGCAGGTTGTGACCAATTGTGGCCTGATTTTGCGGATGTACATATTCACCAATGATGGAAGAAATAAATACTGACCCCTGACCTGGCAAAAAAGCTTGAGAATGATGTAGAGGTACTCTTGGGTGGAAAATAGACACCCTCCCCACTAATTAATTTTTTAAACTTTTTCAACCCAGGACATTCTTATTCCAACCCCCCCCCTATTAATTTTTAAATAATCTCCCACCCATGACGAGGAGGCACTTTGGCTGGCAAGTAGAAAATGTCTTTATCAAAATATGAAAATCACACATTTAAAAGATGACCATGACCTTTTACGATGCTTGAAGAAGTTAGCAGTAACAGAGGATGAGGGAAACATTTTTAAAATCTTGGAATTCATTAGGCACCCAAGAGTAGACTGTTAATACCAGGATGGATATAGCTGTGAGCTTACTGAGGTTATGGCCTCCGTAAAATAGTAAGATAATGAAATCTTGATTACAAGGATAGCATTCTGCATTTGTTACAGTGATTGAAGGTCCACGAAAATTGTAAATAAATGTAAATATAAAAACTAAAAATACCAAAGAAATTAGATTCTACTTTGGGATATGTAGCATGAAAACATTTGAACGGCAGAGATAAAAGTTTTAAAGCTTTATAAAATATTGAAAAAACTTCATTGTCATGGCAACTAAAATACAAGTATTACATGCATTTCATTAAAGAATACATTCTCATTGATGAGGTAACATGCCATTCCTAATGACTGCATGTAGAGTGAAAATGCTATTGGAAATACTAAAATTTATTTCTGATGTGATAAAAGACACTGGCAACTAACCAAAATGAAACACACAATGAAGAAAATGTGATTGGCATACATTTGTTCATAAAAGTTTTTGTCAGGTCAATTGGAATTAGAAGAAAATCAGTAGTTCTAACTGACCTTCATAAAACAAAGTCAATCTTAGTCTCTGTTTCCAGTGTTTCTAACAACACAATTAAGCTGAAACTTTCATAGAAGATGGCAGATTGTGGCTTTCTTCTTCTCATAAAAATGACTACTGAGAAGGCATATCCTGGCTCTGGATCATTTGGTGGAATCTTATGACACTCTATATATTTTCTTTTGATATATGGAAAAAGAGGGGCTAAAGTAGTTAATATTTGCATGTGGCTTAAATATTGAAAAAATGCAGTTGAATTTTGTTGAAGTAAGACTGCTCCACCCAAGCACACACGTGTGGTCAGTCCAACGAAACTGAGAGCTGTTATCCCTAATCATGCTAACTTCATAACCATGACATGAGCAAAAATATCATTCTACTTCATGATATTATATGTGATGGACATATTTGAAGTATGCATTATATACTTTCCAAGAAAAAATAAAGTTAAAACATTTGGCAGCTTTTCTGACACTACCTAAATATAAAATAATACATTAGCTTATTAGCTTACATGAGATTCTGGAGTAAGCAGTGGCAATCTATCATTGCGAGCATCGCATGTATGAACCTCCCACTAATAAAGTTGCAGAGAAGCATTGGAATTCTGGTGGATGGTGGTTGTACTTTGGTAAAGGTTTTCCAGATAAGTGTTAAATATAATATTTTACAGACCATGATCTACTAAATTAATCAGCAAAAGAAGTATTAAAGACATTACATCATGTCACACTACGAGGCAAAGTAATATAAAAACATGGGAGCAATTATTTTCCAAGAAATTAGAAGGGTGCACCATGTATTCACATCATAAAGCATTTAATCATCAGTGATTCAATAATGAAATTGGTGTCAGATAAAAAAGTTGACGTTGATATCATTCTAACACTATTTCTGTGGGGAATATTGCCTACACATTAGTACAACTTTCCCATATTTTTTCTTTTATGGTCAACATCACCAACATCAACATTAATGTCACTGTCACCATCATCACAATCATCATCATCTTCACTATCGTTATTGTTATCGTCACTTCACATCCTTTTAAAACATGAATGCATGAGCTGGGCGTCCAGTACCTTATGGTTGACTTACACACTGACCTATCTTTCCCTACTTCCTTGCTTACTTTTTCTGTTGGATTTTCATTGTAAACTCAGACTAGTTCATATAAATTAAAAGTTAACATGGAATTCCAGGTTGGGATAATAGCACAGTTTATAATGAAATTTAAATAAGCCAGATAAACATTTATAATTAAAATCAGAAAACAGATCCATTTAACTTGAAACTGAAATGCGATTACATTCCAATTTAAAGACAATAAAATGAAAAACACATTTATAACAAAGTATGTACTTAAAACAACAGCATAAATCTCAAACCATAGTCAATGAAACTACTGTCACACTATGGAAAATAGTGTGCTAACAAGAGACATAATATAGACTTGTAAAACTCCCTGTGGGCTGGTTACATACCATCAGCAGATCTACAGCAGTTTGGGCAAATGGCTTAACAGATTTAGTTTGTTAAAAATGTTAAATGGCATGGCAATGACAAGGGTAGATAAAAAATAATCCTGCTTGGTAAGTGGGTAGTCACAGTTCTAATATGCATTGGTATTTCACAGCAAGGCCTTCATGATCATGCCATATATTACTATAAAGACATAACATTGATCTTCTATACCTCAAGAGAAACATGGCAAGAGAATTATCATACCAAACTCATATCAATTTTACAGTATATGTTGGGTAAAGAGTAGGCCTACATAATTGGCTGTATGGATTAGCATGAATACTTTCTTTAGGAATACTAGCAGAAATGCAGGCAGCTAGTGTATGAACAAGTTGCATCTTTTTTTCATGTCTGTCTATAAAATGACTCCTAGAATACAAAAGTATAGGGTCTAGCCAGTCAAGGAAATTATGGTCCAAAATGTTTGGTCCAGATGAACTACAAAATCTTGGGGTCGAAATAGAAGTAAAGGCCCATTAATGGGTAATTGCAATTAAAATATTGGCCAAGCTTTTCCATCATTTAAATGCATAGCAAATGCTCAATAAATAAACTTGGCACAGAAACTTGTAAATACTGTCCTTTACATTTTACTTTCTCACTAATTTCACTCAATTTTCAAAATGCTTTTCTCATTTTTCAACCCCTATAGATGACTTTAGTCAAACCAACACATGGGTTGTAGGAAGGCCCCATGCCTTATTTAGGTATTAAGGAACAACTACATACTTGAGTTGCATGTGTAGAGGGAAGGAAGGGAATAGGTAGCAGTAAGAGAATAGGTAGCATCACTTAAGTCTGGAGAATACCGTGGATCCAAAAATCGCTTATCGTGTATTTATCTGGCTGCTCAAAGGCTTTCTATTTAATGAAAAGTCACTGATATAAGAAAGTTGATGCAAATATGAATATGATTTCTTTTAAGACATCTTTGTGCAGCTGGTTGTTTGTAGTCTGAGCATCAGAGTAAGATATTCCCAAGCACAACTTAAAATTTGTGGCTGATGAAAAGACATTACATACAAAGTTACACACAAGTTGGATGACGATGTTTATAATATTGTCGCAAAAAAAGGACACAAGGCAGTGAATGGATGGGGGAGGCAGCTGTAGCAAGAAGAACAGGGAACTAGTCAATAAAGTATGTTTGTGTTCCAATGATGCAAATATATTTGAGGCTTAGATGGAATACTATCTGCAGAGATGTCTCCAAGAATACCAGGAATGGTAAGAAGGTTTGGCTGCTTTGATAGGCAGGGGCAGTCTTTGCAGTAAGCAAAATGCTGAATATGACCATAGTGGTTACTGGTACTGCTAATAGTAGAGATGAAATACAAAAGCCCTAATAGCACTAGGTTGCTTGATATGGGCATAATACATTTTCAGCATATACTTAAAATAGGACTAGAAGTTTCAATTCGTAGTTGAGGATATTAAACGAGCAACATCTTTATGTTGCCCTGTCCCTCAATTATAGCGAAGGTGAATGTAAGTGTCTAAGGGGTTAGGTGTACCTAAAGCAAAGTCTTTACCCAGCGTTCCGCTTCCTTTTCACCACATAGCACAGAATGGGGCAGAGAGACATTCATTTACAATTGTACGAATTTGTTCAAGTGAGGAAAAGCACTTTCAAAACTAATGAACCGGATCAAATTAACCCACAGAGAGATACATAAACTCTGGAAATCTAAAATTAATAATCTTGTTACTCGAAGTGTACTGTTGAATCCTAATGCACTGTTGATGCTGCGGTTTGACAAGTTTAATCACACATTTAGTTACACGAGACCGGACAACTTCAAATACGTTACTTAGCACTTTGGGGGTGATAATGAAATGTTTAAATAACGGGTTCCGACGTTTACAAATCACCTTGTGCGTATAGCAGGTATGCTGAGTGTGAGTAATTGGTGATTGAATGAAATACGACGTTGCGATACCAGTTGTTCCAGTACAAAAATATTCTTTTTTGAAGACAACAACAATCGCATGAAATTTGTTTGTGCCCCTTACATCGACATAGTATCGGCAAAACACACTCTTTAAAGGTTTCAGGAAAATGCCTTATAGCATGTTTTGGCAGCTCTTGCCGCATACTTCCGAACAACGATACCAAGACGAGAAGATCTGTCTTGTTTTATGTCACGTGAATTTGCAGCGGGTAACCTGCAACAATAAAAGCGAATAGGCTCTCCTGATCATAACTTCGGATATTGTACAACGGCATATAAGTATAATTGTTATCAAAACTAAATGCACAGTACTGCAGCATAGTTGAACCCAAATAATATTGACCGTTTCACCGTTGGTGACTCTCTATAAAACTCATGCATCTTGTGTTTCGTCAACGGGGCAAGAGGCCCATATATAAAAGGTCATCAACATCGGTTAGCCGACCACATCCCACCTCTTTTAATTCTTCTTTATGATAAGCCCTACGTAACTGGACGCACAAAAAATACACACAGTCAAGTGAGTCTTATTCACAACAGTAAGGAATGTAGCATACGTACCTGGGATGTTCTTATCTAAGTTCAGTAGTGTGCACTTGAAGCCCAAATGCTCGTGATTAACCTTGGGCACTCACAACTGGCATTCTTGGAACTTTTCCTTCTCGATTTGGTCGACCGCCAAATCATAGGGGGTCAATAAATGTAATTTCCTGTCGGGAAATACAGTGACTTGTCATTTCCAGGAAATGTACTCAAACTGGTCGAGCCCAGTGTTCTTTAAATGGAAGTCTTCCATCCAGAATTCGCCAGACGAACCCATGGTTTTAAGGAAAATCTGCCATTTAATTCCCTTTATTACAGGTCAGTGTAGCAAAGTTATACCTTTCCAGTTTTCAGACTCCGATTTCCAAATGTATCGTTGCACGACTTCCCGTCACACCATCATAACACAGCACGAAGATTATCAACTGAGATTGACATTCTCTATTGACACTGATTCATTGGGATGGGGCGACAATTCTGAACGTAGCGAACTTCAATCTGTCAGCTGGAGGGAGCAGAAAAGATAGCGCCCAGGGGTACACTCGAAATGCCTAAAGCTGAATTCACACTAGACGCGTTTTTTGTGACGCGCCCCATATAAGGTGTGCGTCATCGGACTCCCCTGACGGGGAATTTGGACATTTGTAAGTTTGCCATTTTTGGTACTATATTTTTAAACTATAACAAGAGCCATAATTCCAATATCTGTTTGGGTTTTATACAATATAGGAAAAGGTGTGTTGTGTACCTACTGCCAATTAAAGTAAGTAAAACAGAACATGTAGGTAGCACCATTACACAATTTCGTCTAAGATTCAGCAATTACAAGTTAAAATTCCATAAAATTAGCAAACAAAATAAGTAAACGGGAGGATCTAGGCCGCAAAGAGGTTTGTTTGCATCTCTTAAAATCAGACCAACACAGAAGGTCCGGATGGGGGTTTAAACTTATGGACGAAGGCAGGGACCGAAAGCTAGTATTTGGTAGAAAGAATCCTTTCGGTATTATAAGGTTAACACTTTTAAATATAGCGGCTTTAACAAATGAGATGAAATCAAGTTCATAGACTTGTAGAATGAGTTATTTTGGGTTCTGACCGCCGTGGACTATGGAAGGGTTCTTAAAAAGGCTAGTTCAGGGAATCGCAGTCTATTCGACTTCGCTTGTCATGCGGTGTGACCCTTGCGGTATTAGTCACCCTACTTTAACGTAAGGTAGCACCTAATAACTACAGGAGGAGTCTCACATCAAAGCTAACCTGACCCGCTGCAAGCCAGCTTCTTGGTATCTCGCAAAGACTTCAAAAAGACATTTGAAACACGGCTTTCCGGAATTCCCTTTCATTGATTTATTTTTTCATTGTCTTTCATTTAAAAATTTGGTGGGTATTTTAAACAAGAGATCTTATTTGGGAATGATATGTAGCGTAGGAATATATTTTAAGTAAAAAGCAGTTTAACAATAGATTTTACAAAGCAACAAACATTTGAAAATGAACATGTAAGTTTTGCAAATCTCTTGGATAGGTAGTTGATTTCTTAATAATGGTAGTTTTGCTTTTATCTGCTATAAAATTGGAGAAAAGTAATACGATGCCAAATAATGGAATAAAATTTCAAAAACCTTGCTTTTAGCAGTCATATTAAGATTTGAATCAAGTTACATACTTATTCAAATATTACTCGTTCTAACGGCATGCTTTGATGCTCAGTCAGTCATCAAACTTGATTTTCGGTTTTGATAAAAGCTGCTTCTTATTTGGACTGAATCGTTAGCTCCCCTCACCAATTTTCGGAACTATACCATATTTTGTAAGCATGTTCTCTTCCAATTTCTTGCCAATCAGCGACTTCCTACCAATGGTCACTATGGAGTGCGTATTCTACTTGTTCTCGCTCTTGCGACAAAGGCACACAGTCAAGGAGAAGGAGTTGCAGAGAAAGGAGAACAGGAAGAAGTGGAAATTACTGTCCAGGAAGCTCAACTGAATCCAGGACATGCAACATCAGAGAGTGCAGAACTGGTTAGTCAATTAATTACTTAAGAAGAAAAAATTTCTCACTTCAAAGCAGTGTTGTGATTTGTGGGCTAAAATGTTAGCAAGGGGACTGTATTTTTGGCATAGTTTTTATTATCGGAAATTAAAGAACTGTCTTGTAAAGATCGCTTTAAGTTTAGCAATGCTTTACTAAACCTTAAGCCAGAACAGACTTCGTTACTTAGTAGTAATTCAATACTCATCACAGTATTTTCATGACGCCATCGAAAAAATGCATTTGGTGTTATCACCTATAAAAGCCAAATAAACTGTTTAATTAGCTTAATCTATCATATATATATATATTAAATCTTGCATAATAACTCTCAATAGTGTAGTTGTGTCTGGAAATACTTTTAGAAAATACTGCATTAAGCATACCGTTGCGGTCAAATAACCTTGGCTGTTTTGACCAAAGGAACAAACTGAACAAGCATGGACAGTCTCGATTATTTCAGTTTTGAGAGAAATTTACTAACAAAGAGAAGCAGTCCCTCCAAGATGAGCTGAACGAGGTCGATTTTGATGAAATCCAAGCACTATTTATCACTTTTATGGTTTGTTTACTTGTTACTCAAGAGTCATAAGTTAAAATCCTGTTCAGAGTTATAATTTATCCCCAATAAACCCCCAAGATCCCCTGTAAACAACGCCAGTAAACTGATATCTGATAATTCACATTTATTGTGAATGGAATGAGCCGCAAAGTGCATATTAATCATTCAATTTGGTGATCAGCAGCCAACTTTTGCTTCTAAGTTACAATGAATAAAAGGATTTAGACCATTAAATCTTTTCTCGGGGAGCCTGATACCACCAGAAGTGATTAAGAAGCATTGAAAATTACATTTCTTGGCCAAAGTATACAAGCTGAAACGGTTAGGGTATTGTCAAGTATCATTGTATTTAATAAGTATTAAAGTTTCGTGGTTTTAAAGGGCAAACAAGTGGCTTACAAACTCAGTTTTTTACACAATAAACCATGTGTTTCAGGTTTGTCAAATGGAAACTCATAATGATGTGCTTAAAAGAAGAATGTCTTGTTCTAACATCTGCACATGCATTTAGTAAAATCAGACATTGCGCATAATGACTGAAACTTTTCAGGCATTACTCGGAATGACTGAAATCTCTAGGCATTTCACAAAGTGGCTGAAATTTTAATGTTAAGATGGCACTAAATACCTGGAATAGTTTATGCACTAAGTATAATGATTTGAAAGGAACAGATATGCTCAATAAGAAATTGAGTTAAAGTTTCGATAATATGAGACACGATGATACTCTCGCAACAGAAACCAAGTGACTGTGAAAGTTTGTCTAAAAGAGAATTTTACAAGTTATAGGGGAAATGCAGCAGGCAATTCATGGTCAAGGCAAGGGACAATCAAACATTGGATGATAATAGGGCAGGACTTCAACAAACGTCTTTTAAGTCCCGACATGGAAACTACACCTTGAGAAAGTAAATAATGACAAATTAATATGTTTTCGGTATTCATAAAACTAATCTGCTTGCGAAAATAAACATAGAACCAACTTCAGTAAACAACTACACTTTTACGTTAGACAGGTACAACGTCCTTTTTCGATGGAGGAAACAACTGTTAACGGTATAATGTCTTTTTCTGGGGACCAATTTTCAAGAGAAAAAGTTGCAGTGGCCGCTAATTCCTCATTGAGAACACTTTTTAAGTAAATGGCAGGATCCTGGTAAACTCGAGTTGCAATGAGATTAGTTTTACGTGATTTATTACAAAATTAGTCCCAACGCCTGCATTATTCTATAAGCGAGAACTTTCTCTTAATACAATTTAAAAAGCTGGCATCGTCTTTTTTAAATTCGATGTCAAGGAAATGTAAAGGTTGCTCCTACTACTTGTCGACTGTAAACTGAAGAGCGGGATGCTATTAACCATGTTTTGTGACAAATTGATCGCAGTCATTTCTGATTAAGAGAACGGGGACAGTATCGTCGATATAACCTCGTCATCAATATTGCATAATCTATGGTACTCATTCAGAAATTTAATCTAATGGTACTCATTCAGAAATTTAATTTCGCTTATTTGAATCAACATAAACAGAGTAACAGTCATTGAAAGTTGGTTTGTGGCACAAACTTTGAATGTTGCGTTAAGTGATGGATTTTTTTTCTAAATGAAGGATTAAAAAATATTGTTGAAAATAATACATGCGTGACTCACCTCTTTCCTGAAACTCGAATTATTGGAATGCGTAAGTTGTGAACAAATAATTTTTCAATAGAGCGTTTGCTTGTTTGATTTCATGCGTGCAGCTTTCTGCACATCACAGTGGAAAAGGAGAATGCCGTTCTGCTGATACACTAAACGATTCCCCTTGGTAATTGTCGACACAGGTCGAGTTTTCAAAGTGACTACTTCTATTTAGGATTTACTATTTTCTAGGGGAATTCGACATGTGTTGACAATCACCAAGGGGATTCGTTTGGGGAATTAGCAGAACCACATTTTCTTTTTCACTTGGATGATCAGCACTCATCGAATCAAAGAAGCAGACGCTCTATTTAAAATTTATATGTTTACAACTTAAACGTTTGCCAATAATCCGATGATGTTCATTGACAATTCATCAATATCATTAAATACGGTTTGTAACATATATTATTACACATTGTCAGTATACTGCACAATAATTTACTTTAACCTATGGTGTCTAAAAAAAGGCAACTAAGAAAGACTTCAACAGAAATTCAGTGGATTGAGTCAACAAGTTTTACAAGAAACCTCCTGTATTCTGGAAAATAATAACAGAAAATTATAATCTAAGTGTAGTTAATATTGTTGAGAAATACGAATAACTGCATAACATACTGTAACATATATACAGGTTCAGAATTACTATAATCAAACAATCGTGTAACTGTTAAATGCTAACGTGATCGGAAATTCTAGAATAAAGCTGATCACGGGATTAAGCTGAGCTGCAATCTCTACACTTTTGACTAAGGTCCAAGGACAAAAGAAGATACGGTGCGTCTCGACATAGACTATCTTTATGTAGTAATAAAACGAAGCTTTAAAGTTTAATGTTTATTTAATTTAAAATATAGCTGACGCATTTTCACTGGAGTATGGTTTATCTATGAAAGGGTTTACGCACTAGATCTGTCGTTTGCAGAGCAAGTTTTGATGTAACTAAGATCTTTCTGACCGTCTTTATACTTTTGTTTTGTATCTACATAGTCATGATAACAAGGGTTTCCTAAATAATAGATTAATGAACAATTGTTTGATAGGTCAGAGGTGCCGTCCTAAAAAGTAAAGAGAGGGGCTGTGTGATGAGCAGCAAATGCCACTCCCACTATTATTCTGCTCTATGCTGCTACGCAAGATATAGTTTCGAATTAAGTGCAAATATTCAAACTGCTGAAAATATCTAACCAAATATCACAATAAACGTCTTCAAACAAGCCTCAAAATCAGTAAAATTTCTAGTAACATTAACCGAAAACTAAATCTTGAAAGGGGGCCTCAACCCTTCCAACAATTTTCAAATATTTAAGAAGGGGCCCAGCCTCCCTGAGCCCCTCCCTCCTCGGCATTTCTGATATCAGCCCGTTGATGATATATTGAAATCAATGATTTGAGTTTATGAATTTAATGACTACTTTTTGTTTCAAATTGCAGCCTACGTAATGCTGCTGATTTTAACTTGCTTCTAAGATGAATTTATTTCTGAGTGGAGCCAAGTTCTTAACCTCTGTTACGTTGCTAGAAGTGAAAATCCTTCTGATTCCCACTGGCGCAGATCTACAACAAATTCATTTACATTACTTCATATATTGATCAGCTATGCTGACACTATCAAGAATAGTAAAAAGTGCCTTTGCGGAATCGGCTCAGCAAGCGGATGGTTAAGGGATGATAATCTCCGTATTGGAGCATTGGAAATAAAGATCCATCAGAAGTGATTGGCTAGTAAAGCCCTTGTTACTCAATGTCTTCCGTAGCAGTTTATATCTTAAAAATAAATTGGTAATGAGTTTTATATGTGTCTCCATCTTCAGTCCTACTATCCCCAGTCCTACTATTCCCTCCAATGGGGTGCCCAGACCTCCCCATACACTTGCAACACATAGACACTGCAAAAATGACGTAGCCAAGCGTCGTTCCTCTTGTCTTACTAGCATTTTCAAATAAGTTCAGCCCTCCAAAATGTTGGTATATAAAATCTTTAACATAAACATATTGAAAAGTAATAATATTTGTTCTTCTTTGTCAAATAGCAGCCTCTTTCAAGTGGTCCCAGTGGAGTGCATATTCCACATGCTCCGTTACTTGTGGTAGAGGTACTCAAACGAGAAAACGGAATTGCTATGATCCAAGAACAAGAAGACGTGGAAACTATTGCCCTGGAAAAGAAACGGAGTCACGTCAATGTAACATGAGAGCGTGTGGATCTGGTTAGTAATTTTAATGTAAAAATACTTAGGGATAGCTTTGCAATTTAATATTGTAGGATATATTTTGTCTGATTTAGCAGGACAAGAAATCTAAAGTAACTTATTGGTTTCATACACCATTGCTTTGATATCAGTCGTCTGGGGATGACGACCACATATTTTGAACAACACCTAATTACACAAAATTAACGTGTACACGAATTAACACTGCTTTATTAACGTTGATCTAATTAACGTTTTTTTAGACTAAAAATGCATTTTGATGGACATTAATTAACGTTTTATCGGCAATTTAATGTTTTAATTACATTAAGGTTTTCAAACGATAAAACGTTATTTTGTACCATAGTTAATTAATGCTTGTGTTAATAAATGACAAAAATCAAGTACCATAAAAGAATTATTTTTTTGCCGAAGTGTTTTCTCTTTCCCTAAAATTTTACGTGATGCTTGCATAAAAGTGGCTTTAAGGGTAACATTACCAAAAATTCAGTTAGAAAAGTTTAAAAGGTGAGCACCATAAATAAAACCATCTTGCTGGAGATCTTAGGTAAAGGGCCGCGGTTTTATCAGGTACCCATCTTTACTGTACTTTCTGCCCTGATATTTGTACTGGAATTTAAAGTAAATGGTTTAAACTCGCGCAGTTCGACAGGTACCCCTAGTTGTCATTTCCCTCCAAATTTTATATACCGCCAATCCTGTCAATAGCGAGTCACACAAAGCTTTGGTATTGTGGTATACTTGTAAAACAAAGAGGCTCAAATTTATGAACTAGATCTATAGACGCTGCAAAAGAACCAAATAGTTCCTTTTTAAATTTCAACAATCAGGTAATTAAGGGCTGCTGCAGAGGGCTTGATGAGATACACAGAAATCAGGCTAATCACAATTTACAGACTTTTGAGATTTGCTTTCTACTTTACCATGAGTGTAGTTCAATTGATGAGGCCTATCCATGTTCCACTCTAATTTTAAATTTAGCACAGACGCTGTCAGATTAGAAGGAGATGATTATGCTTTTTGTAGCCCAAAGTTATGCTTTTTGGATTGAATTACGCTATTCTTCTTTTTTTTTATTCTGCATTTATTCTGATGAAAGTTAAGTTGAATTTCGTTCTACTTAATAAAGGGTCTGAATAGAATCTGACGATACTAATAGTTCCCTTCAAACTCGCAAAGGGAGTGAGGGCACCGTATAAACAAATGAAAGAAAAAGTGCAAACATAATGACTAAATGCAGAATATCACAATGGTGCTCCAAGCTGTCTTTAATCTTGATGGATTGACTGCCCTTTGTACCATAGTATCATACATCATACCGAGAATTTCACTCCATAAACATATAAATGGGTAAACATTCAGCTCAAATAATCCGATGTTTATTATCTTAACTTTTGCGCTCGTTTTCTTAATCTGGGGATGAAGGGGCTACACAAAGATTTGTGGAACTGTGTAGCCTTATCTTAGCAGCGAATTTATGAAAAGGACAGCTTAAATACTTTTTCTATCTTCAACTTATATCCATTTTGCGTCTTTGTGTCACCCATCCTTGATAAAATTCTTCCCGAGTCTAAGTTCGAATGCAATAGGGAGAGGACTCTCACGGCGAGTTCTGCCAGAGCTGGAAAAACTTTCTTCAGTGAAGTTCTTTAGTTCGATTATTCTTCTCACGTTCATGAGTTCACTATCAAACAATCGGTTCACTAGACTACATACACATAGTTACAAAATAGTTGTTCTTTCGATTCTAAGGGCTATCTTGGCATTGACAAATTGAAGGGAGGCATAGTCAAGAGGCAAGATCGTGCAGAGGCATAATCGTACGGGAATCATTTCAGCGTATGTGTTGCTATGGTAACACAAAACCTGAACACTCTTTGGAAAGTGCTCACGTCCTCGGGAGTTACTTTATCTCTTTGTATTGATTTCACGAGATATTACACACATTTTGATGAGCTTTTCAAAAACTAATACCAGCTAGGAGTATTTTCGGCTCTTAATAAAAAGCACCACAGCAAAAATTCTCAATGGTCAGCAACAAACATATAACATTCCACTTAACCCAAAAATATATCATCTTAAATCACGCGTATTTAATTTCAGATACCTTTAGCACGTTCTTTTCCAAAGATACCATAAGATCATAACTACAAAAATTCCGACGGTTGATTACACCGTTGGTACATCAGGAGTTTTACTTTAATTTAGCCTATAAGTCATTTTCGGTGTTTGTTTTATTTTCAGATCTGATGATACAGGTTTTTCTACTTTTTCTTAGATTATTCTTTTTTAGGGAGGAATATACCTGGATGCTTTGCTATCCCAATCGTCCTACATTCTGATTAATTATACTAATTCTGGTAACATTGATAAACGCAAACTACCATCAATGTGAAGTCGTGAATGTTTAAGAAGTTAAGACACGTCACCAATTTTTCTCGGGCGGCTTCATGTCAGTTAAATTTTCTTATTAGTGAAGAGTTTCAAATCTATTTAAAATACTCCGAGAGACATGTCATTCAAACTCAAAGAAACAGACATGTCTTTTAAAGCATTTTATAAATCCAAGGGCATGTGCTACTTTCGGATAAATGGTAGTCTTGACTTTGCTCCGTGTTTGTGTTATCGTGTCACTGTTCGTTGTACTCAATTAAACAAGGCAATCATAGTATAATACCCTTAAACCCAATGTGCATTACAATAGTTTAGCAAGCATCTGTTCTTTGTGTGCTGTAGAATACAGAAAAACTTCAAACTAGGTTCATTTGGGGAAAGAGAAAGAAAAACAACAGAGATCTACTATTTACATTTCACTTATTGCATTTAAATTACACCCAGTTTGGATGCTTAAACTATGACACAACTTGAACAATGGAAGCCGCAATGAATAAAAATGAAAGTTGAATCTGTTTATTATCTTCCTGGTAATAGGCAGGAGTGTCACAACAGGGAGGGGCAGCAACCCAAAATTTCAGGATTTGGTGACAAATTGGACTATAATTCAAAAATTGAACTGATTAAAAAAAAAAAAAACAAGTTTCAACATTGGGATTCCAAGGTCAAAATTTCAATCCAATTTCAAAATAAATTCCAAGGCCCCATACTACAGGTCCCAAATTAAAAGGTACAACTTGTAAATTCTGTGAAGGAGCCCTTAGTGCAACGCCTGGCTATTAAATGAACCTAAGGCTGCATCAAAATCGCACCGAAAATTAAGAAAAGGTTATGGATTTATTAGAATTTAATACTAAATTTTTATTTTATTCCTTCAATTTTTTTCCGAAATCCCAGCAAATTTTGGGTAGCCTCTATATTTAAAAAAAAAACTCGTAAACCCGAAAATTCGAAACAAATTAAAGCTATCATGGCTCAGAGGAACATACCCGGATGCTGTGGTTTCCCAATTGTTACATTTCGCATAATTATACTACGTCTGCCAACATTGATTAACACAAATTACCAGAATGTGAATTCGTGACTTCGGAGGGCAGGCTACCAATTTTCCTACGGCATGATGCTGGTTGATTCCAACCTTTTTTATTAGGAAGGAGTTTCAAATCTGTCCAAAACATTCCGAAGAAGATGTTTCTCACATTTAAATAAACAGACAAGTCTTTTAAAGACCTTTAGAACTCAATAAGGAACGTGCTCCTTTAGATAAACGATAGCATTCACCTCCCTCCGTATTTGTCTTTTCGTAAAACCTATTACTGTACTCAATAAAACCCAGCAATTTCAGAACAATAACTTTAAACCCAATGGATATCACAATAACAAAGAAAACTTTTGTGCTTTGTGCTCAGTAGAACAAACAAGAAGTACCGACTCTGTTCATTTGGGGGGGGGGTGAGTGCTTCTTACAAGTACCTTAAAGCATTTAAATTAGACCCAGATTGGAGGGCTTAACAAGGAAAAAATTTATACAATAGAAGCCACAATTAATGTAAATGCAAGTTTATTTTGCTTTATATTTTCCTGTTAATGGGCAGGGGTATCACAACGGGGAGGGGCGGCAACTCACACTTTTGATATTTGGTGGCATCTGGACCAGAAGTCCAAAATTATACTGAATTCAAGAGATAAAACAAACTCGCTACAGCGAAATCTAGAGTCAAAATTTGTAATCGGACTTCGATACAAATTCAAACTCCAGTAATAGAGGTCTAAAATTCAGAGGTACAATCGTCTAATTCTGTGAAAGAAATCTCTTAGTGATAGGTCTAGCCATTAATTGTAATTAAATATGAATCAAAATCAAAAATCGTACCGTAAATTTGAAAAAAAATTGTGGATTTGGTTGAATTTTGATTTTATTCCTCTCTTTTTTTCCGAAAATCCAAGTCAATTTTCGGGAGATGTGGTAAAATGCGAAATTCGATAACTTTATATTTTCATAGTTTCGGAAAATATGCACAATTTAAACTATTTTATTTTCATCTTTTTGCTAAAGTTGAAGAGTGAACGATGAAAGAAGCAAGATATGGCCTTGGTTGTAATAGTTTAAGAATATACTTTCAACTCATGACTTCTAGAATGTATTCTTGGCTTAGATTCGTTGATCTGAACTTAAGTTTTCACCTGGGCTTTAAATAAAATAACAAATGAAGGTATTGATCCCCCCCGGTTTAGCATCAAAAATTCGAAACAAATTAAAACTATCACTGCTCTTTCAGGGCTATCATAGATTTAAGCAGTTCAAATCCTTTTTTTAATCCGTGACATTTTTAAGACTTTTTTGAGTTCTAAGATTTAAATAAAAATTTGTAATAAAGGACGCTAAAAACTAGAGCATAGGGATAGAGTGACCCCGGCACAAGAGGCGCCTACGGCTCGCCGTTCTTCCCTTAAATACACATCACCTATTCTATCTGTTAGCTCTTATTCCCATTTACTGGTCAGAACTCAGATTGAGGGTACGCAGGCATACTAATACAATTTCTCTCCTCCGGGGTGTCGGCAGCACGCAGCAGGTAAAACGGTGCGGTGTTGGAATTCAAAAAATACAATGAAACATTTGAATAGCTTAAAAGTAAGGAATTCTTTGACTTGTCAGTCAAGTTTAGATTATTTTCAAAAAAGGCTGGATGATGCTTTAGTTCTAGACCGGCGAATCGATAAATCTAATGCTATTAAATCTGACGAAATGAATATTGCAAATTACAGCAGTAAATTCGTTGAAGAACATTAAGAATCTAAGGCTCTGTTAATTACATGAGAGCTGTTTCAGTAAGCTTATTTTTCTGGGTAAAATTACTATGTTTAATTTATTATTGCTCAGTATATTAATTTGCCTATAGCTTAAGCAACTTTTATAATATTTTGCGGTTAATATCTATTAGACTATATTTTTTGCTTTTACGTTGAAGTGTCAATGCATGAGGTCTTAGGGAGGAGGGGTCTTTTTTCTGATACTTTTTAGTGAATATTTAAAAGAACGGTGTTTTTTCAGAATATAGCAGACAACTAGCCTCTTGCCTCTACTTGCCTGCTTTTTATTTTTCAGGGTCTCTAAAAAAAGCTGTTGTAAAAAAAATCACGGAATGTTAACCAATTCATTAGGCTCCCTGAACCTCTCCTGAAGTTTACCGTCTCGGCCGTGGAGCACGAGATTTCATAGATTTCGTTTAAAGTTTAATTTTCTAAGTTTGTGTGGGATATTGAAAGATAGTAAAAATAATTCTCAGATTTATGGAAAACATCTTATGAAAAAAAAAATATTTAGATGAAAATAATTATCAAAAATACGAATATATTTATGAATATCAAAACATTGGAAATCTGAGGAAATCTCATTAGAAAAAAAAATATATAGAAATCAGGTCAATAGGGTCTATATATATTAGCATAACCCTAATCATTATCAATGAACGAAATTTCAGTGTTATGAAATTTCAGTGTTTTTTCAGTGAAATTTCAGTGAAATTTCAGTGTTCATGGCTGACAGACAAAAACGACATGTTAGCCAGTCTCGCTGCTTTAATTTAGCACAAAGCTAGAATGGAAATTAGCTATAAAACATAAATAATAATGCATTTTCCTAAGTCTAGAGGGCGGGAGGGCATGTCCTCTCCCTCGTAATTAGCGCTCATGTTTTCTTTTACTATTAATACAACTATCTTTTTCGGAATTATTTTTGCTCTCTCTATTTTTCCTCTTTTTTGCTTTATTTAGAAATGTTTTGCTTTTGGGACAGAGACCTACACAGAAAGATTTGATTCTACAAATAGGGATTAGGCAAGATTGTATATTCAAACATCGCTTAATTTAAACCAAAAAGAAACCTGATTCAGAAACAAAACTTAGTTTGGCTCGCCTTAGAAGGCAAGACAAAAGGTTTCTAAACTTTAGAAAGTTTACTTGTCCTTAAGTCCTTAGAAAGTTTAGTTGTCTTTGGGATACAACTGATTGTTAATGACAACTAAAAACGTCAAAATAAAAATTTTATCGTCAAAGCTAGAGGACCCTATATAGGCTTTGGGGAGTAGTCTGAGGGCCTTAGCTTGACCACCTCTAACACTATTTCTCCCACCCCATCCCGTTGTGGAAATAAAAAAGCATCATTTCAAAATTTTAACTTGACGACCAAAAAGGTCAAAACGAAAAATAAAATTGTATCTATAACGGCGGAGTCCTGAGCAACTCCGTTAGTTTGAATACAAGGACTTAAAAATAAATATTTGACAAAAGTTAATTTTTTTTAAAGAAATGAATAGGACACTGGGTGCAGATATATTCCTGCATAAGTGGAACGAGTTAATGCATTTCTCTACACTATTTTCTGTAACTCGGCGGTCAAGAGAGTTGCTCAAATCAAACGATTGTCGTAGAATACCCGAAGAACCTTCATGTTGCAATCAGGTAAATCCTGATGTAAAATTGAAATATATACATCTTTTTTTCTCAAGGCATACGTCTTGATGTTTCCTTAATATGATACTAGGAACAATCGAAGCTAAATTAAAAAGTAACAGTGTCAAAGAAAAATTAAGAGGAGCACTGAAACGGAATTTCATCGATATCAGAATAAAAACTGGACAAAACCATAATTTAGCCTGCAATAAATGTTTCTAAAACAAACAGAAGATAGAAAATGCACAACATTTGATTGCAACAGATTTGACAGACTTTTGGCATATTTTTCATGAGAAATACTAACGATATTGCAAATATAACAATCTCTTGGTCTTCAAAATGGAAGCTTTGGAATTTTTAATAAAGAGAATAAAAAGACATTTCTTTTATGATATAGGATTGATTGATTTCAAGGAAGGGTCTTAACCCTATTTTGCGTTTACAGCTAATTCGATAATTGTTATTAGTCAGCCTTAAATATAACTAAAAATAAACATGAAATAACAAATTTTATGGGGCAGCTCAGTAAAGTGTCCATGAATAGGTAAAGAGAAACAGAGATGTAGAAAATAAATTCTTCAAAATTATAGTTTGAAGTAGTTAACGCAGTTTCATGTAGCAAATGGTTGATTGTTTTACTTCTATATTACCAAACAATTATCATTAATTATTCAAATGTGCTGTTATGGGCCGGCATCCTTAGGTCATCAATAAAACGGGAATCACAATCATACAATTTCCGCTGCAAAGTGTAAACCATTCCCTAGAAACATTGTTACTTTTGGCAGTTATCATCTTTTACATGAATTTTAAGACATTCAACTGTATCAACGAAACTCTTGAATATTTTTTGATGGCCTACGTTTCACCCCTCGTTGACAACAAGCCCGTTTGCATATATAGGTATTGACGCTGTCCCCCTTGCTCCAAGAGCAAGTGAAATCTGAAGCAACGTAACACAACATTTCATTTTATGACCGTTCAAGCACATTTCTAAAGCAATACTGTATATTCTCAGTTACGAATAACGTTCAAGACTTACGGACGCACTAAATTTTCCTGTAAACATATACACAACTTTTTTATACAAGCAACCCAGTTGGTAAGGCTTCAGGCCTTAAATTTGCCCCAAATTAAGCAACTTGCTTAGCAACTCACAGCCCTGACAGTTAGTTAGCAACTTTGTTCGCAGAACAAAATCACAAATTTTCTTAAAAATAAAGACAGAACAAATACCTTCGGGTACCTTATGACTTTAGTCTTGGCAATGTGTGGACGTGCGTGAAATTTTCGGTGATGTCATGATTCGATATCACAGAGAAAAGGTAACCTTAGTAACCTGGTAAGCAACTTTAGCCCTTAAAGTGTATCATGCCGTTAGCAACCTACCGTTAGCAAAATCGAGTTGCTTATAATTGAAAAAAAATATGTAGTAGATCAGAGGACCTACTCTAGATTATGTCCAAGAACAAGCACTAGCTCGGCTACCGCCTTCCCTGTTGACTGGTGCAACTTACAATTCCTTAGAAAGCGATGGAAGACTTTCAAACATTTACTGTACTTCTCAGCTAAAAAAGAAAGCAAAATTGTCACATCTATTGCACCAAAACTGCTTCTTTCTGCCCCCGAAAATTTTTACCTGATCTTCGATACACCCCCAATCCGCAAAATGCTTCCGAGTCCTGACGAGACAAACATCACTCGTCCTTCCTTACATATACCAAGCAAGCGTAACAGCTTTCCTTGAATGTGGAATGCTTAGTTTTACTAGAAAAAGTGATTTACGGTGACGGCTGTTTTAATCTCAATAACTTTCCTTATAGGCTGAGAAAGTTGAGACTTTCCTAAAGCCTGTGCAAAACACGCTGGGGGATCACTCACGTCAGCTCACACAATTGTCATGATCTTAAGATCGAACAATAACTCTACTTCTTACACCTTGCTTGTGATCTCACATCCTGGCCACGCAATTTGCTTGCTCGTGTTAAGTTGTGGAAATCAAATTGCGGAGAGGGGAACTCTTGGTGTAAAACTTGTGAGCGTGAGAGACTGATGACAGCTTGGATTTGACTCCTAAAACTACGCCTTTACGATAACAAAGTTGATTGTCCAACGAGTAACAAATGAAACATGAATGACCAAATAATATTTTTAAGTGGTTTCACTATTGTTCACAGGGTCGAATGTTCCTGGCACCGTCTGATGAAAGCTTGAGGGCACCACACGGTGTGATGGTTTCTTCATTTGGTGTTAACGTGTGAATACTGCACACCGGGGTAACAATGAGAAAAACAAATGTACGAACAACATTCTAATTAAACGCAGTACGTTATGATAAAGAACCACTATTTTTTTCTCAAAGTGTTATAAGCCAATTTACAAACTATCTTTGATAGACATGGACTTCGGTGAAAGGACTTCAAAGCTATTCAGACGGAGAGCTGACTGTTTAGAATCAATGCGAGAGTCGATTTCTTTTCAAGTCACAATACCTCGTCGTTTTAGCATTCAATACACAAATTGATATTAATTACAGGTCTTTGATTGAGGCGATTCTAGGGCCTCTCGATCGTGCACTTTCTTGCGTAGGACTGATTGTATGGGGAGTTCACTGTTCATATGCTGCAAGCATAAAAAGGTTGTTGAGGAAAGTAAATAGATGTGTCCTTCCTTGTAATTCAATAGCACACGTTTCATGGTCGGTACATTTTATCATTAGGTGGTGCACTTCGGATGAAGCTGGTACGTGTCAGCGGATAAAGAACGCGCTGCGGAAGTTTAACTGGCGCAGGAATCAGAGAATCATACCGTAGCCCCATGTAGACTTGAGGTTTCGGAGTACATTTCTACTGTGGATAGATTGAGGAATTTTGAGTGGGATTTCAATTTAACAGCTTTAACTGTGATCACTGATACTGCTAACAACGGCCTGGAAATCGGATCATTTAATAATTTGTGTGTTCTTCTACCAGGATTGATTTATTCCATTTTCCAAAGCGATTACTTCAGCAGTGACAGACCGATCGAGTTCAGTGGAAGGAGTACTGATGCGACTGTAGATTCAGTTGATCGTTGTTGACATCAGCGTCGAAGCATATTTTTAGTGTCAATATATGCTAGAAAATGTTTTAAGACGTTTGAAAAATGTGTGAAATGGCCAAAGGTGACTAGGAGTAGGAAAGTTAGCAGATTATGCACCATAAGTCTAGACGAGTACTGTCTGTGGAGCCTATATGTAAACAGTGGCTTTGAGATTTAGTGCAGGCTCGATTTGGAAGCGATGTTTTGTTCGTAGGGCTAAAGATGCCAAAGTCTACCACTGCCATGAAGTCAAGCCTCTTACGAAGTGTTGGAATTAAGCGGAAAAGGAAATGCTAACTTGGAAATTATTCGATAAGTGGCAAATCGTCTGGTAGTGTAGTCTACTTAACATATTAAAGCTTTTATGTAAGTGGAACCGATTGTGGATGTACTCTTTCTGGCCATTGATGACAGTGGATGAGTATTTGGACCGTTGCGAAGGAGGTGGCAGTTTTCACAGGCTTAAGTATATGATGCAAGGTATTCAGGATTGGAGACAATGCTAAACAAGGGGCATGGATGTAACTTCGGGACGTGGAATATCATCTATAGAGTGATTTTAACCACGTGAGTAATTGTCGGCGAAAGAGCTATTCTTACTGTGGGATTAGTGTTACATGGCTTAGCTATTTCATTATGTCCATTCATAGGATTTTCTATTTCATAATAGCCGATTCCCAGACTCGAGTCTTGGAAGTCGACGGTGTTTTATTCTCATTGACGAAACGGAGACAGATAGCCTGCATTCAGAGGGCACGCAAAACCATGTCCTGTACCGGTATTTCAGTAAACTCTGTAGCATACAGTTTCGAACAGAGCAGAGTCGATTATTATTTGAAGACTTGGCAGGTCAAAAGAGCATCTACTAATATCTCTATGAGTTGAAATTCATTATATGAACTGCTACATATTTCTGCCCCAATTCACACGAACTGTAGGTTTTTCCTAATATTTTTCAAGTGCTCTAAAGTGCACTCTTCACTGTTCTCGGAAGTCATTGATGATTCGGTATTTACATCCCAAGAAGCTCAATTGAAACTAAAGAGGCTTATTGAACAAACGTAGCCGTAAGATCAATAATAGAAAATATCTTGTAAAATGGCTCACTCAGCCTCTTTATTAAATAAGCCCCGATATCTTTTTAAAAGCTACCAGAAATGAACATACTTCTGCAATATTATTTGATGAGCAATGCAAGCACTTACTGGTAAATCAGGTGCCGTGGTAGTACTGGTATGCAGTCCATCAGGCATGCAGCCGGTATTACCATTGACGCTGCTCGTGCTGAGGCGTAACATATATTCCCCCTAATGCTGCTGTTATTGTACCTCCATCCCTCACCACTGAAAACCGTAATTAACTCAAATTTTCTATTTTATTTTTCTAGGTTTATATTGCTTCGCCTTCTCGACGCCAAACCAAGAATGATGAACCAGAAGGTAAGTATTTCAATCATTTATTTCAAAGCATGACATCAAATGATAAAAATTACTTTTTGACTTTCGGAAACAGATCATACCTAACTGATATATTCTGTCCTTTGTTTATTTAAGTTTAATATTTTTTAACTGCCAAGTGCCCTCTTTGATGAGTTTTCTTGTAATAATGCATCTTTCTAAATATCTCCTACGGAAAAAGCATCGAGAGATTGAACTAGCGACCATCTTTTTTACCCATGTTACTGTGCTGATGAGAGAATAGGCACCTAACCAGTTCATCGCTCAGCAAGACCCGAGCATCTTCTCCCCCGATTTCGTTATCGCGTGACCAGCATTCCACCTCCCGAAATCTTACTCGCGGGAAAAGTTGTTCGTCATTTAGACACCCCCATTTGATAACTGACTAGGAGACATACAAATTATCTCCGACGTTGTTTACAAGTTTTCATGCCCTGGATGCCCGATCGATACGATGTGATTCCTACGGCTTTCAAATACCATCACTCGCCTAGTGCTGTAGAGTGCCAATTTCTGTCACGTCCAATAAACAGAAAAAGAACCCGTATATCACTTACTTAAGAAGGCTCTGTTTTCTACTCGCTTACTTACAACTGACATTCCTTTGATGCGAAATAGCAGGTGAACATCCAAGGGCAGATTCAGTGTGAATTAAAATTTTGATTTACGGGAAAAGATGCCGAAAGATCGACTCTTTAAGCGCAGACAGACAACTCATTTTTTGCCCATTCAAACCAAAAGGAACCTTAATTGACAGAGTAAGGTCAAATAATATCGGGAGAACTGTAAAATAGAAGATTGTGGTCAACCTACGCACGAAAGGACATCTTTGCATCCCACAAAATCAGCCATTGAGTAACTTAAGAACGCGACATGGTAATTGAATTGTCGATTTGATGGCTGTACTGCTCACAAGTTGAGTAAGTGTTCAAAATAAGCCTTTAAAAATTGCCTGTCCAATTTATTGGAGTATTTTGCTTAAAAAATTGGAAATCTAGGTTCAATCGAGTGAAATGGAGGGCTATTGCTGCAGATATAAGTGAACGTAACCGTTACTGTCAGAAATATGATGTCTACAACACGCTGTCGCGTATAATTTTCCATACATATAGCCTAAATTACAAACTCAAATCTTAAGGTAGACACAGTTTTAGTTTACCATAATCAACATTGTAAACCTCTTTGAAGAAATCAGAGTAGATATCGTAGGTGTCATTTAGGAAAGAATCCCCGTAATGAAGTAGGCTATCCACCATCCAATATTAAAGAACACCCATATACGACCACCCTCGTAAAAATATATGTAGGCCGTAATCATCATCAACCCCCATAAACTTATTAGAAACCGTGGTCTTAAAAGCACGGAGTCAATTGCTAGTCGTTATGGTTTAAGCAGTATATAATGCCCTCAAATTAAAGTAGGCAGGGAATGGAAAACAGGCCTTAAAATCCCTTTCAGTACATGAACCTTGCAGATCAAAATTGTAATCTTATCTCCTCCCCCATCTTAACAAGACCAAATAGTCTAAGTAATATGTGGAGATGAAAGAGGCGTGTTTTACTCTCCCTTCGTTTAGTAATTGTTTGTTTATATGCATCAAAATGCAACTAGTGCAGAAAAAGAGACTTACTAAAAGTTTAATGCCCACCGCATTTATCCTTTACCTGCTCTAAAGTAGCTCACCACAATCATTTTCGGTATTTGTTGTCGCATTAGGCTGTACTTAAGTGTCTTTATGCAACCGCAACTTGTCGCTCACTTCATAAGAGCCCCTCATACGTAAAGAATTACATTAGCGAAGAAATTGTGCAGAAGTAGGAGTTTTAAAATCTTTTAGCTCCCCTTCTTCACTTGCAAAGCAATAAAAGTTGTAACCTGTAAAATGAACCAAACTCTAGCCTATAAGAGAAACGAAGCCCTTGTCAAGAAGCTTTAAAGTTTCCGATTGGGAGTGGACTGTAAATGGATATGTGCATCAAGAACGATTATGTACTAGTATTTGTAAGAACAAGCCTTTCAGAATATAAATATTAAAATGTGACAAGTTAAGAGCGCCTTAAGAACGGAGAGGCTGGGTTGGATTTTTATAGCTTGAAGTAATGTAAATAATAAAACAAGCCATCCGGATATTTTGCCCTTTTACTGTTTGACCTCCCTACTGATTTCGGAACCATAATAAGAGCATAAAGGCTTTATACCATTTAGAATTAGAAACATAGTAACAGTTTTCCAAATATATAAAAATATTGAAAATTTAACAATTCCGGAGTGTTCCGATTTAAAAATGACAATAATTTTTTAATTGCAATGTTGCAGATGACCCAGGTATGATTGAAGTTCAATTAGTTCAAAATGCACATAGGTGTTCACCTGAAAGAGCGAGGGACAAAGGTCCCACTTAAACTTAATTAAAGTAATCAGATTAAGAGATTACTATTATTACTACTGGTGCGGCTTCTGCTGCTATTACTACCGATACTATTACTAGCACTACTACTATAACAACTGCCACTACTACTACTACTACTACTACTGCTACTACTACTACCACTACTTCTGCTGCTGCTACTACTACTACTTCTACTGCTGCTACTACTACTGCTGCTACTGCTACTACTATACTACTACTACTAGTACTACTACTACTACTATTACCACTACTACTACTACTACTACTACTACTACTACTACTACTACTACTGCTGCTGCTGCTGCTACTACTACTATTACTACTACCACTACTATTACTGCCACCATCGCCACCACCACCATTACTTTTACCACCACTATTACTACCACTTGTACGTTTTTCTGTTTATTTAGGGTAGTTTCAATGTCGGGCCCACTGCTCATCAGGGGTCTTTGATTGAGAGATTGCCAAGAACAGACCTCGCTTCTTGGTCTTTTTGCAAGAAATGGGTGTAGTATCTGTACTCATTGATAACACATGCTTTCCCTGATTCGTCAGAGGTTGTCCTACCTGGCGGTCGAGCCTTCCGCATGGGCCCACTGACCGCTAGGGATCTCTGATTGAGACATTGCCGAGGACAGGCCCCTCTTATCGGCTTTCCGGAAGGATCGGGTTGTTGCACTTGTTGTCACTGAATTTAGATACTACCCTAGATCTGTTGTAAGTCATACTTGGCGATTAAGCGTACTTTATGGCTTTCTTCTCGGTCTGGTAGCCCATATTGATAGACATCACCGTTGCAAGTTCATCTTCCTTGTATTCATTATTTTGCCAGTTTCCAGTTTTTACAGTTTATGTAGGGTAGTATTGATATCGGTTTCACTGCTCATTAGGGATCAGTGACTGAGAGATTGCCAAGGACAGACCTCGCTTCTCGTCCTTTGAGCAGGGATCGGGTTGTTGCACCTTTCCTCACTGATTCTAGACGCTACCCAAAATCAATGAGAGATGGCTATACTGAGCGATTGAGCGTGCTTTATTACTTGCTTCTCCGCCTGGTAGCCCGTTCCAAATAGCATTCATATATTATTTTGTTTTGTTTCGTATTTTGTGGTTTAATTGAGTAGCTTTATCATCAATCCCACTGCTCATTAGGGGCCTGTCATTGAGAGAATGCCAAGGAAAGACCATGATGTTTGAGGGATTCGACAAGCGTTAGTTATAGTTTGACATGCGATTTTTGTGGCAGACAGTCTTCTCGAAAGCATTACTCAGTACAGTTACACCATACTTTATCTTGATGAGTTACCGAAAACGTCCTCATGAAAATACCCTCAGGGAAGTCGTCAACAGTGTGCATTTCCTCCTTTGTAACAGGTTCCCTTAAAGACCTTAGGTTTTGAGACGACTTTTAAGGTGAACTTTAGCCACCATACCGTAAATACTGGCATGGTTATCGTACATGGATTTCGAAATCATGGCTTGATATATCTTCTTGTCAGAGATATTATCAACGGATATATCGCATGTTTTCCTAGATTGTTGTGGGTGGCTGCGTGGTGTAAAGTAGATGGCAGCCAATGAAATGCAGTCCCGAGGAAGGGGTATTATGTTTGAGTTTAGAATAGATGAAGTACACATATTATCTACTTTTGTTCCAGGTATGGTATCTGTGGGCAAGTGATAATCACACAGACACCTCAGGGTGCTCACCCAGTAAGTAGTATTGTACTTATCGATATCGCAAACGCTTACGAGTTTAAGAGTTACAGACGTTTGGTTTTTCAACAACTTGCAAAAAAGCAGTAAACATAGACACAGTGGAGAAAACACAACAATATATGAACTTTGTGCAAACATCATTAGTAATTTAGTTCCATTTGACATTATTCCCATGAATAACAAAAAAGGCAATTGTTATAATGTCAGGTAGGAAGTAAGAGTGAACGTTTGCGACTGAGAATTCGGCTACCACTTAATGGTTAGTTCCCCGCACCTCTATTCTTCCTGGTCTAATGTTTCTAATGTTGAAGATACAGTATGCTCCGCGAGCACGCCTACAGACTCTCCGTGTGATCATCCACATTGATTTCATTACGTACCTTGCATTCCCTCACATATTTACCCACAGATTGGGACGGCTTGTCTATAAACCTCCTTTTGTACTTAAACCTCCTTCCCCATCGTCTCAAAAAGCTAACCTTCAATTTTGTTGCAGGATATGATTAATTATATTCGAGGACAATTCATAGTCAGGATAACCAATAATTAAAGCTTTGCAGACGAGGGAAAGGGCAGTAAGACGTGTGCACAGAATAAAGAAGCTGTGATGATGCGATCATAGATTGAAAATACGGAGGAAGGCGCGTACATCCCGAACTTCGAGATCGAACTTCTGCAAACTGTGGCCAGTCATACCAAGAATCTGCGAAGGCAAGCAGCTATGTTACACGTAACGATGGCACGCAGTTCTTTATGTCCAACTTGTAGGACCTTACGTACAATAGATTTACGTTTGGTAAACACTTTGGTTAAGTATTAATGGTAACCATGTATGGATAATGTTGTGAATCAGAGGGTCATGAACTCGAATAGTATCGTGAACCAGAGGGATATGAACTCGAATAGTATTGTAAACTGGAGGGATATAAACTTGAATAGTAGTATGAAACAAAGGGATATGAACCCGAATAGTATAGTGAACCAAAGGGATATGCACCCCATATTGGTCACCAGTGACGTCATTAGAGAGTCGCTGTGATTGAACCTTAACTTTAAACTATGAAAAAATAATATCTTACAGCTCATGTTGTGGGACGTAATTATTGACTTACGATAACTTTAATAGTATATAATTTGATATGTTAATAGCTTATAAATTCAAGGGAGAAACTATGATATTCTGCATATATTGATTTCCGGGTAAAGCCCCAAGACTGTGAAAAATGTCGGAAACAGACTTATTTGGAACACGATTTAGTCCCAGAGCTTGAAATTGTACGAATGATAACCAGCATGTTATTTTCTTCCCTTTCGCAGATCAATCAACGAAAAGTCATGCTTCTTCCAAAAGGATCACAGAATACGGACATGATCACCGCAAATACAAACGAGCAGGGCCACTTCTGTTTACAGGCTGCACCTGGTGATTACAAACTTGAGGTTAGTGAAAGGAAAAGTGTTATTGGAATTGATTACGTTATGTTACCTTACCTGGTTGTGTGATTGCGCAAATAGCTATGAATCGTTCGCTTATAGGAGCCCAGTCTTCCAACGCGCAAGCGAGCTCTTAAACGTCACATTTTGCATCCTCCCAGAATTGCTTCAACATTGCCCTCGATGTCTTCCAACAGTTTAGAGTTTATGCTCGGAATCCTCATGCTCCGTGGCTTTCCAGTTATGCCCCGTAAGGCTGGTTTGCCTTTCTTAACAGTTAAGACTGGTAATGGGTTATCATGGGGCTCATAGGAAAGAAAACGAGGGGTGGCGAGAGGAAGACATTTATAAATAACTGTAAAGAGTGTCACGATGCTTACGTAATCAAGCGATGCTGTGTCTGGGACAGCGCACTTGACCCCGCAGCTTGGATTCGCCTAGGCCCGCTGCGGGCATGACACTTTCGATGACCATGATCATAGAGTTTCGTGAGGTGTGGCGTTCACGGGATATTTAATGTTCAATGTTTTATTACAGGTGCTAACGTTTCTTATGTAAAAAAAACAATACAAAAAGGTGAACTATAAGCAAAATCACAACTTTCTATTCCGATGGTCACTTCTTCCCTGCACACCTATACACAGTGGGTATGTTATGGGTTTGTGTTGTGAAGGTGGTTCAAATATTTATGCTTCTCCCCAAACGTTTTTGGGGGGTTTTCCCCATGCGTTTTAGAAATATTTGGCCACTTCATTTTGAAGACCATGAAGAACTGACCCCAACACCACTCTGCTGTTTTAGGAACGCTCTCACTTTTGAAACTTAAGGAGTAGTTGCCCAAACCTGTCTTCTATGTCCGCAACTTATTGGAATAACATTGTACTTGTTTTTTATGTCTTTAGGCCCTCGTAAGCCCTACTGAAGTGAAACTTGGATTAAAATTGAAGCCAGCAGACCTTGACCTTCAAGTTACCAGTTTCCCACTCATTGGCATCAAATTTACTCAGTTCTTTGCAACAATAAGTGGAGCTATTGAATGCATCGGTGAGTCGTAGTTGACTACCTTTCTATTTTCATCGTTCACTATATTTTTCTTTACTCACCTTGATTTTATTAACGTGTATTAAAAACGAAGCAGTTTAGGTTCTCTACTAGATCTTCTCTTGGTTCTCTCTTGCTTTCTTCAAAATAGCACTATCTACCACGTTTCAATATCCCAATTTTTTCAAGAGAGAGATGCTTTTTTTCATTGAAGAGAAGACTGAAAGCTGCCATTCGATTTAGCAAAGACGGTTCTAATTTGATTCTGGTTTATTTATCTTTAGATTTATCCGCCACTTGAAAGTCTATGTCGTGGCAACGCGTTTGCCGATGCTAGTCATCTTAAACTAATGTGTAAAGAAGATTTACAAACGAACAACTTCGCCAACTCAGCAGTATTTTTAAATTCTTGCGCCGGAAAATAACAACCTGCAACTACTTTCAATTAGGGCTATACATTATATAACTTGTTGTCAATCGCCGGGCTCAAATGTGAATGAATAGTTATGTTTCATTAGTATCCAGACCCCAAGAAAATAACTTACATAACAATAACCGCTTGAATCGACTCAATACTTAAGCTTGTGACAAAGAATCTCTCTTGCCGAGCACGTGCACCGGGTGAGTTGTCCTGGAGAGTTTCAGGTCCTTTCAGACGCTATAACGTTCATGTACGTTGTCAAAATTGTAGTTTGCTTCTTGGCGTTTTACCCATTTACTGTATATTTCACGGAGCCTTGCAAAGCACTCTTGAATTTGTTGCAGCTCTCCCAAATCCCCTAGGTGCTCTATCCCATTGTCACTTTAAATTACTGAAACCCGCTTTATCACGGAAGCCGCCCCATTTCGCTTCTCGGCCTTTTGGCCAGGAATGGATGTAGTATCTGTTCTCATGGATGACAGATTCTTCCGATGATCCGTGAAAGGCAGTCCTACTTAGTAGTTGAGCGTGCCTCATGTCTTCCTTCTCTACCTGGTAGCCGAAATTGAGAGACGTTGCCCTTGGGCATCCCGGCTGCCCTTTATTTATTAATGAGTCTTTTTGGTGGTTTTACTGTTTATTTTGGGTGTTTTCAAAACCTGTCCCACTGCAGAGCTGGGGTCTTTGATTGAGAGACTGGCAATTCATACTATATATTGCTACTAATAAGTATTAGAGAATAGAAATGGACTGATAAATATGCCAACATCATCAGATCCTCTACGAAGAATACAACTCCACAACTTGTAGCATCACCAGATGTCTCGTACAGAGTGAGGCAAGTTTTAATGGTGAAAAGGGAACTTACTGATCTATTTGTATTGGTTACTTAAGCCATTGTTCCATTGTTCCATTGTACTGATGCTATGACCCCTTAGGGAGTGGTAACGTATGGGTCCGCGACATGCATTGTGAATTAAGGTATATTCAAAACCGATGGCAGAGTTCGACCGCAGACATTTTTTGTATCTCGTGTCGTATCAGTGCAAAGGATTCTCCTTTTAGCTTGTTCTTACAGTTGCTGCAAATATCCTCGAGAAACCTCGACGATGAGCTACAGTCAGAATGGAAATTCTTAAAATTGGTATTCAATCCTATACAAAATGCTAAAAGGGAGTAATTAGATTGTCTATCTTCTTTATTGCAGGATCCTGTGAAGACACCATAGTGACGTTAGTATCCTCTGATAGGAATGTTCAAGCCAAAACGATAGCTAAGGTACATTATTTTATTTCTAATAACGTTATATAATGCTAAAAACTGCGGTTATTAGGCAATAAAACTATATAAAAACTGAAAAATGCCAAGAGGCCAGCTCACAAGCTTTCGGCTTTAAAACCTTTGTCAAATGTACAGTTGAAGGAACCATTACCAATATTTATAAAAGAATAAACACAACAAAATTCATAAGAAATTCTACCATGCTTATTTGTAAAAGAAAAGAATACTTTAACAATTATTTGGCTGAAAGCAAGAAGCGCATTTGAAAAGATAGTTTAGGGATTTCGAGACAAATTACTAGTGATGTTACTGGTTAAAGTTTTGAGTAAATAATATTCAGCCTGCCTTTTCCTACCAGCTGTCAGTCCCACTCGAAGCCTCATCTGACACCTGTCAACCACTGGGGGGGTATAAACCACCAGTACCCTCTATTCCTGTAAAGTTGTTCACACTGCTAAGAGCGTGACTGAAGGACATGGCAAATCGAGGCCCTGGTTCAGACCACACCCATCTCTGATTGATATGTGAAAGCTCCTGAACGCAGGAGACTGGAAAGAAAGTGTTTTTGATTTTTAGAAGTCGTAACGTCTCTCTCGTTAAGACCATGGAAACGTTTGTAAATGTTATTGCCAAAACGACTCTTTTTCGCGTAATTGTGTCTCTTTTTCAGCGGAGTCAATAAGTGCGAACTGCCAATCTGATTGGCCGTTGTGGTCCGATAAGTAGAATGCGCATGGAGATTTGCTTGGGGGACATTAGATTTGTTAGATATATCCTTAGTTTTCGAGTAGTTACTAAAAGCGGATTTGTAGTTGTTGACCCAAATTCTGAAAGCTGTTTTGGTGCTACCTATGTATTGAATACCACATGTTCTGCATTCTAATAGGTAGTCCACCCTATGTAGTTGCAATGTAGTGGTCGTACCCTAATTTCATAGGTGCGCTTTCCTGAACTGTCAAAGAACTTTTTAGTCTCCTTGTCGAGTGGGCAAACTGCACAGTTTGATCTCCCCTTGCATGCGGAGCTGCCTGTCTCTAAAACATACTGAGTCAGCTTAGCTCTTACCAGCTTATTTTTCAAGCTCTGTAAATTTCGATATGCAACATCGGGGGCTGACTAAAAACCTTGCGATGCTCTTCATCGCTTGTTAGAATATTATAATATTTTCTTAGGATGTGATGAGAGTTGAGATCTCACAAGTATTTCTCTATGAAACGATGGAAAAACCGGTTTTTCCGTTTTTATAATCTAAGGCCGGCTAAGACTTCAATTTCTCTACTTGTAAACTAACTTTAATTTGCCTTTAGATGACAAGAGAAAGTATATGGTATCGTCGATCCTTGCTGCGTACTCAGACGAAGACTACAGTCAACTTGAATTACGTCTGAATGATGTAAGTGAATACGTCAGCAGTTTACAAGACATCGTCACCAACCTTCCAGGAGGTAGATCCTGCCGGAAAGGCGACATCGGGTATGAATTATTGTCCGTTCTCTTATTCTTATGTACATCAGATGGCCTCAAATTTGGGCGCTTTACTGAATATTTGCTGTTGGCTTGCGTCCCTGTAAAGAATCATGTTGATCACTCCATACATTGTTTTCACATTTCTGACTGTGACAGCATTAGCTCTGAGGGGCCCAACTAGACTAACCATTATCGAATTTCTGCATTCAGTCCATTTCCTTACCACCACTACCTTCCTACAGTATGATGTCTTAATTTCAGACGACCCCTTTCTTGGCTTCCAGGGCATGGTCTGTGGTAGTTTTGTGGGTATGTAGGTGTGCCACGAACCGTATAATTCCGTGCTTATCATTTAAACTTTTTATTCGATCTACAAAATACGGAAAGAAATATTTGCACACGTCTTAGTAAAATCTTAGTACAGTTTGGATCGATCTAAGTTACGAATACAATAATAGAACTGGTGCCCACTTTTGTGGTGTATCTACTGGCTCCGTCTAGACAAAATGGGTTAGTATACAAGGTCCCCTGTGAATGCGGAGACGTGTACATTGGAGAAACTGGAAGGGTGGTGAAAGAGAGGATCATCAAGGAACACAATCGAGATATACGCCTGGGCTACACACAAACGTCTGCTGTTTCGGGACATACGCAGAATACTGGCCACTGCCCGCGTTGGATTGAAATTAAGCTTATAGATTGGGAGCCGAACTGGTACACCCGCAGAGTTAAGGAGGCTATCCAGATCAGACTTCACCCTAATAACATTAATAGGGACAAGGGCGTAGAATTTCCTGAGGAGAGGATGCAAACAATAAAAAATCACACAACAGTAGACCAATGTTAGAGCAGACGTAAACGGAAACAGCTTCCCACCAAAATACGAGGATCGAAGATGAACCAATCACGGACAATTAGCGTCGAGTATAAATTGTAACATACACAAAGTTGACACATCGCCTGACGAAGACTAGCAGTATGCAGTTGAAACATCGCGGTCCTGAATGGCAGTGACAATATCGTTAGACAAATGATTATCTGTATTGTTACCGTATATCACCACGATGAGCAATAATATCTACTGGCTCATCTCAACGATCACTTTCTGCTAAATGTTGCATAAACTGACTCGATTCTAAACTGTGATAGGAACTGATATTAAAACGTCAACCACATGTAGTTAATAATTGATTTGTTGATTCCTTTTTGACTGAAACTATCTCCAATTAAGCAGCTGGCCATACTGTTGCAAATTATTGTTGTTCCTAACATGTCACAGCGCACTACATGTATAAGCCACTTTATACTCCTCATAACCTCAAAATCTTTGCAAGTTTGCTTAACATTGGAGCCAAAGGGGGCTCTTTGTGGCTGCTCCAGGTGTACAATATTACTCTCTACAAAGTATCCTTTCAGCCGAAGGAGATGTCAAGGTTAGTTATTCTATCCACTCTTAAAGGTTCCTTCGTCTTGCTCAAGACTTTACCTCCGCCTCTCCCCTCCCCCCTTAGTATTTCAAGGCGATTCCTGAACTGTGTTACGCAAAGAAAATCCAGTAATGAGAAAATAAACGGTTGTTTTACGTTTTTTTATCTTTAGACAGCAATCTTATAAGCAAATTGTAGGTCTATGTTAGGGGACACCTGTGTTGGTGCCCAGACAATATTGCTTTGATGGTTCTCATTTTACCCGTTACTACCTCAACATTATATGTGTGTATATGGTTCTTTCATATGTATTTATTTTTTAGTGATACTCAAAACAGATTCTTGCAACTGCAAGAGGCTACATCCCAGCTGTTTTTGTTTCTGAGGAAAAACAGCAATAAGACTCCAGAATGTGAGAAACAACTAACAAAGTTAAGCATTACTTGGTATTCAAGTCTCCAAACTCTGCTGGATTTACTTCGTCGTGTGTTGACCCCATGGATTTTGATTGCCGATGGATACCATCGCAAGCAGGCGAAGCATTCCAGCGAGGAATCGTCCCCAGACAAGGTATCAGAAGTAGTTATAAATTAGAAATATGCATCTTCGTTTCGAACCTATTTTAACTAACTTTGCTGAAGTACTGTAAAACCTCGTGTACAAGCCCAGGGGCTTATAGGTTTCAAACAGACTTGTTCACGGGGTCTTATACAAAGGGCTTAAACATGGGGGCTTATACACGTGGGCTTTCTTACGGATACAGAGATACATTCAAGGCTGATGGGCTTAATATGGATGTAAAAGTTTCGTATTTGTGAGTTGTCTACTGAATACCTGTATATGGTAGTCTTGTGAAGACCTTATCCCTCATTTTAAAGACGAGGAAATTGTCTAAACCAATGGCATGAGGGCTCATATATTTATGAAGTGGGGACAAGGAAGTGGCATTGAAATTGCATGTAAATACAAATTCTATGGTCTCAAGAAATACAAGGGTGCTATAAAAAAGTATTTGCATGATGTCTTTGTTTTGACATCTGTAAGCTTATACACGGAGCTTATACACGGGGGAGGGAGGGGGGCACAAAATTCATTTTTTAGTAGGACTGTTTTGAGTTTATACAGGGGTGGGGGGCCTTATACACGTATTGCTTATACGGAGAACTTTAAGATATATGAAGTATATCGAGTCGTATGATGTCCCAATTTCGCTGACTACAGTCTTCAACACAGTGTATGCAATCGGATATTGGCATTCAACATGCTCTGTGGTCATCAGTCTTCAACTTGTATGCATTCAACTGCTTGCTCTGAAAGAGTTTTTACCAACTGTCAGATTTTTTAAATATTAACTGCGGGAAGTTAAAGATATTTTGTCAACAGTCGTGCTCTGTAAACATCAACAGTTTTAATTGCCACAAGCCAGTGTAGATGTTGGTATCAACCATCGCTTTGTATAAATATCACGAGATTTATTTATTCTGCAAGCAGGCAAGGAGCTGTTTCCAAGTGTAATATTCTGTAAACATTGGCAATCTACACTTTCCACCAACCAATGTAGGTGTTGTTACCAACCGTCGCTTTTTGTAAATACCAATAGATTTGATTGCTTTGCACGCAGACAAGGGGTTGTTTCCATGTGCCGTGTTCTGTAATAAACATCGACTCCTTTTGATTTCCCAGTGGGCAGTCCAGGGCTTAGGTCGAAATGCCCTCAGAGACAGCTAAGATCGCATCCAGGTTTAGTTATAATCCAATCTGTACCAGACTTAATAAGTCAACACTACAACGACTTCTCGTTTTGAGAGACTGCAGCAAAGTTGGAAAAAGTAGAGATCCCAGATTTCAAGGACTAATAGAGAGCACTGATACTCGCAGAGCTGCAAGTTAACCGTTCGTTAAGATAACGCTTTGTAAAATGTTCGTAAGGCCATGGATTCATTTTTATTCTTGAAGAACGCATGTTTTCGATATCTTATGGGTAAACTTTGGTGATCTGAAATACGTTTTGACGCTTCTGCTGATTTCTGTATTCCACAGATCTCTTTGCATGACAAGATCCAAAGTCTGCCCGCTTTTGGCAGTATTGAGCAGTGCTGAGTTTGACAAATGCGTAGAGGTGCCGCTCTGTGTGAAGCTGGTCCTTTTTACACGCAGAATGCAAAAATCATTTACATTTCATTTGTGATAACATTTGATGACGATGCAACAGTTTATATGCTCCAGGTTGCTGACAGGCTATAGTTTATTATTTTCCCTTTCCAATCAAGATGGTTGTTGCAAGTCATCCTTCAGACAATGAGCCAACAATCATTGAGAAAATAGTTACATCCCCCTTTTACCAACCCAATTCGTGGCAAAGATGCACCTATTATACCCCTGGAAGTGGTAGTGAATGAACGTTGATTAATTGCACGCTTTTGTGCCATTCTTTACTTTTAATGATGGCAGCAGGGAGTCGTCATTGGTATAACTCAGGGCTTTTGACCTCTGAAAGTATATTACTCACCTCGCGTTAACAAAATTTCCAATTACCCCCTGGCTCCGATGGAATTGAACGTTGTCCCTCCCCATTAATCTTAAGCAAGTAGAACGTGCAATTAGTAGTCAGTCAAGAGACCTAACGCGGCTACCAGGTGTAAAACGAAAATATGAGTAGCGTTGTTTGGTTTGAGTGTTTCACCATAAGACAAAAAATAGAGCACACTTGTGAGTCTCTGAAACCGATTAATTTCTCAGGAAATTTACCTAGGGAAACGGAAAGCACTTCAAAATCTCATTTACTCCCTTGGTAAACCTTGGACCCCCCAGTATCCTATTTTAATGTTTACCCCCTTTCAAATCTTGGATACCCCTACGGGGGGTCCTTTGATCCCCGTTGAAAAACACTGGTTTAACTAACATCACCTCAGAATATCCCTTTAGGATGTGACGCAACAGTTGTTAGAAGGGCTAGCCCCAGACCACATAGGTCCACGTTATTACGTCTGCGATTTTAAGACGTAGTCAGTCATCAATTTTCGCTTCGTCAGCATGGATATGTAGTCGTTGTAGCAGGGAACAAATGTTGCCAACCGTAGTCATTCATCACTTTTATGTGCTTTGTAGTCAATGTTATTATCGTCATTGGTTCTTATAGATTTAGTTTCGAAAAGAAGAGGTGGAAAATCGAATTCCCCATATTTTGTTCTTCTCCACATTCTCGTGTTGTCTCTTCACAACGTCAGTGTTATCAACTAATTCTTTTTAATTCATTGTGTTGTTTCTATCCCCGAAGGTTTCAGTTTACCGCAACTGCGTAAGAAGACTCACATATCTGGCAAATTTCTTAGGAAAGCAGAGCAATCCCAATCTTGGAAAACAATCTTGGGAGAGCACAGAATCACGCCAGAAGAGGTTGGCGAATGATCTTCATGTGCTTGGATGCGTGGAGTCTAACTGGGTTTCAACGGTATGTGAGTCTTTTCCAACAACCGTTCATTATTAGTATAGCAAGGAACGTGAAACGGCTGGCTTTCACTAATGCTTA
>JAAAKM020006971.1:111750079-111768711 GCA_010016025.2 Alatinidae sp. Z8VKAUB7J3
ATAGGTCTTAATGATTGAGAGCGATATGACCAAGGACAGTGATCGTTTTGTTAATAACAATGATGGTGATGCGGTAATAGTCAATGAAGAGATACGAGGGAGGTTTAGATCCACGAGGAGGACAAGATCGAGTTCTTCGCCAGGGGGAATGACTATGCTGTTCTCGGACTCAAGATGAGGGGACGGCAAGGAAGCGGCTAGGACGGCAAGGACGGTAAGGATGGCAAGGACGGCAAGGACAGCAAGGACGGCAAGGACGGCAAGGACGGCAAGGACAGCAAGGACGGCTAGGACAGCAAGGACAGAAAGGACGGCAAGGATGGCAAGGATGGCAAGGATGGCAAGGATGGCAAGGATGGCAAGGATGGCAAGGATGGCAAGGATGGCAAGGACGGACACTTCAGCATGTAAGGAACGCAGGTTGAAGGATGGCAAGTAGAACGGAACTGGAAAAGAAGGACGTTCCTTCTCTAATAGTCTAATAGTTATACGTCGCATATGTTCTAAATCTCTTAAATATCGCTTTCGACATTCGTAGGTGTACGTAGATATCCAGATAGAAAGTGATGCATTTTGGCTCCATCTTTGCAAGAAATTTGCAAGAATTGGTATCAAAAAGTATAAAAAGTAACAAATAGTAACACAAGACGCTCACTAAGACCATAAAACTAGTGGTTTTGCAAATAAAGCCTACTTGTCAATTTGAAATGTAGCAAATGTTGACGAATACTGCGAAGTTAAGTAAATATTGTTCAATTTTGTGGTTAAACCAAAAAATCATGCTTAAGCACTTCAGACCCCAAATTTTTAAACTAATTGTAGATTCTCTTTTTATCCCTCATTTATTCATAAAATATTGACCGCAGGCATTAGGTAGGTGGTAAATAAGAGGGCGCGGTGAGTTCATCGTGTGTCTCCAGAGAGGAGAATAAAAAGTAACTCCCACAGAATCTGGTCAACAATTTCCGCTCTTCCCCAGACCTTCCTAAATAGCAGGACTTACTTAACATACTTAACTCCTCTTTTGTGTCTTTTTCGTACCCATTTAACAGCGATATGTGGAATCCTCGTCTACCATTCTACATACAAGGCCCATCTTCGTAAATGTTTTGGTTTCTCAGTATATTTAAAAGGATTGTAATTTGGACTTTGTTCTTCATGAATCCTTCACATCGCATGCGTAAGATATCAAAATTATCTTTCTTCTGTACTCTCGAGTGCCAAATAATCGTCCACACACCCCCGCTTATTAATTTTTTGAAATTTATAAACCTACCCGCTCCTTATTAGGACCCCCCCCGTTTATTAATTTCAAGGAATTTTCCCAGCACTCACAATGTAAATTATATCTGAAACAATTGAATATGTTTCCGTGCATCATTTGACCGTCAAACAGTTGCTAATTAGTCAATTAGTACGATTTTGGTCCTCGTTTGTCATCCTTATTTAAAACTTTTACGAAATTGAGACTGGAGTTCAGACCCTCCCATTTATTTGGACCCGATTATGAACTTTAGACGGTAATGGTGACCCTCGGGTTTATTAAGACCCACCCCGTTTATTCGGCACTCCAGAGTACTTATCGTGATAGGTTTTTGTTTTGTTGCAGTATGTTGTTTTACAGCAATACAGACCGAAAAGTTGTGACATATAGCTAATTTTTTCTACTACCAGACATAGTTTACTTTTCGATAAGACCTTCTACCTTTTCCTTTTATACATTACTTTGCGCAACTTGATTTGATCATCCTCAAATCTTCGCAATCACTAGCAAACATTTATTCTCTACATCTCTCTTGAAAGAGATTCACCAAGTAAAAAGTGGTTCTGAGATACAACAAATAGTTTAGTTTTCTCAGAGATGATTTTGTATCTTTTTGGCCTTATTATATGACAAAGAGCTATGTTTTGCTATTTCTTTATTGTATCATTGTTTTCTTTATTGCCTTTGCAAGAGGAAAACACTACCAAAACCAAAAGTGACCAAAAGTGGATTTGCTGATGTCCATAGTCTAACCAATGACTTCGCCGCTGTCACATGGTTTTAAAGATTTTGCTAAGGCTTAGACTAATTATTCCTTAAAATTTCTGTACTCCTTTTCTACTCTGTCATTTGTAGCGGTCCAAGAACTTAAAAGGACTCACTCTGTTTCCTACGCTCAGACCTGTCTCCTTCACTTGGGTCATCTATTATTATCTTAGTGTTGTCACCATGGGTCGCATTCAGCATGGACTTAAGCTATGCAAGGTGCATCGAAATAAATTTTTGCTGTATCCTGTGGAATCAATGTAGGTGCGTGAACTTTTACCGCGACGGAATTGGCATGGTCTCATTGTAAACGTGTATCTCTGGGACCGACTACCAACTTATTGGAAATTCTTTTCTCATTAGGAGTTTCTCATTAGCACAAAACTATACGCTATCTGATAAGATCTTTCTATGCTCCTTCCCTCTATGCCGCTCAAACCAAAAATGCCTAACTTATAATAGTCTATCGCTCCAGTTGTCTGGGGAACGTCTAAGCTGGTGAAGGTAGCCGAAATTACGATGCTATCATTGACAACTAATATCAATGCCATACCATGACCTAGCATTAAACAGAAGACAAGCCTCTAAGGTTTATCTATTACAAATCTAAGAAATATGTAGAACGTTACTGAAGATAAAAGACAGCATTGACGCTTACCAACGTTTCCTTGTCATTGATAACAACTGTAGATTTGGAGTTGCTTCTCAATAATTCTCAATAACCAACTCTATGCTTTGGTCAGTGCCGATCTTTCTCATTATTGTCGATTGGTTTTTTCCAGATATATACAAAATGCTCTTTTAAAAGCTAAAAGTTAAGATGCAAACCATATTCATTTTTTTTAGCTTTCTCAAGGATTTGGAGAAAACGAATGGAGTCGACAGAACCTCTAATTTACCTGAACTCAATTTACGTGTTTTTAATCCATGCCTTAGTCTTCTCTGTCACTTACCTTCTTATCCTTTTCATACCAGTGGGACATAAGGCCGCAATTCTATTTCTTCGAAGTGTTGGGCGCCATCTTGCATGTCATCCAATGTGAGCCAAATTTCTTTGGATCATTGACCAAAGTGATTGGTCTGCCTATCTATTTCGCCGGTCCCTTGTGCCCACTTAATGGCAATTATTAATTTAACGCTGATCCCAATTTAACGGCAGCCCTAATTTAACAACGGCCAAATTTAACGTCGGTATTTATTACGCCGAGACCAAATTTTGACCTATTGGCAATTAGGGCTGCATTTTACAAGTGATATTTGCACATTTCAAGGCATTTTCATCATTTACCAACCAATGATAACTACTGCGATTTCTTTAATACAACTCTGGGTCTCTTCCTTTTAAATACAATCTTGTTCCTATCTACGCCACCCCTTGTTAAGCTCGCCCTTTTAGCAATGTGTCACAAAAATTAAAACTTAAGGGCGGGAGTAGGAAGGGTCGATAACGTAAACGACTAACAGCGATTATTCGAAATATTAGGTCCAAGTCAAACGTCGCTCTTCTCATGCGCCGAACCTAATAGTTGAATTAGGCACATGAGAAGAGCGACGTTTGATTTTTTGATCTAGTAAAGAAAATAAATAATAGAGTATACCCTTGTTCAAAGAAGGGAGAAACCAAAAATTGTAAGGGCAGAGAAGTACAATTACACTTTATTATCCGATATCCCAAAACCCCAATGGTTAAGCAATAATTTAAAATTTTAAGATAATGACCCTGAATCAATTCTTGATAGATTTTAGAAATTCAGAAATGCCCTGACTTGGTTAAAGACCACATTGTTTACTATTAGTTGTTAAAATGAACATAGGAACACACTGGACTGAGACAAGATCCAGGTTTTAAACCAAGATTTTTACCTGATGGTAGGTTTTGTTGTCTGCTACCAAGGGAATTCTCGTTTTGGCAAACATAGTTATTTCAACATATATAACTTACACTTTCCACGTTATATCTTTGTCAGTTGGGCTTTTCTCACCTAACTGCTGGAAATAGTAAAAAGACTGACAGCAGAGAAAGGACACTGTGTGATTCTTTTTCCAATTCCTGACATGGTAACAGCTTTGTGTCTATAAAAACTGCCCTACATTTTCACTTTAAAACATAAATAAAGAGAGTAAAAATTGTCATGAATATTATTTAGTAAACTGCATGATCATTGTAGAATGCTATTTCAAATGCTTTTTGTTGGTTGTGTGCACCACATTTTAACAAGTCTTAAAATTCCCATGGGTAAAAAAGGTGGTCTAACCTTTCTTTGATAGAACTCATGATTTGTCATTATCTTCATCTTAGAAAGTCACCAAATGAAATAATTTGGAAAGTTAAATGCACAAACTACGTATAATGTGGGAAAAATTGTATGTAGCCTATAGGAAACTATTGATACCATCATACAATAGACTCAGTTCTACCAAAAGAACATTGTATCTCACCTGGGGTGCATACTCTGTCCTTCCTGTATTTTCTTGCTTTAATATTTTAACACTTGAGCTACAAAGAAGCAAAAGCAACTTTATCTCATCTTAAAAAATGCACATATAATAACAAAGTCATTTTAAATAGAAAGTATATTTGTCAATGCAGGATACAAATTACACTTTATTGTTCTGATAAACAGACGTTAAAGGGATAAGTAAGTAAGTAAATAAGTAAGTAAGTAAGTAATTGTTGAGATAAAATCCATATAAAATAATGCAATTTGTCACCCTTTGCATCAATATCTACAGGTTCAAAAAAAGTGCTTTTAAATTGAAATTAAATGCAGTCAATACTGTAATCTACATATTTTTTTAATTAGGCATAAATGAATGTCTGTCAACTTTCATTTTACATTACAGTTGTTATCATGTTATAAATGTGGGCTGTGATACGAATTCAAAATTAATAATAAAGAAATAAGCCCCAAATTTAGGATCCCAAATTACTCAACACCTTGCTCTTATTTGCTTTGTACGACTGTTGGATTTATTGGAGAAATGGAACTAATACCAGGTCTCTTAAAATAACTCCTTTGTTTATCAATTTGGAAAACTGATTCCAACCTCCTTTCTCATTAATCTTCCATGTTTTGGGTGTAAATATTCTTTTCTACAATTTGTAATTTTCATAAAGGAGTTAATTAAGTTGTTCAATTAAATGACATATTTCCTTGGATAAACCATGGTTAATAAATTCAAATCTGAGCTGAAGATGCCCAGTAAATACTTATCCAGTAAATACTTATCCTGGAGCTGAAAAAGAAATGGACAACACTGCTCTTGTGGTAAACTGAAGTCAGGCATGGAGTTAGGGGGGGACAAGGGGGGATTCCCCCTCAACAGCTGATTTCTTGCCCCAAATTGCCCACTCGTACAATTTCTTGACATCCCCAGAAAATCCTCAGATTTCTTGTCGTAATGAAATTTCTTCACAAATATTGTTTTTGGCAATGTTGTAATGATTCATCCTTGCTTTATATTTCCAATTTGTTTGTCAGTTCGGTCGGCAAAATGGCAGATGGGTAATTTCCCGTTTGCAAATAGGACATAAGGAGAAGAAAAATTTGAGAATTATTTTCTTTGCCCCTCCAGACCAATGGAGCTGGCTCTGTGCTTGATTGAAGTACTCTAAAATGGAAGTGGCAACTTTACTTATGGAGTTTATCATCGTTGTATCAACCATACAAAAATAATTATGCTGTGTGATAAAGTCAATTAGGGAATAAATCTTCGGACTTCTTGCAACCACAGACCACTTTCTCCAAAAAGCACTGCATGAATGATAATGGCTAGAATATTACTATATACTAGCTATGTCATATCAACTGTTTTATTTTTGGCTTTAGCTCTGAAGAGATCATTGGTGCAGACATAATATTACAAAAACTTTGAATTCCTTGCCTTGAAAGGAGGCATGGCTCAGCTAAACTTCAAGAGTTTATAAATAAGAAGCCACAAATCAAGTTTTCCCCCTAGTCACTAACAGTGCAAGTCTTTAAGTGTGTTTTCTTTTAACTAAAATGATCAAGACAAATTGTACTTTCTAAAATTTAAACTACTTGTGTCATAACACTGAAAAGGTGCTAAGGTTTTTTTGTTGACAGACTACCTAAAAATTGTAACTAGGATAGGTCACTCTATGTATAATCAAATGCGCTGTTAAACTGGAGAGGATGATTTCTTCATCATGGAATAATTTTGATACTTAATATGTACCCAAATCACAGAAGTAGAGTGGACAATTGCCTTTTTTAATTATAACTTAGTAAAAATGTATTCTTTGACAATTTTGAGAACAATTTGACAATTTCACCACTGAAATGTACAACAAAGGAGGTAATCAGAAAAAATACCTAACGAAAAAATCCCTGGCAGACAATATCCCCTAAAGTATAAAAAACTTGGAAAATCCCTGGGAAAAATATCCCTACAGAAAATATCCATCATGATCATTGCTAGGTAAAAATCCAACAAGTTTTAATACAGAATCTTGTCTTACCATTGTTTTGAAAAGAACACTAGAGAAATAGAAAATATGTCAGCACCAGAGATTGAACTCATGATACTTTCTTACCATTGTATTTATGATCCAATACAATAGGCCTATACTCATGCAGCAAACAATACACATATAAGATTTATAAACACAGTTGAATACTTGCAAATAGCTAACCATACAGAAGACAAAAGTGAGGGGGATGAGGGGTAGGGGATGACAGGCAGTTTCTGCTGTCAGTGTACAAATTTCTGATAATTGTAGCATATCTACCTATCTTGTGCTCATTTATCTATCCTAACCTAGGCTAAAAAACTTATCTAGTTCGTCACTGAATGGTATGGAAATTCATTTCATCACAATATGCTGTAGATGTTAGCAATGTAAATTATAAACAAAGCCTGTCAGTGTAACAATGGTGGCTTGCAGCTACCACTGACTATAGCCTATGTTTGGCAATTCTTTAATCAAGATTTTACTTGTAAACTACGCATCTGTAATGATGAACACAGTACTTATGGAGAAAAAAACTGAACTCCAAGGACTAATTCGATGATGATGTTATGCAATATCTGAGATATATTAAAATTACCAAGTCATAGTTTTGTAGATTCATACTTTTGGGGTTGTCATCAATATCACACTTGGAATCAAAGAATGAAAATATCACTGACTAAGATCCAGAAAAATTTCACAGCACCAATCCCGTTTTAAGTGGGGATGCATAAAATCATTTGTCTCCCTAGCAGTTTGTGGTTTGTTCTCAAGATATTCTAATAATGTATATTGATTGGTTCAACATCCTAACAGATTGAATATCAATATCACATGCTGGTTATAACCAGACTTTTATTGTATGTCCTGTATTTACATGAGTCAGCTTCAACTTACGATTTACATTTCACATATGAGGCATTTGATTAAATTAAATAGGGGCCAACATAGGAACATGTACATACAAGTATGACTATGCATGTTTCAGTAGGACCATTTCAAAGCTACTGCCCCAAATGAAAATTTTCAACAAATACAATAGCAAATGATAATATTTAAATCATGTTGCAGTATTCTATTGTTTCAGATGTAATTCAAAATATTTTACACAGGACTGTGAACAGTAAAACATTCAAATATGATTGATGGTCCTGAGCTTACCAATTGTTCTGCTTTGCTTCTTCTCTTTCTTTTTCCTGTAACGCCTTTTCTCTCTCCTCCATTCTTTTTTCAAGAACCTAAGTTAAACAACAGTGAATATTATCAAAAGAATTGATGGTGGCTGTGTTTATGCTTACTTAATGGAAAGAAGACTTCACTCTATGCTGTATACAATTAGTAAAATACATATAACAACTTAAAAGCTAAATATTAGCTTACCCTTGCCTTTCCAGCAGTGACTATCCTCTATTTATACAGTGAAAACCAATGACTTCACACACATATGAGTACAACTTAATTATAAGAAAGGCACTTTCCACTGGAGTGTGGGCCATGTGTGGGTCATTCTGCGCGATGAAGTCCTCAAATGTGACTAAGCTTATGCCTGTGGTTGAATAAGTGAAGTAGTTGAAGGATGGTTTTGGGTAAACAAAGCCCTCTTGATTCATAGAATGACTTGAACTTGGACACTTGATTTTGATTCAGGGGAATTTTACTGTGTGACTTAATTTGCATTGGACTGCAATCACATTTCATATCATTCCATTCTTCTTTAACTACTGAAATTTTTCACAAAAATCATGAGCTTTGTGGATGAGACATACGTAAGGTTTCAGGCTAAGACTACCAGAAGTTTGTGTGGAATGACTCTGGGGGTCTCATTTTGTTTTCCACTACCAGCTAGATCAGTGTTGCAATGTAATAATTGACCCAATTGACAAATGACTTAGATGGCTGTAGACCCTAGGCACTTTCATAACTAGAAGGGTTTTATCCGCCTGGGGATAAGAGAAGTTTTCTCTCTTGGAAAAGTACTACATGGCATGACATGAGAAATAAGGATGAGGTGGCCTGATGGATATGGCATTCACCTAGAACCTGACTGTTGTAGGTTTGATCCCAGTGTCCGGTACCATGGTGTGACCTTGAGTAAGTCACTTTGTCTCAAATTACTCAGCTGGCCATTTATGCTCTAGAAGCCTAGGCCTGTAACTAGATAGAAGTAGAAGTAGAAATACTACAATCTTTTGGTTTAATGCTGTTGAATTGCCTAGAGTTCACTTCTTTGCGATCATGTTCTTTGATTTTTCTTGAAAGCAAAACTACTGAGAGCAACAGTTTGCTTTTGTAAACACAAACCTGCCAGCTGGCATTGGAATGTGAGTGAAGTTTCAAATCTTTGACAGGCAACCATAAATAAGGCAAGACCAAAACAATAGGAATATCTGTGACATTATTGCAATTTTTCGGCGTTTTGAGACGGCTACTCATCAGTTGACTTGGTTAGAAACCTCATTCAGTGACTTGACGAAGAACTCAATTCAGGCGCCTGCTTAGATAGGTGCATCCATCTACATTAGGCTATCTAGAGAATTACCTAAGCACTTGGGTGCTCGCTTAAAGATTGAAAAAAACCCACGAGAAACCGGGCCGTAATACCTAAACTTTCTGTTTACAAAAGCCATTATTATAAAACATATATAATAATAAACCTATATAATATACTTAAGATTATGTTGGCTGCTTATACAATTCAATGTAACTTGGCCGATTCTTAGGTGACAATATTTCCGAAAAATTATGTAGGCATATGCAGCTGCAGCTTGTTACTCTCCGCGAGTGTCCTGTATGCCAAAAAAAAATCTAAGTAAAACGATGCTCAATGATGGGTGGTAAATTCACTGATTTGTTAAAGGCATAGGCCAAATCAGTTGCATGCATGCCGAGACAAAACAAATTGTATGCAGCCTTGCAGGCCATATCAAACGACATATAGGGCCTACAGATTCCAATCGAGAAGATCCCCTTCTACGAAACTTTTACCCATAAAAGTAAACCGTTGAAGCGTGGAAACGTTGAAATTAACTGTTCTACTATCAACAACCTTAAAGTTTCGAACACAACGTCACGATAACGTCCAGAACATCAAACAAAATAGATGAATCTGGGAAACGGTCGGCCACATCCACGTCTGATGAAAAACCCCGGTCGAATGCACTGAATCAAGAGGTCAATTTGGCAACAGACTCTGACGAAGCTGCGCGATACTTCTATAAGCCAATTGTACGTTACAGGGAAAGGCATTAGGCCTACCTCAGTATCAATTGCATCCTCCCAAGAATCTAGAACATCATCGTCGTCCGCCATTTTGCATTCAAGTTCATAGGGATCCAAAAGGCAGTTTGTTCAATAATTCCGGGGCAGATTTGGAGTCATGGGTTTTGAAGTGGTTGGCACCAGACAGTTGCATAATTCCCCGTTTATCCTAATTCTTACTACCGGTACTTCAAAAAAAGTCTCCAGATTGCCTGGAGTTTCACCTGCATTACTAATGGATATATAATTTTCGTCACTGCATAGACAACAGATTCAAGAACAGTAAAGCCCAAATGCAGAACAAAACACTGACAGGCGACACGAGAAATGGAGATGAGTTCGAGGATCTTATGTTGTTGAGATACTTTCGAATTAATAAATGCCCATTTTCTGATAACTATTGCACCCCTTTCCCCCTCCAAAATAAACTTCCGATGTAATCAAAGGTCCCCTCTTTCACAGGCAAATTCAGTATAATTATTTCATTTTTCATCATAAATTCTCAGCCGAGAGATTGATGGCATGTGAGCACGAGCCTTAAAGCCTGCTCAGTGCTGTTGTTAAGGTCTTTAGGCATAGAAAGCATCGTGTACTTTACAACTATTCATGACTTCAGCTATTTCAAGAAGCCAGCCAGCCAGGAATCAACGGTTTTCAGTTGTGATGGCTTCTAGGCCATATTGTGATTGCGTAAGAGGATTTTATCAAATGAACTCATTAGCGTTGAAGCTGGTTTAACCCTGCTCGTGCTTTCTATTTACTAAAAGATTCGTTCTTATCCTGTTGAGCAAGTATTTAAATATTTAGGTAGAGAATTTTCACTTAAGATGTCTAGTTTTAAAGGAAAATTAGAAATCATTGATTTATTGGATTATTAGTTTCCCGTCCTCCGTTACATCCACACCATAAAATTCGGATACTGCAAACGTATGTCTACTCCAAATTAAAGTATTCTCTGAATATGTACAAGATTGATACAACCTGGATTAAATTTTCCTGTGATAATATTATCACATATTATATGAGACGCTTAATTCGATCTCATCCTGGCAGTAACATATCTCACCTATGTCTCCCTAAGAAATTCCTTGGATTGAAGCTAAATTTACTTTATGAATTATTTCTCTCATCATTCTACGGCTACAATGATATTAGGCTTCTGATATTTGGTATCGAACGTTGCATATCATATTTTTGAACACATCGACATCAAACATTAGCACTAGCAGAACACTTTTGTCTAATGAAATGTCACTCTGAGAATCACATAAGCGAAAGCAAACAAGCAAAGTCTCCAGATGTCGCAACTCCAGAAAGCAGAAAAATACAAAAATACTAGGTACGACCTCCTAGATCCTATTTGTTAGTTGGAAGCGATAGCTGTTGAAGTGTCAACCCTGAGATTTTTATGTTGAAGTGTCAACCCTGAGAAAATTAATGGGAGTGGTTTTTGGTTTTTCAAGAAATGCCTCGATTTTGCGATTTTCATGTTGTTGTCAAAAAAGTAGTGACCCCGGACTTTTTCTCTCAAAAACGTTGGCGTTTTCCTAATAAAATTGGTATTTATAGCTTCTATTTTTTATTAATTTTTAGTAAATTGAAACTTTGGAAACACTTTTTAATTATCATACTCAATTTTGTTTTCTGGTTTTGATTAAGGTCCGATGCTTAGTCCGGGTTTTCAACATTTTGCCCATTTTCGAGGAATGTTTTTGCCGTTCTTAAGACCCCATGAGGTATGAACATAAAATTGCATTTTTTGTGTTTCCTTACGACTCTAAACATGTGGCTAAAATTTCAGTTTGAAAGACCATACAGATTTCAAGATCCAGTGGAGGTCAGTATCAACCCAATGGCCGTCCCCCTTTAGTGAAGTGTATTCAGAAGGGGTAGTATTCCTGGGTATCACATTCCTATCAAGTGACATGCTTAGGTTTATTGAGCATCTTATCTTTTTCAATCAGTGCAGGAGAGTTTTTGAATGAATGTATAGTATATTTTTAACTCAATAATACTCGTACAGATAGCATTATGCTAGAATTGTAAAGTAACAGGACGCAGAAATATTTATTTGGCCTGCGCGAAAAATAATGGGAGAGAAAATAAATGGTGCGCGAAATTTAAGGTGAGTTACGTATGTATGTATCCACAAAAAGAATATTATTGTCCGCACTAAATTTTCCGATAGAAAACAAAAAAACTGTTATTAGCTTACAAATTGTAATTCTGAGTTGTACAATTTCAGTATAAAAATAAATGGCATTGAAGTTAAAAAAGTTATTATCATTGTTATGGTTATTATTTTTTCTCGTTTTGTAGAAGAGCATTGATCCTGTCTTTACCAGCCACTAATCATTTGAAAATCTGGAATTTTATACCATCTTCTGTGTGCTTCTTATGCAAGAAAAAAGAGTAGACACAGTTCCACGTGCTAGCAAATTGTCAAGCTTCAGTCGACCAGGAAAGATATACGTGGTGTCATTACAACGTTCTTTTTATCATATCAATCGAACGTCGTGTCCATTTCACTAACGATTATTATTGACTGCCTTACTTTACCTGGACTTACCTAGAATTACAAGCCCTACCATTCTATTTAATTCCTTAAGACCAGATATTGTGATTATTCAAAATTGTAGTTCGAGCCAAATCTATCACTGTTGTTGAACTGACGATTTGTTTTGAGACAAATCGTGAATAATCAAGAGAATACAAGATAGAAAACTATTGTGGACTGAGGCAAGATCTAAAAGAGAATGTCGCAGATTTCGTACTAATTTCTATGTAGGTATCTACTCCTGATTTTCAGGGGCTAAATGTTAATAACATAACTGGTTTCCTGAGGGATCTTCATATTGATTCAGAACGAGGTGTGTCAAGGTGGCGATCAGGTCGTCTTAGTACATGTTTAGTCTGCGAAATAAGGAGTGTACATATTACACAAATAACTTATGTTTTTTAAGTGACATACTATTTATTTTGTTTGTTTGGTTTTAAAGTTGTATTTTAATGATTTGGTAGCTTTGTGTGGTGTGGCTGTATAATATTTGGGGTGTAATTTGCTGTGCGTTTGTTAATGTTTTTCTTTATTCATTTAACTTTTCTTAATTCTTACCGCAGCATATATATCTTAGACTTATTGTATTTGTTGCTATTTTATATTTACTTTCACCGTTAGTAGCACGCTAGTACTTGGTTATCTTTTTAAATATCAATATTTTTTTGCTCTGAAATTAGGTTCATACTTTCGAAAATTCTTCAGGTTTCTTTCGGATGAATACACTAAGAATATGTTGTTAGATGGTGAGTACCTAAAAATGTGTATTAAAACCTTAAGACTATCTCTTCTAAAAGAGGCAGGCAGTAAGAATCAGTTAATATAAACTATACTTGTCAGGTTAAAACACATGAAATAGAACATTGCATATGACGTTGAAAATTTGCTTTGGTTTTATAAAGTAGTTTTTACGTTGTTAACTTATGGGCTGTAGGTGCATCAAGACTATTTTAAACTTCTCTTACAATTAGAATTATTTTCCTTTTTATCATTATCATCAAAATATTAAGCCTAAAGAAGTGAAAACGTATTGAGAAGTTACATGTTTTCTCTTTAGCTTCTCTTCGCAACCATACGGTGGTTCTATGCAACCCTGAATGAATCAGAATATCAAAAAAAGCGGTCAAATTATGATGTTAATTGAGTTCACTGGACAAGATAACAACAAGTATGTGTTTGTAATGTTTTAAAATGACAACTTAGACTTAAACCTTCCATCAAACCTAGGATCAAATCGCATCAAATTTAATTTAAAAATTTGGAAATCAAGAAATAATATTAAAGTGTGTATCAATACAGAATAAGACCTAAAATTCATAGTATTCATATTGTCATGGCACAGAATTCTTCTCCATTTCCATAACAGTATGATTTAAGTAGAGACCTAAGCGTAGTCTTTCATATATAAGTTGAAGATTTTCTTATTCCTAAATTGGAAACACTAAGACCTTGCATCATCTCAAACTATTGTAATTTTGATCCTGAGAATAATTTTGTATATTAGTGCAGCAAAGCAATTATATACTAATAATTTGATTTGCTTTTATTCACCACAGCGATTAAAGTTGTTGATCGCACTTAATGACGTCAGGGAAATTTTATGCCCTTATGGGCAGCTCTCTGCTTTTTTATCATTCACCACGCAAAAATTTATGGCTTTCAACAGTATAGTAAATCCATCTGATACAACAGCAATTGTAAACGAGGGATACGGGCTACAACAGAGGGGAAATATTGGGGAAATTACAGAGAGGTTGGGGGCTTAAACCCCTAAAGTGTTGGTTAGGGTAGAGGAAAGTGTAGTGCCCTCCTTACTTTTCTTAGAAGCGTGCTATGGGCGAGTTCTACGTTTGAACAAATAGCAAAGCAGTAAACTTGTTGTGTAGTTGCATGCGTGTGTTCTCTCTTTCCTAAGATAAACGACCCGTGTTGTAGGCGCAAACTCTAGACAAACACTCACCGCCTCTCATTCTCTCTTGCTAATTTCTTAGCAAGTTGTAGCTCACATGGCAGTCGGGGTAGAATCACTGCACCTTTTACCGCTTCTCCCATCCCAAGTTCGCTTCTTGTTATCATTGTTTGTGTATATACATTTCAAGTATATTAAATGCTCTCTCCTCTGCTGTTGTAGAATCACTTCCCCTCTAAATCTCAGATAAAGGATGGCGTTTGTCATTGTAACTAGACAATGGTGTCTTGTAAATACTTAATGCATAAAATTGACGGTATGTACATTACATTTGTATTTTACAATGCTTGTAGTTTGTCTTCTCAAAAAGACACACAACGGCTTTTTTAACTTCTTTGGCTGTTTCCTTCTCTTTGCCTCAAAGCTTTTAAAAGTGCATGGCCGGACGAAACATCCCGAATTCTTCTATCGAAGGACTACTTAAATCGTCTCTCACCTTGCTGACCACTTTCTTCCTTTCGTTAAATTGTAGTGAATGGGTTGTGGGATAGTCTCAAAAATCAAAGAAATATTTACTTGTTTACTTAAACTTATATCTGCGTAGACATCCACTCTCTTGATTCAGTATCATAGAGAATCTGTGGAGAGGAGTAGACTTTGATCCATAGGCGCAATGGACGAAAAGTATTAGGGGGTGGGGGTTTGATTATTTCCCTGAAAAAAATACTTCCTGGCCTGAAAATTACTGGGACATGAATATACGGCTCCGCAGACGGTTGAATTGAAGGAAGATAGGGTAAACTACCTCCACTTTGGATTGGAAAAAAATTCCTTAATGCTATGGCAACGAAAGACACGCACAGTGAACAAACTTTTTTTTCTAAAAAGTCCGAGACATATCTGACGTAGGTCAGTAATTATGAGTTTTTTTACGCTAGATAGCCACTTGGTGGTCTTTTTGGCTAAAAAATGCGAAAATTCAAACCATGTTTTTTCCAAACTAAAATACTTCGCGTCTTCTTCTTTGCATGGTCAGTAATCAATTACGATATTTCTTATCTTTAAAGTAGAGAGAAAAAAGTGACGGACACAAATCTGTATAGCACATATAACTTCCTAAATGATCGAAAACAATGCTAACTGTGATCATATTGTGTTGCTCTCATTGCTTAAAAGCGGACTAAGAAAGTCACCTGTAGGCCTATCGTAAGGGGGTAGGTCACCGACCCTTGCATTGACTGTATGTGCGTACGACTTTTTGCATGCTCACGGAGACTGCATGCAGTGCTACCTTTTTCATTAAAGCATACAGACCAGCGTGTTCTTTACTTATGTTCGAGGCCCAATCAAAGCATTCTCTCCAACAATATTTCTCAGATCTAGATTGAAAAAAGTTATGGTCTTCTTAAGAAGATCAAGCAATGAGTGGGCGTCTGTTCTTTTTGTTTTATAAAAGCCGACAAAGGCGTCCTTTTTCTCTCGATTGCTGACAAAGCTGAGTCAAAGCGACACTACCTCAGTCTTACTCATATCAGTGGTTTCGTTCATAATAGTCGAAACTTTCTATTACCAATCTCATAAGTAATCCATCTAAGAACCAAGTCTGCCATGATATTGCTGCTGATGTTTAAGCTGAACTTTTGATATTCCAGCCAACCATGGGATACCTGGACAGCGCAGATGAAGAAGTTCTAGAAAATTTCCACGGTTACTGTCAGAAACCTCTTCGATATTTTGTCCATCTTCATGCTGACCACGATGGGCAAAATTCTGCCGTGCTGTGAATGCAAGATATTCGATGATGACACAAAGACATTTCCGATTTTCCTTTATTTTCTTTTTGCATTGATTATCGATCTGCACGGGAAATGGAAGTATCATTTCATTCAGACTCGCTGCATGCCATTCATGTTTGCATGGCAAGCTCATGCTTTTCACTCTTCTGGTGTTTTAACAGACACGACGTCTTCCTCCAATCAGAGTATAAAAACTCGTTAAATTTAGGAAAGTTCTTCCATGCAAAACCGGAGGCTTTCTTAGGCTCTGTTTACATGAGCTCAAGACGAAACTTGGCTCGAGATAAGTTTTAGCTCGAGGAGGAATTGATGTGTGTTTATATGAGCCCTTTTCATTTCGAGCTGAAAGGTGGAAATCTCAGCTCGAGATGAAATTGACACAAACAATAGGTTTTGTTTGTTAAGCAGTATTTGATGGAGCTCTCTATCAAATATTATGGCCAAGGATAGTCCTTAAAAATTTGGGATTTGAAATTAGAACATCGTTAGGAGATGTACAGGAAGAAGACTAGAGTTAAATATAGAGGGATGTTGAGCCTTGGAGAAAGGACATGGTGGAATCGGAGTAACTCTCCGTAAATGTTACTCTGTAACTTTCCCCCACACGGGGATTAAGGCAAGGATGTCCTCTTTCACCTTCATTATACCTCCTAATCGCTGATACTCTAGGTAACGCAATTAGAAAATGCCCTGATGCAAAGGGAATTCCCCTTACAGGCCATAGCGAAGAACTTAGACTTTCACAATACGCCGATGATACAACTAGCAATGTTTTCCGTTATCAATAGGTATGAAGCGACGTCAGGATGCAAAGTTAACCTAGATAAAACTGTAGGTATGTGGATTGGCCCTCGGGAAAGAGCGCCTTACGGGCCCTGTGCCAATTACATGGGCCACGTCAGTTAAAATTCTAGGAGTCACGTTTGGTGATGTTAAGATTTTGCTTAAGATTTTTGGGTCTCTCCAGCAGTACCCCTCTGATTTTCAGCAGTCGTGTGCTGCATTCAAAGGCTAGATAATATCCTAGGCAACGGCGCAGGCGCAAAGAAATTACAGGAGTGAAAGCATCTAAACTGCGCCAAATGTTGAGATACAATTTCTCTATTCGCTCAAATTTCTTTTAAAAATTAAGAAGTTTGATCCAGGACTACAACAGATTTCAACGTTCCCATACGCAATTGTAAATGAAAGGTGCATATTCATGAGTTATATTTAACATTGAAAGCTGTACTATGGTATGCTAATTAGATCAATGTTTATCTTGTATATGAGTGAATATTTTTATGGCAAGTTTTACTGATATGTTAGCAGTAAATCCTTTGATAGTAAAATGTACTTCTATTTTAATACGGTCACCAAATTTTATTAATTTGAGTCAACCAACCAAAAGCACACGTTATTTTGAATTCTTCAATTCGTTGGTTGTATAAGAAATTAAAAAGTCTGAATTACAATAAAACAATAATTGGTCTACCAGTTGATATTAAAATCTCTGTTAAACAGGGTACAAACCTTCAGGTTAATTCTATTAACCTCGAATTAGAATATGAATTATAAAGAATCAACTGTTGATATCGGGAGGCCTGTGGCAAGAAGGAGAGCGAATACTCTAATTTCATTTTATTGATGTGTCACGGAGTTACAGACCAACGTTACAACATTCAAAACTATGAACAATGTATCACATTTTCTACAATATTGTACGGTTCACAATAAATAGGTCTTTTAACCTGGAGCGATTTGAACTAAGAAGTTAGAGAGGACGTTCGTATCTGCTTCTCCCGATGAAATATTTACAGGAAAATGTAAACGTAATCTATTTTAATTAAATATTCAGAGAGCACAAAAGAGATTACATTATTTGCATATAATTACGCTTGCAATAACTTTGCTTGTCCTATTTGGTCTAGCCATATATCTTTTGCATTGCTGAGGAACTTTACTCGAACAATTGCTTTGAGAATTATCATTTAAGACTCAATTAAGTGACAACGCCAAAGTTCTGATAGTATAGTGTTCAGATTATCAAGTCTTGTCCGGCAGCTTGTTGTTAAAAGGGAGTCTAATGTTAGCTGCTACTAATTAATTCTCAGACAGATCAAGCTATTAAGATATGGAAATTATCAGTGAATTTCTTATTCTTTATTAATAAATTTAACAGACAGCAAAATCAAGTAATTAAGGCAATTTTTTATTAATTTTTCAGTTAGTGAGACACGTATCATTGGAAATTCCCGCGTCTTTTTATGTGTAATCTACGCTCGAAAACAAGTAACAATGCACAGTTGTTTAACTGTGGGTAACAGACTTTAAACCAGCCCTTCTTTTTCATTAAAAACAAGGAGGAAACTGATTTGTACTAACGAGGCGTTTTTATCTTCAATTCTTTTAGAGATGTTTAATTAATCCAACAGTTTCCAGTTTGAGGTATGCAGCACAATTTTCGTAATTGTCTTGAAAGGGGCAAAATATTGACGGTATTGCTGAGTAGCTGACTATCAGACCTCCTCTCATGGTAGGCAAACGAAGCCTGTTTGCAATTAAATGCTGTCTAGTGGGGAGAGAACATGGTGTAGTCTAAACTTCATCAGACCTCCTCTCATGGTAGG
>JAAAKM020006971.1:111778508-111802306 GCA_010016025.2 Alatinidae sp. Z8VKAUB7J3
TCCTTCAGTTCGAAAAGTAAGATATTTTTCATTCTCGTGGTTAGATCATGGCTATCTATGCAGATTTACGGGAATCCATCGAAGAAATCAAAATTCATAGATTTACGTAAGTGCAACCTAGATGTATATGGAAGGAAAATAAATGAAATGTTAAGATATTTGTAGAGATAAATTAAGGAATCTCATCACAGCATATCTCAATATCGCTCTGGTATTTGTAGGTCCCCCATAATAATTGAATCATCTTCATCATCACCTTGTAAGAATAGATATTATAAGGAAAATGGTTGCATTAACTTTAAACTTTACACAAATCCGTTGAAAGACGGTAAAAAGTAAAAAAGGTAATTTGTATATGTTGGTGTAACATTGGGAAAAATCTTAGTTGAATCGTCTAATAAGATAAGTAAATTTAAGAAAGAAATGATAATCTTTTGTTAAATTGGTAGATTTATCTGGACATGTTTTAAAATGCATAACTTGAATTAGATGGCAAATCAACACTCCTACTATTTATTACTATTGTAATTTTGTTGTTTTCGTGTTTAATCCCATGGCAGGCGGGCTTTTCTGGACTTTTGAAAGGCCGGCTGTATCCTCGTCAGAATAACAAATGATTGTTTTCATCTCTCACTTCTCTGAAAATTGAAAAAAATCATGTTTTCCCTTTCATTATATTTTTGGCGAAATTAAAAATGTTCTTTTTAATTTCTGAATTACTTTTTTCATCCTCAATAGTTGATTTTTATTTTCATCATTATTAATGGCTTGCAAAGTTATATTAAATAGTTTTCTGTATAAGGTTTTTCGAGACCAGCCAGACACAATATCAACTAGAGGGTCCATTGGAATGCAAAATATTTACTATAAATCACAATTTATTTATATAAGATCGTAAATTTAAAAGTTTGACATTTTAAATTCTAATCATCGTTCAAGAATGATAGTAACTCAAATTATTGAAATTTGAACAAGTATTTTAACCAAAAGGTTTAAAGGTACTTAAGGTACTGTGAGTGATGTTTCAGCATCATAACATGGCAGTCTTGCTACTCGACCTGAAAGACATCCTGGTGCAAAAAGCCTATTCCTAGTAGGATAGGGTTAAATATATATTCGAGTAAATGTGACTTTTCCCCGGCTGAGTTACCTTCTTACAAAAATAATTTCTTCTTTTACATTCCATATTCTGGTCGGACGCTGTAGAACGCTGTAGATGCGTTACAGCATTCTCTTTCTGTTCATATGGATGATTTTGTTCGGACGTGTACCAGCAATTTTCATTTGCCTTTCCCAGGTATGACTAATGAACTTCCTCTTTGAAGCAGCCTCTCTAAAGACTTTCTGTCCAGCTGATCTTCAGTATTCATCTGAAAAAATTGACCTCTCCTGATTCTATATTGTTTCCACTCTCATGAGACATCCAGCTTTCTGGGGTATACAGGAGAACTGGGGATACGTAGCAGTTAAATAACCTCCTTTTCGTGTTCATGCCAATCTTTCCATATAGGAAGAACTTCAGTTACTTGTTAAAGGCTTCCTTTACTGATATTATTGTAATGACGTGTAATTACAAAAATTTCAACGAATTTGTTACTGATACAATTTTGTTTCATGTTGATAAATGTATTTATTCAATCCCATATATCTAGTATTTTCTGATGACAGTGATCTTATTTCTTCTCGTATACTCGGCATCTAGGCAAGGAAGCATCAACGTGAATTTCAGCATATATTATAAACAGGTCAAAAACGATGAAATACTATTATTGCAAGATGTCTTACACTCCACTGGCGGTATACACAAGTTAAAAGCACAAGTAATAAGCATAGATGTTCCAAATTGTAAGTAGAGAACAAATTTCTTTGAAAGTTAACAATGAATTGGTCAGTATTGAAAACGATCAATAATGTTATCAATTTACACCTTCATCAGTACTACTGTCAAGATTATTGCGCGTCTGTGGGCCGCTTTAGTCACGTCGACTTGCTCTGTTGCGTAATTTGCTTGCCAGGAGCAGTACTGCATTGAGGGGGTCAGCTACTGTATGTTACGTAATGGGTACCTTACATCAACATTAAGTTTATTGAATGCTTCGAATAAGTGTATTTTAGGCCACAAGTATTTCACTTCCTGATCTCTTTCAGCTTTGGAGCCTATTCTTCATTTACAATTTTCTTATTTCGCTTTTCAGGAGATAAGAGGAGCCACGAAAATGTGCAATGTATGATATTCTGTTCTGTTTTAAATATTTATGTCACTGTTACTCTTCATGGAATCGCTTGTCAATGGAACAGTAGGGTAAGTGAAATATGCTTAACTGTCCTTAACTTTATTACATAGTGAAACTGCATTAAGTGTCGCATTATTCTAACCGCCTTACATGGCCAATATCTTCCATTGGAGAGAAATATTTGAATTTTCAAAATTTTGTTATACGGCTGGTTTGATTTGGTAACTCCTAATCACGATTATATACCTACTTACCTGCCTTCCTACCTACCTATCAACCAACTGACATCAAAACTACTTAAAACTACCGTGGCATTGAAACGTTTCACTTCGTTTTGAAAATCAGATCAAAAAAGCCATAGGGAGGTGTTTTGGCTCTGTCGCTCCTCGTGTGGTTTACACAACCAAAAAAGCATTATCAACAAATCACAAAGATCGTGCGCCTTTCACAAATTCTAGCTCTCTAGTTTATCAATTTTCATGCCAGTGCGAGGCTGGCCAATGTTGGCCGCACGACTTTGAGGCTGGTTGACCGAATTAAGCAGCATGCACCATCCTTTATTCGCCAAACATCAACTCCTAAACGGAAACAACCACTTCGGGTTTCAAAGACCGAAAACACTACTAAGCAATGTGACTGTGCCGTAGGGCAGCACTTGATTGAGAACCCAGACTGTGCAAACGTGTACACGGACGATTGCTTCCGTATCATAGGAAAGGCCTGGTCTGCATTTCATTTGACCGTACTGGAGTCAGTCCATATAAAAGAAAAAAGCCTTTGCTATGCAGACAGAAAGAAGGTGACTCTTCAGTCCCTAACTCTATCAAGTCTTGTTGTACTGGCTGTACCCGCTTGGGGGATCATCGCGTGACGAGAAACTGTCCTGCCTCTTTAGTTGCATGATGGTGATCAACTCTCCTTCCCGTGCAATTGAGCAATTAGAAAAGCATTAGCTGTCCAAGGCCGATTTTTGGTACTTTTGTAACTAACACGTTAAGTCTGACGCCAGCTGCATCTTTCTTATTAGTAGAACTACAAGCGCTTATAGTCTCAATATAGATACACCACTCTTTGCACATTCTACCCTAGATGCTTTCCAAACTCTACTAATCGTAAGGAAGAATGAAGGTTTCTTTTATGCTTTCCTCATTATTTAATTGGAGCTGAGATATGTGGGGTGTTTATCTAGGTACCCCCTTCTTGAATAGAAACAAAGGAGTGGTGGGACAATGTTTTGTTTTGAGATACAAACCCACAAATCTAACGGAATGGAAACAGAGGGACTCTTATTCGCTTGCCTTTGTAGCCTGGTTTGTGCTAGATATTCAGCGGAGTATTGTAACTGTTCCGCCAATTCCTTTAAAAGAGATTTTTCATTTCTCAGACTGAAAGATACGTTTACGGATACATAGCTAGGGCACAAACGCAGGAATGTGCACTCGACACACTGCAAGGGCTTGGGTATCTAGTTTCCACAGACTTGTAACTGTCATATTTCGTAAAAATGCTTCCCATTATTCCTCTATACTTCCATCGATAGGCAAGATAAGCATATGAGACTTTTATCTGTGCTTGCACCTTAAAGGTCATAGTAAGATACTAAGAAAGGATATTAATCCCCTCATTTTCAGCATACGCTTATTCTTGTCGTTCAATTGCCTAGACAAGGCTTAAAGAACATTAATTTATAGTTTTGATATCTTTGAGAGAACAACATTACGTGTACTCATCCGTTTTTAGGGTCTTTGAAGCGCGATAATGTTTAAGCTTTGCAAATGCACTTCTCAAAACTCATGCAGTACCTTGTGTTTACCTTAAGTTTTATTACCCAGACATAATGAATCACAGTAGCTACGTAAATCTGACAATTTCGTTTCCTCCTTATCGTACCTTATAACATTACTAATTGGTGAGTACGTTACAAATTAATAAGTTAAATTGGAGGGTGTTATCCTAAGATTTCTGCTGATACGTTAATAAGCCTTAAGACCGTAGCTTAATGTCTATCTTTTGATGGGATTGCACCTTATGAAAAACTAAAGACACAGGTCACTTCGATTGAAAGTGAAGATAAGGATTTGCAAGAATAAATCTGACTCTTAGCACGGATACTTTCCTGATTTTGGGTTATAATTGTCAGAAACTGGATAATTATAATCAATACAAAATTTGTTTATAACTTTCTTTGCAAATGCTGACGTGATCATGCTAATGAAATTTTTTAACGAACTACATTTGATCTCCGTTCAAGAACAATGTAATATACGGCCTCCTCTGCAACATTACGTACCGCAACACCGGTAATTGAAAAGTAGGAATAAGATTAGGCAGTACTAGGGCAAGGATCGTTTCAATCAACAGGACGTCGTCCTTGTCGCTAAAACGGACACAAAAATTTAAACGGCAAATGTGGTATAAATGAGAAAGAGACAACAGTAGCCTGCGGTGTGACTGTCTGTAAACTACCACATTGGCTAAAACGCTAGGGATTTAACTCCCTCGTAAGCCCGCGTTGGTCCGCCACTGCCACCAGATGTGATCATTAATGGTTCGATCTCCATTAATTAGTTGATGTGATTTTGTGAATTTCATGATGCATTGAGTCGCATGTAAGGGCCATACTTCAATGGTACCTAACCATTTTTTATTACACAAACATTCACTGTGGATTTTGTTTACCATAACGCACAGTGCACCATTCAGTTTCCCCTTTTCATGATGATGGTAAAAACTGAATAGAGGCGGCCATTTCCACCTTTTTGTGATCTGTGCTTACCTCGAAAGACATTTTCAGCATGTGCCTTTATGTTCATAAATCCATTTTTGTTAGTATTTTGGGTTACGGACCGTGAGTCAGCAGTTGTGAAGAGTAAACTGAAGAGATCAAAAATCTCTGCCAGTTATGAAAGATTTTATTGGCTTCGTTCCGACTCATTGTAGGCTATAGAGTACTTACAATATTACGGTTTTTGTGCGATGACTCATGTTCATTATACTGTAAAGAACGGATCGCGGAGTGGTCTAAAAGCTTACACGAAAACCACTCAGCAGTACTCAGTTTCAGTTTTGGGAAGCCTTTACAATTCTCTCTCCCTTAGGCATAGCCAACGCGTATGTGGGAGATTGGGGCAGGGATGGGTTGCTTTACTATGTGTTGATTATCGACAAAAATAAAAGAAAACTTAAGTACAATGTCATAATTCAATGAAAATGAAAATTCAGACAATAGTTTACAATCACTAGATCTTTTTTGCGCTAACACAGAGTTTGAAAATTTCAGAACGATATCTTGAGCACACTATGACATACACTCTTACCGTTTAAATAGTTCCTATCCAGTTTTTTTAAGGCAATTTATAGTTTCATGTAGTGAGCAAAATTAACAGTGTTTCGTTAATTCCCTATGATAAAGATTTGGAGAGTCGTTACTTTCAGAGGAAATGAGGTTTGAAAGCGGAATTTATACTTACCTGCGGTTTATAACTTGATGGTTGGATATAGTAAGAAATTTGTCTTGTTGATAAAAAGTTTTAAAACATGGCGCTTTATTACGTAATTAACTAACGCACTAGGCAACCAATAACTGATTTAACTCCCAGTAAGCAACTTATGTGGATTTGGCTAAAGGTAAACTTTAGCATGTAAGGTGATGGAGAACTCTAGAAGACCGTCTGATAGGCAGCTGTATTTGTCTGATTGACTCTTTTTACATTGTTTCGCACTCAAAATGAGAATGGTTTATAAAACGAGTACCAGTGCTTTGCCAGATACTTTTCGCCAAATATGGCGGAGCTGCTCATTCAACTCATTCAACTGGTGCGAGAGATCACTTCATATCATGTGATAAACTAGTTGCTCTGGAAAGGAGGATGCTCCTTTGCGAGGTACGACTTTTTGTATGACATGTCATTAGAAAAAGTCATTGAAGTCAGTCGGAATGCTTTTACAATGCAAAGTATAAGATCGCTTTTATCGTAACGGTGCCACGTTGCTTAATTCACTCTCTCATAAACCACATAATATAGTGCAAAAAGTCACATTTACTGCACATTGTGCCACCAGGTGGATAGCATACTTTCATGGTATTTGCATAACACTTCTTAATGCCACTTTCAAACCACATCTAAATATCACTTACACACCACTTGTTAATGCAGCTTAGGTTGCATATCTTAACGCCGATGCTCAATCCAACGGACTGCTAATTAGCCGTGTAATCTTAATTTAGTATCTTTTTATACGAAGCTGCACACCAAAGTAGATTTATGAGGCTAAATGATATGCAAAAGTTTAAACTTTACTAACGACTTCTAATCTGTAGCTGAAGTGGAAACGAAAGTGTTTATCAACTTTGATTTACAAAATTGTTTATTTATATTACGAGGGAAAAAAGGGGGTTTTGTCATAACAAATAATAAAAGAAGACTTCCTTCCTATGTGGATGACGTCAAGGTTGTTACGCCTTGAAAGGCTTGCGTAGGAACAATGTTCACAAATAAGAGGGGTTTCTGGGCCTCTGCAGATTTCCACTTTCTTCAATTTACCAGTTTCGTGTCATTTATTTTAGTTCCGATTCAAGTCCTCGATTGAAATAGGGGTAAGTAATTTGTTTTAGCTAACGTTTGCATTAGGAAACTTACAATTTTCATTATCAGCCAGAAGCTTGAGATTTTCATGTACTCTGCAGCAGCGGGAAAAGTTTCTTGAGTTGCCCTCCTCTTATGTACCCATGTTTTAATTTGCACTTTTATATCTGCTGTGGTCCCTCTCTTTTTCTTTATTCTTTTTTATGGTTTCGGGATGTACCTGCGGGGAATTTTTCGTATTTTCTGTTGCGGTGATCCTTAGTGCTTATAAGATTTTTAACTTGTTGTTTGTAGTTTTATCACTGTTACTTAAGACGAGTATTTGTTACGGTTAGAGTCTTCCAAATAAAGATCGAAGTATTTTTTGTAGGCATAATTTACTGTCTGTTATAGATTTGCAACTGATTTAGGCTTTTTCATCAATAGCTCTCTTTCGTTCATTAGGAGTCAACGTGGGTGACAGGGTGCTGCACTCTACCGGATCTGAAAAAGATCGTAGTACGTGAAACAAAGTTGTTATTCTTACCATTCTAGTGGCTTAAAATTTGATTTACTTTATTGTGTATTTAGTTTAGGTTATGTCGACCTTCCTATTGTTGAAAGGGGTATTGAACCTATAGCTGAAATGATTTTCATCTAATCCAAAATATTTTCATTAGTTTTTTCAATAGCGATTTGAATACCCAATATTACATGCATTACAATAGCTTAATTTATTAAAACGTGAGAAAAGTGTTTATGATGTTGCAGCTAAATCATGTACCGTAATCTTCCTTTGTCATACCTCTTCATTTAGCAATCGTAAAGTACAACTTTCTGGTCACTACGATCACGTAATTAATAAGGACTGAAATAATGAATGGTTAGATCTCAAACATAGTACTGAGTACCTATCGATATTTTGGATCGTTAACAAACCCCGTGTAATGTTGCTGTATTTCTCTTCTGTTTGTATCATATTTTGGCAAAATTTTTACAGCTGACGTCCTTTAGGAAGCAATCTTTTACTACAGACATCATCTCTTAAATACTAGGTGGCTCGAAGTGTATTGCTTTTACGTATTATCAAATAATCCAAAAAACTGTCAGGTGGTTAAAGCGTTTCAGTCATATTATGGCACCTTCCCTCTGTGGATGTAGAAATTGGTTTAGTTAGCTTGTACCTGATTTTTTGTGATCAGTGTCTGACGTACAATATGTATCAGAAGATATATTAGGGATTTATTTGATATGGGACATTAAAAGTCTTTTTCACGTTTACAGATTGCAACAGAAAGATCCATAATTATTTGGGAGTATCGGATGAAGGGAAAAGATAAGGTAAAAAAAATTACACTGTTTGAAAGCAATTTCACAAGAAGTCATTTACCAATTTTATTTAAAGTAAGATCAGCTTTTATGAGTTTCCTACTTGACCATCATTTAATGGTTTTGTTGCACACATGGATTTAATGGTGCTACTAATAAGACGCATCATTAATTTTTTCAGTGGAAATCTTCAAACACCTCGGCTGCAGCGTTCACTAGGATGATGAATCCATGTAGGCGGTGAAGAGATGGATAAAATCCAGATAGATTGCTAGAGAGAGATTATTATTATACTTTGTAATAAGCTATAAAGACGAAAGGAAGGGCTCCACAGAACCATGATGTATAATTTCATTATGTTAAAATTATAGAAGTGCGAAAAATGAGTATGATACGGTATGATGTTGGTGATCTGTAAAAACATAGAGAAAAATGAGGTGGTCAGGAAGAAACTAACCTTCAGAAGCATTGTAAAGCTTATCTCCAATACCAGTACTTATGGTTTTGAGGTTCTTTTAATAAAGCTAGGGAAATTGAAGTATCAAAAGAAATCATGAAGAAATCCATGTAACCATAACACATACCATAGTCATTGAATGTGATAACTATCAGACTGGCAATCATCTTTCCTTGGAAGGAAACAAAGGTCTTGATTAACTGCTTTGAACCTAAAGGAACATCATCTATGAAAGTTAAATATAGTTACACAAGTAGTGACTTCACTCACCCTTGCCTACATTTGCTATGAAAAACTGGCATCGACATGTAATTTTGGAGCCTTGCCAGGTGAAATGATTCAAGATAGTCTTGTCACTAAAATGGAGAGTCATCAGGTGAGAGAGATTTCCTCCTGAAATACACCTTACACTGGATGCAGCAACAGTCACCATTTGACCATCTGAAGGTGAAAGTAATCAAAGTATTGGCAAAGATAAGAAGATACTAGGTGGCAGTCAGTTAAAGAAGCCTAGAAACAGTTATCTTCGATCTCAGAGATCTATGTCAAGTAAAAAGCCAAGGCAAAGTTGTACCTATGTAGAGGAATGTATAAGAACTTTGTCATGTTAAGAACCATTTTGCTCTGATGTGCAATGTTGGATTAGGCATTTGCTATTAAGAGATGTTGTATTGGAGGTCCACCAACAAGTTGGCAAATCTTCATCAGCTTGGAGAACCAAAATTTGGTGAGAAGAGAAGCAATTAACATGTGCACGAGAGCAAAAAGCAAGTGAAGGAAACACCTGATTAAGACCTACTGGGAAAACATCTGCAAGAAAATGAATATAACAAAGCAGATAGGCATTAGACCTGAAATTTCACTGCTTGCAGATAATCCATTATCAGAAGCTTCCAAGAATGTAAAAATTGGCTAAGTGTTTAAGTTCTGAAGTGTTCCACTGGGTAATCTTCTTGAATGGTGATATACTTGTCCATGTAGTCAAGCATACAGAAGAGATAATGAAGGCAAATGCCTGGTAAGAATTAAAGGATATTTTTTATGTAAATAGGAATTACAAGATTAAACCCAAAGAAGGAACCACACCAAGGCCTTTAACATCAGCAGAAGTCCTAATCATCATCAGCGACCAGTTAAAAGCTGCACCAAAAAGCATGGAAAGGAATATAAAAATTGCAAATTTTGTTTGGCTGAGTAGAACAGCTTACGTAAACTTTATGGTGAAAACAGCACAGACAACTTAACATTAGCATTGTGATGTCAGTACCCAAAGACCTGACAAAGTCTTGAAGAACAGATGGAAGATTTTTTCGAATGTGTTGTTTACTTCTTGGCATCTTATCTATAGAACAGTTTACATAGGGAGTGTAATTCGAAGTTAGGACTTTGTCTGGATCCCCATGAGCTGAATAAATATATGTATATTAGTGATATATTATTATATGTTATATATTATATATTATATTTTCCTATCAATGAAAAAGATGTGATTATAGAAACTGAAGATATCAGAAGATATTATGCAAACTCAACAGATAAACTCAAAAGGTGCAAGTCCTTCCAAAATTATTGTACTGTAGCCTCATTAAATCACTAAAACTGTATGGTCATTATGTTTATCGTCAAAAACATTCCATGCAGCCTTAAGATGACATTGTTGTAGATGACAGGATACCATGCTGGATATCAAGGGCCAGAAGGACTACATTGAATTGTGAATTAGAAAATTCACACAACTCACGACAGTTCCTTTGGCTGCTGTAGACATGCCCGAGAAAAATTGTATTGGTTGATGATTGATACAGATATCAAGACTATACCTGTGTGACTATTGTGACAAATGTCTTAAGACAAAACTGGATCAAAAATCCCAAACCTATATAAACTCATACAAATTCGAAGGGAGGATCGGAGATATGAATGCTGGTTTGTTTAATGTCAATGAAGTGGTGTACTTACTAATTGCAAACAGCTTACCAAATATTTGTACATTGAAGATCTTATTAATGTGATACAGAGAGCACTATTGCACCTTTAAATTTGTAACAAAATGGGCATGAAATGGACAATAATGGTATTTACTCCCCAAATTGTCCAGAATATGCACCAAGATAGATAGATATATGAGAGATATATGAAATATGAGAACCAGAGATGTGGAAATAGGATCTATTCATTAAAGAATGGAGTAAAGTGAGGCCTTTTTGGAGTAAAATTGGTAAATTTTAAGAATACATCCAGAGAGATAACAGCTGCATCGCATCTGTGGGGCTCCATTGCTCTTTTGCTGATTTTGGTTTTATGTGACCAATCAGTACATTTTAGAGGGGGTATTTCCTGAAGGCCTCGGGGGTTTTACAAAAGACCATAGCACTTTAAAACTAAATACAATTACCCTATATGTTTTTTATTGTTTTGGGTCATGGCAAGTCTTAATTTTTGAAAAAGAAAATTCTCAGATATATGTGTGTTCATAGGATTTATTTTGGAATACTCTGTGACAGATCTGTTTAAACAATGGATTATTCAAGTAATGTAACTAACTTCTGTTCTAGGTGCTCTTGGAGATGAAGCCATCACAGTAGTGTCAAGTGGAAGCAGTGTTGCCTTACTACCGGGTGTGGCCAATGTACCAGTACAGTTACATAGATCAAAGTCAGTGGGAACTGAACTTCATAGTCAGTCTCGCTCAGCACCCAACAGTCCAAAGAAAGGTCTTGGTGCTAATGATAACAATGATAATCTCACAAGACAGTTACAAAGATTGAAAATTCTTGGAAGCCCAAATGCAAGGGTAAGTTCGTAGGAGTTTTTAAGTTTTGTTACCATTAACTACCAGTACTTAAATGTTCTTCATTCACGGTTTGATTAAAAAAGTTTTTTGAGTAGGAGCTGTTGTGGCTGTTCTTGTTTAAGAGAGAACTTTGTGAATAAAACTTTACAGTGTCCAGGACAGAGAGATAAAGTTGTACATTTTTTTACAGATATAAGCTCTTCTCAAGGAGAACAATTTTATTTTTGAGAGTTTTTATTTATTTGAGGCATTAGGTGCAAGTGATTGCTATATGGATGTTTCACATCTTGCAAGTACATTATTAAGTACACTTGATCAAGTGTTGTAAGGACATGATTAGATAGTGTAAACAGCATGTTCTTGTTTTATAACTCATTATCCTTTGATAAGTGTCTTCATGGCCTTTTAGGAAAACAGTTTCCTTTTTGTGTCAGCACACTCCTGCATACCTAAAGTGTTGTCAGTATACAGTTATTTATTGTCATATGAAGCTATGGATTTAGCATTCTTGAGATCTTTAATATCAATCTTTTGTGCTATTTTCACTTCAGTTATACCAGCATTCAATTTTTGTGTTGGTCTCTCTTTTATAGAGCTATATATTTTATATAGATTATATTTATGGAGTATATACATGAAGTCTCTAAGGTCATGCATTCATGTATATGAAGAATAGGTTTGCTTTTGTAAATGCAATGTAGGTCTTTTTGTGCAGGTGTTGAATTGTGATAATTTGGCAATTTATTAACTTATGAGTATATAGATAGAAAATGTTTCACCTAGCCTGTAAGCTTATGAAATGTATAGTGTTTTCATCACTGTTCTTACAACATGCCCCATCATATTTCATTGAATATGAGCTAACATAAAATCATAGGACCATACTGTGATATCTAGTCCAGTTATTATTTATGAGTGAAATATGGCTGGCTTATTGCTAAGTAGTTAAACACATCTCCATCATTGTAACTTAAGTTTTTACTATCACCACACAATTCTGATTGCCTAAACAAGCAGTTATTGAAAAGATTATTTATACAGTCATAATGAACTTAATATACTTCTCCTACTTTATTAACTGATTGTGCTTCAGAACATAAGGCATGCTTAGATGTGAAATAGAACATTCATATAGTGATAAAGAAAGACATCAAGTTCTTAATTGTGGCATTGATTGTAGATGATGCCTTCCAGACCAAAGAGCAAGCAGGTAGAATTTTTTTATGCCTTGCAAAGCATAATTGTAATCCAAAAAATTTATCATTTGCCATATATAACAATACCTTTTAACTGTTGTGGAAATGGTTAACCTTGACATTGTTGTATCGATTAATGCATTTTCTTTAGATGAATCAGCAAGGTGGAGGGAATCACCAGTATGGACACTTTACTGGTAACAGCCAGTTCAATTCAAATGCACCATATTCCTCAGGCAATCAGTATTATATGAATCAAACAAGACCTTCAGCAATTAAGGTATAAACTAAATTAATTAGTCCTTTGTTTTGTTACATGTTTTTTAGTCTTTCTGCTATTATATAGCTGATACTTGAACATCTACTTTATGTGTAAGCAATTATAGGTACGAAACAACATTTATATAAGAACTGTTGTTTCTACATCCTTCAAACAAGGTTCTTTAGCTAAAGGATATCATTTTGAGTGTCTCACAATAGTGTTAAAAGGATGAGGGGGCACCAGGAACCTTAAATATTGTGGACAGAACATTAATAGGGTGAAACATAGTTGAAGAGTTTATACCCTTGGATTGTTATTTTTAATCTTTAGGACTGAAATTGTGATAAAAAGTAATATAAATTTTTATTTAGAACATGCCTCATTCTGCATTTTGCTGGTGATACAGAAGTGCTTAGTAAACGAAGAAGATGAAGATGGTGATAATGATAATCATGACCGTGCTGATAGTGATGATGATGGTGGCAATGATGGTGGCCATGATGTGGTTTTATGCACTTCTATCCCCGCTCCGCCCCCAAACAAAGACTAGGATTATGCCCACATATATACAACATGACATGAATTTGAAATGAGTATGGCTTCAAGGTCTTACTCTTTTAGACTGCTACTTAGTATAGCAGTGACTCTCTTGCCGTAGGAAAACTTGTTTTAGCTTCCTCATCCAAATAACCCAAGTGGTTTGTATATTCCAAAATGCTGCTCATAGATAAAGGTTGATGATGAGAGAGCCATTGATAACAATTAGAATCAATGTTTAGTTGATAGACCTAGCTTGCAGTGTAAAATACTTTAATCAGTTGGAAGGTAACACCAATGGCTCTAACTAAGCTTCTGTTTACCAGGATACCAGTCACCAGATTTCATGTAAGATTATAGAACTATAGGAGTCATATTTTGTATCTTTTCCCAGAGTTTACAGTTCAGTGTCCCAGAGGACTTTTCCGTTGCCAATGGGAATGACAGTAGTAACACTGGATTTCAAGATGGGCGTTTTTATACAAAGAAAAGTGAGAAGAATACATTTTTTGCTTCTCAACAAATAAGAGTGGTATGTTTTTGTTATTATTGAGTATGTATTTTTAGTAACCTGTGGTTGGATGTTATAATAAAGCCAAAATCTTTATGCTCTTGTGTTTTTAAGAATTTGTTTCTTGTGTACCTCTTAGTGTTTTGGTTAGTTTTATTTGTGTAACTTGGTATGGTTGGTATGGAGGTCTTTGAGGGACAAATAACAGTAAACAGCAAACTGGGGAAGACCATTATAAAGAAACTATTACCCTTAACACAATTTACTTACATAGGACAACATCCCCCAAACACAGTGCATGAACACATAAACCATCGCTTGTCAACATGCATGTTCTCAACCAACCCAAATGTTTCATTCTACTATTGTAAAGTAGGTTGTCAGCATAGTATTTATGATTCCTTCCAGAATTTACCCTTTCTTCTGTTAGTAGACTACAACAAGGCAAGTTGAGATGTAGCTTCTTATATGTATGAGAGTTATTGAGTGACAATTTTTGCCCTTTTACTTGAATATATATAGTCATTGTTTGTAGCTCTTGATGAAGCTCTTCACTGGTGAGGTGCTGCCACCCAGTCATGTTCAGTGCCCTTCTTTTATCTAAAGCATCCACCCTATCTTATTCGTTTTTGGAGTCCATGATTTTGAACCATACAACAGAATACATGCAATTGTTGAGACAAATACTTCCACTCTCAATTTTTATGTCCTCTTTTGACTTCAAATTTATGGCTTCCTTAAATTCCTTGACATCACTCAATAGAAGGTGATAAGGCTGCCCAGGGTCTTGTTTGAAAGTCTAATAGCTTGTCTTATCTTAGTTGCAGTAGTGGCCATCCTTGGTAGAATTACTCTCCAAACTGTTTAACACTTACTATCCATCACGCATCTCTATCAAGTAGCCTCATACAATTGTTTCATGTATCGTGCTTCAATTTAAAATTCATGCTTAATGTTATTTTGTATGAGTGTTTGAAAAGCCTTATGCACTATTTTGTACAAGTGGAGGATAGTTTGATCAGAATGTTAAAAAAATTCACAGAACAACAGAAATACTTTGCATTATAATAAAGACCTTCAAGAGAAGTGAAATTGTGCGAAATAGTTTCTGTGTCAAATGGAATTAATTTGTATGTCAAATTCACTACAATTCAAGTACGATTGAATCAATAAAATACAAATAATCATTGACAACGGAGGATTTGAAATATTAGTTTCGAAGAAACACTAGAGGTGCTGAAAACATGACATGACACAAACATGACATGAACCTATGTCTTACTCTTTAGTATCTTTTCCAAGTTGATAATGAATGAAAGGTGAATAGTCCACCGACAAGTTATCAAAAGTAAAACGCCAAATATAGAAACTTTATTGACAACGAATCGTCCGTTAAACTTCTTGGCTTGAAGTTTCCTTTTCAAGTTTCATCAAAATTCAATCAAAGAGTTATAACTCTTATGATATTAAACGAGTTTTTTCCTTAGGGAGAGAAGCGTTGAGTCCAGAGGTTTTTTTTAAAAAAAAAGGGCGTTTATTTAGCTTTCTGACAAAATATGCTGAGAGTTTATTGGAGGGGGTGTGTAAAGAAAGGTCTTTGAATTCATAGCATATACAGTACTTTTAATTTGGGTACAGCCTTTGGCACACTTTCCTTTACAAATGCTTTCCACAAGATACTGATCAGAAAATCTTCGTTATGCAAAGTTGGGAAAAAAGAGCGAAGTCAATAGAATTTTTTTATTGATAGATGTGGTGTAAAAGAGCTATATCAAAATAAGACGCATGATCGCAAGAAGAATCGAGATGTAACACTCGTCTGAACTCATCTAAAGTCAATCAAAATCTAAAATCTATTGAGCACAAAGAGGACTGATATACACGAGACACAAGTGTTACAATAGGAAAGGCTAATTACGCACAGGAAATAACTGTTTACAAAAGAGACGAAAACGAGATTACTAAAACGAGGCTATTACATCTACATGCAAGTTGCATAATAACCAACAAGATGTAAGCTGATGTCGATGGGATAAATGGGATTTATGTTATTAAGCCGTTGTTTTTTAGTTATATATCACATTACAATAATTTAAGTGTTTAAGACACCGACGTTGTAGTGATGAATAGTTACGCCTTGCGGATGGTAGACTGATTTTAAAGCATTGAGAGGGAGAGCTTCATTGAAAAATTACTACTTCTGTCTTATTTGTTGGTCGAGTTTTGCCCACAATGACATTAGAATTGTTTATTACATCATTCCCCCATAGTTACATTTCTTGCGGAATAGACTAAGCTGACTTGTAAAGTGAAGGAAGGCATTGAGATATAGTTTAGTATCGAATGCGCATCACTTGACGAATTAGCCCGAGGGATTTGCTTCTACGCCAAAAGTCCATGATTCCCGCCCTAGTTGTCTGTGCAATGTGCTATTATAACAAGCTGATTGACTTTGGCGTTCAATGGCTGCATATCACAAAATGTAAGCTTAGAAATGTGATTCCGCAGATTGTATCCTTTTCGATGTCCTTTGACACTATCAGTGAAGAATCAGTCTAACATTATTTTTACTGTGCCTTCGTTTCGCGCACGACCGATATTGTATGGTAGAGGCGTTAAGTTACTTTGAAAGCAACAGAAGATAAAGTAGTAATAGATTGGTGCCCTAGAGGCTGGGCGAAAAGATGCTCCAGAATTTTGCGAGAGGACCGTTTCTAACTCTATGAAGATCGTCTATGTGAAATGGTGTGAACATCTGTTGAACTTTTGATGTAGCCGAATATTTTCGTTTGATTGGCAAAGAACCCGAAAGGTCGTTCTGGCGATGAAGTAGAATATGAAGGGCGTAGACACTCAAAAGTTTTTTTTCTTGTGCCGATGCTGTGGTAAGCTACTGAAAACGTACCAAACGGATAGAAGTTAACTATTGTTGCCAGACTTTATTAATTTTTTTATTGTACTTCATGTACGGCGATCAATTTAAGAATGAAAAGCAGTGATTAATGGAACCTCAGAAAATTGTGTTAAGCTGTAATTGATATCTTTAAAATACCATGATTCTCGATAACAGTATCATATTTATCGTTGGAATATCAAGTATAGAGTTAACGTAAAATGATAGGATCCTTATAAGTAGGCCCAGCCAAATCTGGGGAAGCGCACGATTTCAAAGTGTGTTATACCAAACTTCACGGAAAATGTAGGGAGTAAAAGGATTTTATTTCAAGGCTTCATGCCATTGTATGATACGACCTTATGGGTTAAGTCCAAAATATCAATTCAAAATACGCCTTTGGATACTTTTAGTTTTATCACTTACACCGCCCTGCCAATTTCAGTTTTATGTTTTTGGGGATCTCGCAATGATCACTTGGTTAGATAAATGTCTCGCTAACACCCCCTAGTGTTGAGGTATGCAGATACTATTGTGCTTCCTGCCTGGCACTTCTTTCGTTATCAACTGTCTTATTTGCTGGTGGGCTCAACAATAGGAATCCACCCATAGCGCACGACTTTTCTATTGTGTGATGAGTGTGGCATAAGGGGGAGACACAGCTCCCGGAATCTAGTTCTCATCAAGACTTAAAAGCTTAAAGAATTGCCTATATAGCAGTTGCACAGAGTTTTTTTGAAAATCGCGGAATTCACGGAATTTCACACAAAAGTGCTTTTTTGAGGAAAGACCGAAAATCTCGTAAAAATCACATGAAATCGTAAATTAGGTTGGGCTGTACCAGTAACAAAACGATTAAAATAGCCGGGACATCATAACTGGGGACCTTACAGAGGTGGTGTTTTTGTGATCCTAATTTTCTATATTTCGCTATTACTGCGCCCCAGTTGCTGAAACGGAGCACAAACCGCGTGATTTATTTATTTATCAAGGACTGTGATTGTCGTGAAATTTAGAGATTATTGTCGACATACAGTAGCAATCTTCATAAATTGTAATGACAAAGTACGAAATGTTGACTTTAATTGAAATATATAGCAATTAATTTTAAAACGCAGTGAAATGTCATTGGGAGCGTTCAAATGTGGGCATATTGCTTATTTTAGGATGTTCATTATACGACAATTGTTAAAACTAACAAACAATGTCATAGGAAAGTTTTCGTTTTCTTTTTAAAAGATGCCAAAGATTGGCTGAGCATCCGCGAATGTGACTTGGCGGCCTGCGCACGAGGGCCTTGCAAGAATAATGCCACTTGTGTGCAGAACGAAGCAAAGCCTGAGGAATATCAGTGCAATTGTGGTACTGGTTACTTCGGCCAAGACTGCGCCCAAAGACAGGATCACTGTAAAGGAGATCCTTGCAATGGAGGAACCTGTGTATGGAATCCCACAGGGTACACATGTTTGTGTCAGTACGGGCGCCATGGCATCACATGCAATTCAGGTGGGTCTGCTCAAATTTCTACTCGCATTGTACAATCTCACATTTTTAGAAACCTTACTTGCTGTAATTGCTTAAGATAGCACCCGCATTCACACTCAACCTTACTCAGGCTCTGAGAAATTATCGACCCCGTATCGTACCAATTAACGTAGTCTCTATTTATTTCCCCTCCTTTTATTAAAAAAGGGCTGCAATTGATTTTTTTACACTATAGTGCCAGTTTTTTAGTGCAATGAATTTGAACGTGTTTCTTTTTTTCTATCTTACTTACCAGCTATAAACATCACCGTGCCTACTTTTGGAGTTGTCTCCAACTACTCATCGTACATTGAATATCCTTGGTTTCAAGCGCTACGTCTAGCGGCAGAGCGCCTTGAGATCAGTTTGCAATTCAAAGTGAGTATGGGCACAACGGGGAAATCAATGGACGGATTGATTGCCTTTGCCGGACAGAGCACCATTGGTAAGTACACGGCAAATGCTTGATTTTGTTCTAAATATTAAAGATGTAAATCATTCGAATATGGATGATTGACTCAACTAAAATGTACCACTACATTAATACAAAATGAAAAGCTTCAGATAAAGAACTTATGGCAAGGCAAACGCTTCCAAGATGTTTGCTAACCCACTAGACATATGTTTGACATACAATAATCAACGTATGAAAGGTTCTTTGAACCACAAAGGAACAAGCTGAGAGTCGATAGTTGTGAAGAAGTGGGTTTCCTGAGTTGGTGGAAAGAGGAACTAGGTCGCGCCGTGATGACAGAGATTATTGAGTGACGAATTATTAGATATTGATATGTGGTACCCTCGGTTACTACGCGTAAGTCCCTTTCGTTAGCCTGTGTATGGTGCATGACTACGTTATTCGACGACCAGTTCGACGAGATATTAATAACGACCTGTCAATTCTTTAGGTACAACTTAGAACCTACCGCTTTGCAGGTCGTCCTCCAACTTTCGCCGTTCGTAAATGCATATTCCCTCTTTTGTGTGTTTTTCGCTTATTTATCTCCTCGATCGGAAGCTTTTTTTGAAACATTTTACAAAGGTTCCTTGAAGTTGATTACTGATTTGACAATGTAAGAAGTACAACGATCTTGAGTTCCTCAATCATCTATAACGTATACCTCTGACACTCAGAACATAGTGTAAATAAAAGGATTTATTACCAAATAACACACTCGTCAAAGAATTTGGAAATATAATGGTTTATGTTGGGATTACAAACATCTTTTAAGAGCAGCATTTATACACTATCCTGTTTATATTCTATTTTCTTTTTTGTTTCATTTAACTACTTGGTAAAGCTCACTGGTATCGTAGGCAAAACATTGAGACTGTTAACTTCGAGAGTTGTAGACACTCAAATGAGGTCCGCCGATTTAGATATTTATGAAGTACCTTTTTAAATTTTGGATCCCAGTATTCTAAAACGAGACTATTGTTGTCAAAACGCTACCGAAGCGAAAACGTTACTAATGGCCAAGCCACACCACGGTGGAAGTAACGTGGCAGTATATTGATTTCTAATAACAGCTAAAAAAGGTTCTGCAAGCGTGGAGCTACCACCCATAACTAAGTGGAGACTGTCGGTACGCGGAGTAGCTAATCACTTTACTTTGCCCATGGAACCCCCTATAACCCCCTATAAGTGATCCCTCCAAACGTTTAGAATTGTATGAAGGAGCATGTAGAAAAACTTTACTGAGCAATGGGTTATTACCCCCCTAGGCTGTTCAGGCCTAACAAGAGTCTCCGGTTTGGTCACGTAGAATTAGAACTTGTGGAACTTGTGTCACAGTATTTGTCAGTCTATTAGTAATAGAATATATTTTATGTTTATAGGAGCCAAATATGACGACTTTTTTGCCCTTGGATTATACCAAAATCATACCGTGTTGATATATAACCTTGGCGGAGGAGTGGCAGTATTGACAAGTAGATATCCGATTCAAAGTGACCGGACATGGCACAGACTTGCAGCTGGGAGGCGAGGACGAGAGGGCTACATTCACCTAGATGACAACCCAGTAATAAGTGGTAATAGTCCAGGGGTGCTGGTTGGTTTGGATGTGTACACCCCTCTTTATATAGGAGGGGTGCCAGACTTTTCAAAGCTACCTGATTACGTCAGAGCGTACTTTACGACCGGATTCTCTGGTTCAATCCATGATGTGTCGATTCGAACGACTCAGTACCATTTCGTTCCGCTGCGTCTAAGCTTGGAATCTAGAGTGGCAAGTTCGTCATCTGGAATATCAGTAGAAAGAGGATTAAATATTGGGGATGATGCATTTGATGAGTGCAAAGATAAGCCATGTGCTAATAATGGAACGTGTACAAGCATAGGTAAGCTACTTAATGATGCTTGCGTTTATAAAATGACACTAGTGTTTGCCCAACATGTGTAAGCTGTCATCCTGCTTTCTCTAAGATTTAAAGGTTCTCCCACCCCTTAGGTTCTTCTAATTTGACATTTACCTGGTTTTTAATCCCTGCATGGTACCCCTCGTTTTGCTTTCACCATGACAACTGTTGTTCTCAAAAATCAGTTTGGTTTTCAATTGTGTATTTTCGAAATTCTTTTCTGTCACCTTTGTTTGTTTTTTGATCTTTCCAGTAGACATTTCCTTTACGATTTTGTTTTTCATAGGTTTTAAATATCTCATTCAGGAATATCCTATCAATTTTTCCGCATTTAAGGTACCAAAAATGTTGAGTGTGATCATTTTTGCCTATGGACTCTCATGAACGACATCATCAATTCAACATAGCTTCGAAGTGAACTAACGGACTGTTATCTCATCATACCGACACTATTGAGATCTTACGTGGGTGAATTGAGAGACATCTGATCACTGGTCTAATAGCATTGTCTATCTTGATGTGGTCTATTTATATGATTCTCTGAGTTTAATGTTAGTTGACGAGTTTGCGTGGTCTAAAAGACTGGCGTAATCATAAAATTTTCGATGTAGAGAATTTTCAATGTCGATCGCATGCTGGGAGTGATATGGCTCTGCAAGAAAGACGTAGGGAACAGGATTTTGATCAGGTATCACCAATACCTTTTATTTTGGTATGGATGAATAGAAATTAGCTTATTGTTGATTGAGTCTTCAAGTACAGCCTAGCTAGTAGGTTCACTACGCTGTAATTATCTCTCTTTGAAGTAGCGCCTAAGATTTGCAAGCTTCTATAGGACTCTAAGCAAAACACCTGGGTCTAGTAACAAACACTGACGTTTATCCGTTTAATTTTAAGTTTCTATGTTATATGGTACCAGGTAGGCATTGGGCAAATCTTTGTGGATAAACGAGTTAATCTTTCACAATCATCTTTATACAACAATGGCATACCGTTATGAATGCCAGGAAGTGTCATAGCGTTGCCACCCATAATCATTTACAGGGACAAGGGTGTGGTCTAGGGTAAAACCTCATTATTTTTTATGCGATGCTGCGCAGATTTTATAGGTGTTTCCTGTTACACCTAAAATGCCTTGCCAAAGACAGCAGAATAACGTACGAAACAACAATGTCCATCGGTTTTTAATATGTCTTCCTTAACAACCAAAACGCCTACAAACATACATACATACATACATACATACATACATACATACATACATACATACATACATACATACATACATACATATTGTGTTTACTTTTGTTACTTTCATTTCAGTTCTGCCGTGTACATGCTCTTTTACTGTTTCTAACTTTACTGACTTCTTGCCAATACTCATGTCTGCTTGTTCTTCTATTTAACTGTTTCTTTAGCTTTCTTTGCTAATTTAACTTTATTTTTCTTCTTTGTATACCTTTCTTGAATATTCTACTTCCACTTTGATGCAGTAGAAAGATTATCGTGTACTTTCCTTCTTTAACCTTTTTAGTCACAGTTTTGCATTCTGCTACTACCTTGTTACTTATTTCTATAATTTATTTTTACTCCACACCTACCTTGTCTACTCTACATCATTTTGACTTTAGCGTTCACTCTTTTGCATTTTACTTCTATCTTGATGTTAATTTGTTAACCATATCTATTACTTATACTTGCTGTTGTTGCTTCATCCTCCGTTTTCAGTTTTGCATTCTGCTACTACCTTGTTGTTACATATTTCTATAATTTTTTTTTACTCTACACCTACCTTGTCTACTCTACATCATTTTGACTTTATCGTTCACTCTTTTGCATTTTACTTCTATCTTGATGTTAATTTTTTAACCATATCTATTACTTATACTTGCTGTTTTTGCTTCATCCTCCGTTTTCAGTTTTGCATTCTGCTACTACCTTGTTGTTACTTGTTGTTGTTGTTGTTGTTATTTCTATAAATTATTTTTTACTCTACACCTACTTTGTCTACTTTGTTTATTTACTCTACATCATTTTGATTTTATCGTTTACTCTTTTGCATTTTACTTCTATCTAGTTGTTAATTTGTTAATCGTATCTATTACTTATACTCACTCTTGTTGCTTAATCCTCCATTTTCTTGTTCATTACTACGCTACTTTGTCGTACCTCTCACCCTTTTGTACTTTTTACTCGTTATATCTAATTTTCATCATGACTTTTGCTATTTTATCTATCTCTACTTTCACCTTGTTCACCATTCACTGAGGTAGAAATCATTTCTTCTAGTTTGTATTTTTTCTGTAACTTATAATTACCTTCATATTATTTTATCCTATTTTCTACTTTCGGTTCTTACTTACTCATCTTTTACTATTTTTCGGAAGCCTCGTTAACCTTAATACTCTACTGTTCTCTTACTTTGGATAATTTGTTAGATATCTATTCCCAATTCTTTTCTTACATTTCTTACAATCTTCCTAATTATTGAGGTCTATGTTTCCGCTATTCTGTTAATTATTATTTACTCTGCGTAAACTTTGACGTTTCTTTTACTGTTCTGCATTGTACTTCTTGCCTATCGGTTATCACTTCAACACGTTATTGTGTCTTTGCTCTACATCTACTTTTACGGTTTTTTTTCACTGTTGTTGTTCATTTACTATAAATCTACTTTGACGGTTTTCGCCATTGTACCTTCTACTTCTGCCTTGTTGTTAATCATGTCTATAAGTTCATTATTATTTACTCTACATATACTTTGACGTTTCTTGTACTGTTCGGCGTTGTCCTTCTTCGTTTTTGGTTATCACTTCAACACGTTTTTGTGTTCTAGCTCTACATCTACTTTTACGTTTTTGTTCGCTGTTGTTGTTCATTTACTATGAATCTACTTTGACGGTTTTCGCCATTGTGCCGTATATTTCTACGTTGTTGTTAATCATTTCTATAAGTTCATCATTATTTACTCTACATGTACTTTGACGTTTTTTTATTGTTCTGCATTGTACTTCTTGCTTACGTTTCTTTTACTGTTCGGCGTTGTACTTCTTCGTTATTTGTTATCACTTCAACACGTTTTTGTGTTCTAGCTCTACATCTACTTTTACGTTTTTGTTCGCTGTTGTTGTTCATTTA
>JAAAKM020006971.1:111802406-111861871 GCA_010016025.2 Alatinidae sp. Z8VKAUB7J3
CTTGCTTACGTTTCTTTTACTGTTCGGCGTTGTACTTCTTCGTTATTTGTTATCACTTCAACACGTTTTTGTGTTCTTGCTCTACATCTAATTTTTCGTCTTTGTTCGCTATTGTTGTTCATTTACTACATCTCTACTTTGACGGTTTTTGGCAATTGTACCTTTTACTTCTACCTTGTTGTTAATCATTTCTACAAGTTCATCATTATTTATTCTAAATATACTTTGACGTTTCTTTTACTATTGTGCTATCTTTCTACTGTATTTCTTGCTTATTGGTTGAAGTGATAACACGTTGTTGTGTCTTTACGTTTTCGTTGGCTGCCAATCATTTTTCTATAAGTTAATTTTTATTTACTTTACATATACTTTTACGGGGTTTTTTCACTGCTCTTCATTGTACTTTTACGTCTTTCCGCTGCATCTGCTTTTACGTTTTTGTTCGCTGTTGTAGTTTATTTACTCTGCATTTAAGATGACGTTTTTGTCAGCTGTTGATGTGTATTTAGTATTTGACGTTTTTTTGCTATTGTGCCTTGTATATCTATATTTTGACCTTTATCTTACTGTTCTGCGTCGTACTTATAACCAATAACTTCATGTTTTTATGTAATTCCGTTTTGTAGTTTTGCCATGGTTTTTTTCCACTATTCTGCATTGGTCTGTATTTACCATGAAATTTTACAATAATACAATACGTTGTCATTCTTGTTGTTTGCTGCTGCTTGCTTTGCCGCTGAATGGTAGATAGCTAGTAGATAGACAGGTAGTGTAGAGTAGGTAGGTAGGTAGTTAGGTAGACAAGTAGGTAGGTAGTGTAGACAGGTAGGTAGTGTAGAGCAGGTAGAGTAGAGGTATGTAGACAGGTAGGATAGGTAGACAGGTAGGTAGGCAGAATAGAATAGTTAGGTAGTGCAGAGCAGGTAGATAGGTAAACAGGTAGAGAAGGTAGACAAGTAATAAGGTAGAATAGAGTTGGTAGAGTAGACCGGTAGAATAGAGTAGGTAGACAGGTAGTGTAGGTAGGTAGGTAGGTAGGTAGGTAGGTAGAATAGAGTAGGTAGAGTAGACAGATATGGTAGATAGTAGATAAACGGTAGGTAGGTAGATAGAAAAGAGTAGGAAGAGTAGATATACAGGTAGGTAGGTAGAATAGAGTAGTTGGACAGGTAGGTAGAGTAGAAAGGTAGGTAGAGTAGAAAGGTAGGAAGGTAGTATAGAGTAGGTAGGTAGAGTAGGAAGGTAGTGTAGACAGGTAGGTAGTATAGACAGGTAGGATAGGTAGGTATGTAGACAGGTAGAGTAGGTGGTTTAGAGTAGGTAGGAAGACAGGTAGAGTAGGAAGGTAGTGTAGATAGGTAGGATAGGTAGACAGGTAGGGTAGGTAGACAAGTAGGAAGGTAGTATAGAGCAGGTAGAGTAGACAAGTAGGAAGGTAGTATAGAGTAGGTAGAGTAGACAGGTAGCTAGGCAGGTAGGGTAGGTAGACAAGTAGGAAGGTAGTATAGAGTAGGTAGAGTAGACAGGTAGCTAGGCAGGTAGGGTAGGTAGGGTAGGGTAAGTAGCTAGGGTAGGTAGACAAGTAGGAAGGTAGTATAGAGCAGGTAGAGTAGACAAGTAGGAAGGTAGTATAGAGTAGGTAGAGTAGACAGGTAGCTAGGCAGGTAGGGTAGGTAGACAAGTAGGAAGGTAGTATAGAGTAGGTAGAGTAGACAGGTAGCTAGGCAGGTAGGGTAGGTAGGGTAGGGTAAGTAGCTAGGGTAGGTAGACAAGTAGGAAGGTAGTATAGAGCAGGTAGAGTAGACAAATAGGAAGGTAGTATAGAGTAGGTAGAGTAGACAGGTAGGTAGGCTTTGGGGGTTGGAAAAATACAAAAACTAATAAACACCCCCCACTTCTATTAAGGACCAGTGAGTGGTCTAGACAGGTAGATAGGTGATCAGATAGATGTATTAGAGAAGAGTAGTTGGGTAGTCAGGTAGACAGTATAGAGTAGTTGGGTAGTCAGATATATGTAATAGAGTAAAGTAGTCTGGTAGTCATATAGACATAGTAGCGTAGAGTAGCCGGGTAGTCAGATAGGCGTGGTAGAGTAGGTGGGTAGTCAGATAAGCGTAAAGGAATAGAGTAGTCGGGTATTCAAATAGATACAGTAAAGTAGAGAGTAATCGGGTAGTGAGATAGATAGAGGAGAGTAGAATAGTCACGTAGTCAGATAGAGGTAGTAGAGTAGTTGGGTAGTCAGAGGTAGTGGAGTAGTGTAGTCGAGTAGTCAGATAGATTTAGGTGTTCCTAGATTTTCATTTATGTCCACTTGTCGCTAGTATCCCCCGATACGTTAAAGACAGTACAAATCTGCTCTGCCTCTAGACAGGCCTCCCTTATTTTATGTGAAAATGCCATCCTCTGTACGGCTTATGCCCTTGGTTTGCACCCAGTATTCTTCACAGAGAGGGCCTTCATGCTATGAAAGGAATTCTTGATGCGAAGTCACAGGAAGTAGTTAATACAGACACTCTAATTAGTGTACCATAGAGGGATTTTACCAACGTTCTCGGGAGGAAGATCACATTGTGTTCTTTGTTAAAGTTAGATTAATAGACCAGTTTTACAGTGACAGACGATGTAGAGAGTTGTTTTGGCAGTATTCATGTATTTTTACATCCATTATTTTGTCAAATAATTTCCTTGAGAATGGTGTCAAGATAACACCAAATCGTCTGAGAGGCATTGTTACCTTGATAATGTAATAGTGACAACATCATAGAAAAGTTACTACTTTCATCATAATAAGGTAGTACGCTGTTTGGTGGGCAAAGCCTAAATTTTCAAAATACAGAATACGTCAATTATCAGGAATGGTCAAAACGGTATAGCCAAAACGTTTTTCGGAAAATGGGAAATCTGGATAATCGAAAGAAATACAACTCATAGGTAATTCAGTATTTTTTTGAAACATGGGCTTGTTAGTTCACAGATGTATGAAGTATGAAAGAACAGGAGCAGTATTGAAGTATTTAAATATTGCGTGATACGGCTTTGAATGGAAGATGATTTAAAGTCAGCACTCCTGTCAATGGAGCGACTGCTGTTTGGCTGTGAATGTGGTGGATGTATGATAGAAAGCATTTGTTTTGAATAGCGGCCTTTGACAATATTAAAGAACCGCTCCACACCAATCTTCGTAAATTTGCACACTAACAAGCAAACATTTAAAATTCAGTCCGGATAATCGAATTCTGTATAACCGATATTCGGATAGTCCATGATGCACTGTATCTGTGTTCTTAAGAATGAAAATTTTCAGAACCGAACATATTTTTTAGAAATTGATATTTCATTTCTCTTTCAGCACAATAATTGAAAAAAAAGTGCAACAGTTTTAAAGAGTACTTACGCGAATGCTGCAGTCAGTACGCTGGCGGAGTGCAAACTGTTTCGGCAGTTTCAGCAATTTTAAGAGACAGGGTTACCAACAGCCCTAGCATATGTAAGATACAGGAAGGTGCACGACTGACTGCGATGGCCAGTGCGGTGGATTTATCGTCCCCTTTCAGCTCTAGTACATCAACACAATAAACGCCACGCCACAGAGAGTCATTATGCCCAGAGCCAATAAAAAGGAAAAAGAAGAGCCAATGCACACCACGAAAGGAAACTGCCATTACAGATGCAGAGCATCCAGACCATTTTCTTTATCAATTGCTGCAATCGGAGAAAACGCCTATGGTGGACGCCGATCAGAGTTTTGCTTACAGTATAGTGCCTATTTCAAGAGGACTACCTTCAAGGAAGAACCGGATAATTAAAATCGAAATATAAACACTGTTTTTAAAATATGAACTCGATGTTTATGACTAGTTATTTAATTGCTGAAATAGGCACAGATACTTCGCCAGGTCCTTTATTGAGCTACAATAGTGTATAAACGTAAATATAAAACGTAGCACTGAACATAGGATTCTATTGATTATAAGAAATCAGCAGAATTGGCCGGCTTTACCCTCCACCCCCCACGTAATTCGGGGGCACTAGAGGTTTTTGTTTTTACTCATTAATCTCAAATTCGGCCTCTATCTTGAAAAACAGTTGCAAAGTTCTTAAACCTCCCGGGTCCACGACGAGGGGGTGGGTATACCGACCGGCCTAAAACCTGGCCATTGATTTCAACATCAAGTCTACACTGCTTTCGGTCTAGCAGTGTAGGAGAAGAGCAATATACATAGGAAAAGACAGATTGAGGCTTCTATTACAGATGTATCAGAATGTAAAAAAATCGCAAAAACGTTTGAATACAGACAATGTAAAAGGCCCTGGATTGCATTCCTGAAAGTAAGGATAGAGTGCTGATATTTTCGATACATTAAAGCAATATGTAGCAATATGTACAATAGGGCAGTAGGTTTCAATATGAGTATAATAGTGAAATGTGTTAGGTATAACTTTTATTTGTCTACCCCTTTCTCAATTTTTGATCAATGTCAATGCTGCTTGCTAAGAGCAGTTACGTTTACCTCTCTTAGACTGGCCTCATCGTGTACTGTAAGATTTGCTCTTACATCAGGTTGTTTCCACAACAACAACAACAACAACTGTTACTTTCAGACTGCCATCTTAACTCTAGTTCATACGCGAGCAACCTTTAATACATGAACTACTACATGACCTTATGTATGACCTTATGTATTCTCTGTGTCGACCTATTGTTTCGACGTAATATACTTAATGCGACTATACCAGACCAGCCTCTCTGCGCCATGTGACTTGACCAAGGAAGAACTGCCATCCGGCCCGTCATCAATCCAAAGCCCATTATGTCAGAAAGTATCAATTCGATTCCCGGTGGTGACATACTTTTCTATTTCTCTAGTGTTCTATTCAAAACTAACATTCAAATCCTCTCTTCTCGATGATAAATACATTCACTAGTAAAATTAACACACAGTTTGATTTACTTAATGTGGCAATGTTTCGTTGTCTCTCTGAAAGCAGACGAGAGTGCTTTTGCAGGGATAAGAATCAATATCAAGATATCCACCACTGGAATGGGGGGTATTGGGTCCATGCCCCCCATTTCAGAAATTCAATATTAAACTCCCCCACGTTACTTTACTCACTGTAGGTTCTTGTTGATTTGTTATTTGATATGGATTCTATGCTCGTACGTGCAATACACTCTGTCCCTTTCAACAAATTCCGTTCTTTATCTACTTATGCTACTGTATTGCCCTCCAATAAACGACGGCCTCTATTGAACGCCGTGCTTCAAGTCGAACCGTAATAATCGCCGCCCTCTGATAAATACCGCCCTCTTATAAACGCCGCATCTTGAAGAGCCGCGTTTCTTAGAAAACTGAAGATACAAGGAATTATGTAACGCTCATACGAGTTTTACTTGTTTTCTACCAACAAAGTCCTCCATAACATAAGGTAAAAACCAATATTCCTTTTTTTGCTTCGACACTTCGGCATGAAGAATTTTTGCATGAATTTTACTTGATTGAGAGCATTTTTTCATTTTGTAGTAAACGCCGCCCTCTATTACACACCGCATCAAAACGCTGAAATTCGAAAGTACAAACAAGATAACTGAACACCTCCGCCTCAACACAAGCGAAGATTTTTGTGAATTGTTCAGGCACCTCTGACACAGACTACAATAAATTTGCATGCAAAGTGCACTTGCTGTGAACTTGTGAAGATGTCTGGGAAAATGCGGGATTTTTTTCTGCTACGTGACGTCATTGTACACCTTGACACCCGTAAATATCAGAGGTGGTGTAGTAGTTATAACTGGAGCTATGATCAGACTAAAGGCCCGGTCACACGGGTCACACCGGATACACGGGATACCGATACCGATAACGATAACGATATGAAAAAACCGTTGGCCCTGGTTTACTAGATAGCAGTCACACTGCAAACGATACCGATACAATACTCCAACGATATCTTTGGGGAATCGATCCTCAAGTGATTTTGGCAACCATACTCCAATGATAAACCCCCCGCAGCCAATCAGCGCATAGAAAACAGCAGGGGTGAGTTCAAAATGGAGGACGACAGAATCGAAGAGTTGATCATGGCTGTGGAAATGAATCAAGTTCTTTACCACAAAGTAATAAGGAAATTAGAGATTCTAAGAAGCAGGGGGCATTTGGCTGGCAGCTTGGTCTTAATTAGTGGTAAACAGTTAATATTTTCTTCTCTCGAAAGTTTTGGCAGTGGCAGTGTTGTGATTCATCGCAAATGAACGGTTTTTTATACAACTTTATGAAAAACGTCGTAAATCAATTAATACAAAGACATAGGTTCTTTCTATGTGTTGAAGTTAGCTTTTACTCTTACATAAGATCGTGATTGAAGCGATTCTTTGTTAGTTTGTTGAGAGTCACGAGCATCACTTCCCTTGTATGGTCAACCTGTTCAAATGTGATGTTTCCCTCTCTACATGCCGTTCAGGTTGAATTGACGCTTAGCAATTCTAAAATGTTGGAGAACTTGTCTTTATGAAACTTATGAGGTGAAATCCTATCACGGTCTCTCTCCCTATCAATCAGCCTTGCTGAGAAGAACAGTGACAAGGTACGTTCTTCATGGCTCGTGCAAATTTCACTGCTTGTCATCACGATTCGTTGCTTGCACGTGTTTCGTCCAACGATACGTATCGTTGGTGGTGTGACCGCTCAGAAAACGATTTATCGTTATCGTTATAGGTATAGGTATCGTTGGCGTTGTATGCCGGGCTTCAACACAGAGACACGCAGCCTTGCACAACTCAGAAATTTTAAGAATACAAGAAACGTTGACCTTGACAGTACGGTTGAAACGGTAACATTAGGGGGTGGAGGCAAGTTACAAAGTCCTGTTGAATTACAACATGGTGTGATACAGAGAAGCTATTATTCCGTGAAACCACGCAAAACATGTTCACTCTTTTAATTTTCTCTTTTATTTCCTAATATTCAATATTACTCAAAAAGTATCATCGAGAAGAATGGATCTGGAAAGTCAAAATTTAAAAGACATTAGAGAAATAAAAAATATGTTGCCACGCTTTCACGTGCTTGAACAACTGAGCTAGTGGTGACATATTTTTTATTTCTATGGTGTCTTTGAAAGATTGACTTTTCGAATCCACTCTTCTCGATGATACTTTCTGACTTTCAATGGGCTTTGGACAGATAGACGGGCCAGATTGCAATCCTTCCTCGGTATAGTCATCACGCGCAGAGAGGCTGGTCTCCAATTGCGTTGAGCTGAATGTCAATGCCCACCGGTGGACGACTGGGGGCTACTGTGGCGACTAGAAAAATGGAGTATGTTAACATCGGAGGTCACCTATCACAGTTGGTAGATAGCACGCCGCGAGAGCGCGAGTCACAGGTTCGATCCCCGGCGGTGACATATTTTCTATTTTTCTAGTGTTCTTTTCAACACTAACATTTCAATCCTCTCTTCTAGATGATAATTTCTGACTTTCAATTGGGTTTTGACCGATAGACGGGCCGGATGGCAGTCCCTCCTTGGTCTATTCACATGGCGGAGAGATGTTGGTCTCCAATAGCTTTGAGCTGTATGTCGATTTCCACCGGTGGACGATTGGGAGCTAATGTGGTGACTGGAGATGTAGAGTATGTTGACGTCGGAGGTCACCTAGCTCAGTTGATAGAGCACACGCCGCTAAAGCTTGGGTCACGGGTTCGATCCCCGGTGGTGATATATTTTCTATTTCTATACTGGCTATTCGAAATTAATAGTTGGTGTGACCACCATTATTTTACAGAAGTTTACTATTGCGTTGAATCGAGGACTTAACTGCAAGTCTCTGTAATTTTTTGTTTCAGGTATCTACACCTACCACCATGCTAATAGTATGGTAAAATCAATTCTCCTTCAATTAATTTTCATACAGTGCAAAACTGTAATATATCAATAACTTTAAAACGCCAAATAAGGTTCGATAATGGTCAAGTGCGTAAATCTAAGCAATAATTGGTAGCCCGTATGTTTCTGTGTAAAATATCTTCTCTATTAACGATGCTATCTATTGCTTTATGTTCTCAGGTTACACCTTGTCTCGTTTTACTGGCAAACGCTTCACACGTCACTGTAACAAACGAAGCTCGTATTTTACTGGACGAAATTCCAAGTGATAATGACGATGATACACGTGAGTCTGAGGATTGTAGTATCTAGTTTGTTTACATGCTAATCTTACAAGAAACTTGTTATTGATTATTGACCCATTATAGATATTTAAGGCAATCATCTAATATCTCTCTTTATCTTTCACTGTAGGTCCTGTGAAACACCTGGAGACTACTTCCTTAAGTTTTTGGATGAATCAATAAGGCAATCTCTCAGTGCAGCCCCCTAATAAGCAGTGGGGCCTTTCCCCAGCCCCTTTTCTTTCCAAAAGGGAAAGCGGTTTCCCTGGGGGTGGGGGTCGTCATTAAGATTGCTGCAAGGATTGACCTATTTTCAATCTACAGCAAGATGATGGTTTGAGAACAATTTTTAGAAATAATAACATAATAACATAGGATTTAAAGAACATTGAAGTCCACTGCCGCCGCAATTCGCGCCGTGCAAGGAGTGGAGAGGGTTCGCAAATTAAGTGGTGCCTTATTGATTCACAAAAACAAAAACAAAAACAAAAACAAACAACAAAAGGGTGTCGAGTGAGAGTGCGAGTGTGTGAGTTTGGAGAGTGGTTGAGAAAGCAGTGTTTATTGTCAGAGAGGGAGTTGTTTGGAATTTTTTGGAATTAAATCTCCTTGTGGGTTATCATAAGTTGCCGTCCTGGACTGATTAGTGGAAATAAGATCAGGATCTTGCTGTTCCAACAGTTCGAACAACTATGCCAAGGAGCTGATTTTCACAAATCCTCGCTAATTTACACGTAAATGACAATAGAGCAATAGAAGCTGGAGGCAAGGATATTCTTAAGAAGCTTTGTGCTATAGTATCAAAGCTGAATGAAAATTATATATATGAAACTATATAATGTGTCACTAAGGATTAGTGTAGATGAAAGCATGATTTTGTTCAAAGGAAGATCTGCAATCAAGCAGTATAATCCAGTGCCGTAGCCAGACTATCAAAATTACAAAATTACAAAATATTTATCGGTAATGATGGGCACAGTCTGCTCTTTCAGCCTTCGCAGGATTTACCTCGGCTTCTGTATTTTCTACCTCGGCTTCTGTATTTTAGTCTTTAACTTAGCTTGGTGGGAATGAATGACTGCCATGCTAAAAAGGAGAAAATTGTAATGTTATCGTTTTCTGTGAAGTTACTTCAGGAAACTTCGATGTATCAATGATTGTTGTGAGCTGCAGCTTTCAAGTAAGGTCATGTCATTCTATTTTTGACGTCATTTAAGGCAACTTCTGCCCTTGATCATGAAAAAGGCTGACGGGTTGGGTGTGTCAGTTGTAAGTGCATCAGTAAGAGACCGCCCACTTGAAATAAGGAGTGACAAGCACGTAGCCCTCTAAGCCAGGCCGGAAAAGGGGGAAGGATATCAATGCTCACTAACTTGTTATTTGAACGAAAGCGCAACTTCGTTAATCGCCCTAGTAAAGTATGGTTTACAAACGACGTTATTAACTCCTAGAAATAGCTTTCAAATCCATTACGACAACCGCTGGGCTGGTTTGGAATTCTCCGTCGTCAGCTAAGGCATAATTTGTAATTAGCAAGGGAAATGAATTATGGTGTGCCATTCACTGTTCCTTGTAAGTCATTACAAAATTCGGAAGAGAGGACTTCTTTAATTGACAATCAATTGACAGGTCATAGGGTGCATCCTCAAAGAAGGTGCTAGTTTTGGTAGAGTAAATATTTTGGAATTTTATTAACTATGGTTAAATTCTATTTAATATGTATTTAATTACATTTATCTGAGGTATGTCTATTGCATCATGGACTGGAATGGAATGGAAAAGATACAGTTAACTAGACTGACAATGGACAGAAGAGCCTGGCATTTCATGGTCGCCAACGACACAAGATACGGCACTTAATGTGTACGATTGAAAAGAATACTACCTAAATTTGGCAACTGCATTGTTTGAAATATAACCTAAGGTTTGCCTTTTATCGAATATGTAAAAACCTCTATGCAAATTTGGAACAGTAGCCTTCCATCATATAAATGGACATTAGCGTGTCGTCAGGTTTGACTTTACCTTCATGTCATTACCCCATTGAACCTTCTCAGGGATCTTGCAGTCATTTCAAACTAGGACAAAATATTCTTTTCACAAGCCCGAAAATTCATTAAAATTGCAATTTTTACTGATACCAGCTCTGTCAATGGATTAAAAACTCGTGTTAAGTTTTATATGACGATGCAATATGAGTAGAATTTTTAAAGAAATTTTTAATAAATAATTTTTACGCTGACTCTTCGACTATTTTCTAATTCTTTCATTAAATGCCTTCCGAAAGTGGTTACTAATACGAATCCGAGAAATTTTCCAAATGATTCCAAGTCGGTTGGTCTTTAATCCCGGCACACTCTAAACTTCTACAAAATAACATCTGTACCTAAGGAACAAGTGTCATCAAGTACCTTTAGTTAAAACAACACTATGACCATGTATGGAAACAACGTTTGTTATCCCATAATGCTCTGTATTCCTAAAGAGTCGCTTTGAGGATTTTTTAATGACTGTTGCCAGTACCGGTTTTAGGGGGGTGCCGACTGTGCCGTGGCACAGTGCACCGCATCTAAGATGGAAATTGGGGGGCCCACACAGCTCATTGAAGCAAAAAAAAATTTGATGTATTTTTGCAAGGACTAAAAGAAGGGCCCCCAAATTAATTTATGGCACAGGCCCCCCTCTTGCCAAAAATCGCTACTGACTGTTGCACCCAAGTAGTCTTTAGTGATAAAACAGTCATACAAACGTAAATTATTAATAATCCTTATATATCGATGGTAATATAGTACATTCTCTAATTATTTATGGGCAGCCACGGAACAACGGGTGTGGTAAAAGATGATTTATTGGAGAGAATGGAAACTAGAGAACGAATATGTTAACACGAGGATCTTACTCGTTACTCGACACGGTTACATACTATATACAAAATAACACACAGACGAAAAACAGCTAAATTGAGTACTAAAGTGATGACGTCACCAAACACTTTTTTTTAAGGAAATCGCAATTATAACTTTGTGTTAACTCACAGTGTTAACCCTGCCACCAAATACCCGTATACAAAATATCGCGTTTAAATCTCAAATAAAGTTTGAGAAATGGGTGGAAAAGGCCTTAAGGAAACACTGTCAATTTTGCTCAGTTCATAAAATAATGAACTGGTTTTATTTAACAAGGCTTTGATAGGAATGATTCAAAGCTTGAAATTGCATATCTCAACGAATCCTCAAGATATCGTTCTCAAAAATTAAGCAAGTGACACGAAGAATATCATCTCCACCCTAACACATGACAAAGACGTGAAGGTACACTCTTAGATTGGGATCACATAGTGTCTGTTTTAACTCGTTCCATCGGATTCCTTTTATTTTTGTTATACTTCTACCAATCTTAACTGATTTAAACAAATGACACTAAGAATATCGCCTCCACCATAACACATGCAACAGAAGTCAAGGTACACTCTTGGTTTGGAATAACATAGTGTCCGGTTCAAATTGTTCCATTGGATTCCTTTTCTTTTCGTTTTACTTATACCAATTTATCTGAATTAAACAGATGACACTAAGAATATCTTCTCCACCCTCACACATGAGAATGACGCCAGCGTACACTCTTAGATTGGAATCACATAGTGTCCGGTTGTACTCGTTCCATCGCATTCCTTTACTTTTCGTTTTCCTTATACCAATCGTAACTGAATTAAGCAAGTGACACGAAGAATATCATCTCCACCCTAACACATGACAAAGACGTGAAGGTACACTCTTAGATTGGAATCACATATTTTCCCGTTCAAATTGTTCCATCGGATTCCTTTTCTTTTCGTTTTACTTCTACCAGTCTTAACTTAATTAAAGAAAGGACACTAAGAATATCGTCTCCACACTAACACATCAGAAAGACGTCAAGGTACACTCTTAGATTGGAATCACATAGTGTCCAGTTGTACTCGTTCCATCGGATTCCTTTACTTTTCGTTTTACTTATAACAATTTGAAGAGAATTAAATGACACTGAGAATATCATCTCCATCCTAACACATCAGACAGACGTCAAGGTACACTCTTAGATTTGAATCATATAGTATAAGGTTCAATTCGTTCCATCGGATTCTTTTTCCCGTCGTTTTACTTCTAGCAATCTTAACTGAATTAACAAAATGACACTAAGAATATCATCTCCACCCTAAAACATGACTCAGACGTAAAGACACACCCTTAGAATGAAATAAGATAGCGTGCGGTTCAACTTGTTCCATCGGATTCATTTTCGTTTCGTTTCACTTATACCAATCCTAACAAAATTAAACAAATGACACTAAGAATATCATCTCCACCCTAACACATGAGACAGACGTCAAAGTACACTCTTAGATTGGAATCACATAGAGTCCGGTTGAAGTCGTTCCATTGAATTCCTTTTCTTTTCGTTTTAACTATACCAATCCTTACTGAATGAAGCAAAAGACACTAAGAATATCATCTTCAGGCTAAAACATGAGACAGACATCAAGGTACACACTTAGCTTGGAATTATAAAGTATCCAGTGCAACTCGTTCCATCGGATTTTTTTTCTTTTCGCTTTACGTCTACCAATCATAACTGAATTAAACAAGTGACACTAAGAATATCATCTCTACCGTAACACATGACAAAGAAGCCAACGTACACTCTTCCATTGGGATCACATAGTTTCCGGTTCAACTCGCTCTATCGAAAACCTTTTCTTCTTGTTTTTCTTATACCAATCTTTGTTGAGTTAAACAAATGACACTAAGAATATCATCTCCACACTAACACATAAGACAGATGTCAAGGTACAGTCTTAGATTGGAACTGCATCGTGTCCGGTTCAACTCGCTCCATCGGATCCCTTTTCTTTTCGTTTTACTTATACTAATCTTAACTGAATCAAACAGACGACACTAAAAATATCATCTCCACCCGAACATATCAGAAAGATGCCAACGTAAACTCTTAGATTTGAATCACATAGCGTCCGGTTGAACTCGTTCCATACGATTCCATTTCTTTTCTTTTTTCTTATACCAATCTTAACTGAATCAAAGAAAGGACACTAAGGATATAATTTGCACCCTAACACATGAGACAGACGTCAAGGTACACACTAAGCTTGGAATCATATAGTATCCGGTTAAACTCATTCCATCGGATTGGTTTTCTTTTCGTTTTATTTATACCAATCTTAACTGAAATAAAGAAATGACACTAAGAATATCATCTCAACCCTATCCAATCAGACAGACGTCAAGGTACACTCTTGGCTTCGAATCATATAGTATCGGGTTCAACTCGTTTCATGGGATTCCTCTTCTTTTCGTTTTACTTCTGCCAATCTTAACTGAAATAAACAAATGACACGAAGAATATCATCTCTACACTAACACATGAGAAGGAAGTCAAGGTAAACTCTTAGACTGGAATCATATAGTGTCCGACTCAACTCGTTTCGTCGTATTTTTTTTCTTCTCGTTTTACTTCTACCAATCTTAACTCAGTTAAACAAATGACACTAAGAATATCATCTCCACCCTAACACATGAGAAAGAAGCCAACGTATTAGATTGGAATCACATAGCGTCCGGTTGAAATCGTTCCATCGGATTCCTATTCTTTTTGTTTTACTTATACCAATCTTAACTGAATCAAAGAAAGGACACTAAGGATATAAGCTGCACCCTAACACATGAGACAGACGTCAAGGTACACACTTAGCTTGGATTCATATAGTATCAAATTCAACTCGTTCCATCGGATTCCTTATCTTTTCGTTTTACTTATACCAATCCTAAGTTAATTAAACAAAGGACACTAAGAGTATCATCTGCACCCTAACACATGAGACAGACGTCAAGGTACACTCTTGGATTGGCATCTCATAGTGTCCGGTTCAACGCGTTCCATCGGATTGGTTTTATTTTCGTTTTACTTCGACCTTTCTTTCTTCACTAAATTAAATAAATGACACTAGGAATATCATGTTCACCCTAAAACATGAGACAAACGCCAAGGGAATCCCTTAGATTGAAATTACATCGTGTCTGGTTCAACTCGTTCCATCGGATTCCATTTCTTTTCGTTTTACTTATACCTATCTTAATATTTTTAAACAAATGACACTCAGAATGTCATCTCTACCCTAACACATGAGGCAGACGTCAAGGTACACTCTTAGATTGGAATCACATAGAGTCCGGTTCAACTCGTTCCATAGAACTCCTTTTCTTTTCGTTTTACTTGCACCAATCTGAATTGAATCAAGCAAATGGCACGAAGTATATCATATCCAACATATCACATCAGGCAGACCTCAAGGAAAACTCTTAGATTGCAATTACATAGTGTCCGATTCAACTCGTTCCATCGGATTCTTTTTCTTTTCGCACTAGTTATACAAATCTTAACTGAATTAAACAAATGACACTAAGAATATCATCTCCGTCCTAACACATCAGACAGACGTCAAGGTACACTTCAAGAATTACATCACATAGTGTCCAGTTGAACCCGGCCTATCGGATTCCTTTTCTTGTCGTTTTACTTTTACCAGTCTTTACTGATTTAAACAACTGACACTAAGAATATCATCTCCACCCTAACACATCAGACACACGTCAAGGTGCACTCTTAAATTGGAATCACATAGTGTGCGGTTCAACTCATTCTATGGGATTCCTTTTCTTTTCGTTTTACTCATACCAATCTACGAACCAAACTCGTTAAATCGAATTACATTTCTTTTGTTATTGCTTATGCCAATCTTCACTGAATTGAACGAATGACACTAGGAATATCATCTCTGTTCTAACAAATGAGAGAGAATTCATGGTACACTCTTAATTTGGTATCACATTGTTCTTCGGTTCAAATCGTTTCATCGGATTCTTGTTGTTTTCCTATTACTTCTACAGATCTTAACTGAATTGAACCAATGACACTAAGAATACTCGCTTTACCCTAACACATGGGACAGACGTCATGGTAAACTCTTAGGTTAGTATCTCATAGTGTCCTTTTCGAATCGTTCCATCTGATTCCTTTTCCTTTCGTATTACTTATACAAATCTTCAGTAAATTTAGCCAATGATACTAAGAATACTTTTTCTACACTAACACATGAGAGAGACGTCAAGGTGTACTCTTAGTTTGGTATCACAGGGTGTACGGTTCAAATCGTTAAATCGGATTCATTTTCTTTTAGTCTTGCTTATGCAGATCTTCACTGAATTGAACCAATGACACTAAGAATATCATCTCTACCCTTACAAATGAGAGAGAGTTCATGGTACACTCTTAGTTTGGTATTACATAGTGTTCCGGTTCAAATCGTTCCATCGGATTCCTGTTCTTTTCCTATTACGTATAGAAATCTTCACTGAAAATAAACAATGACACTAAGAATACTCTCTTTACCCTCACACATGAGAGAGACGTCAAGATATACGTTTAGTTTGCCATTGCAAATTGCCTGCTTTAAAACTTGTCATCGGAATTTTTTTTCTTTGTTATTTCTTTTTACTTCTTTCATTTAATGAAAACAATGACAGTGATATACGTCTGTTATACATTGCTTTGTTGCAAGGTATTTTTTATCGATAGCGATTTGTTGGATCCTATTGATATACTGACGGTTTTAATCTTCTGTGTTTACACTTACACGTGAGAGATCCCTAAGGTACGCTTTTGGTTTCCTATTTGGTATTGTTCTCTTTGCTTTTTTACAACGTACTCCTTTTCATGTCGTTTATCACTTTTGGTAACGAACATCATGCAATGATAGTAATTTTCTTCTCTCTGCCATTTTACGTGAGGGAGCTGTTAACGTGCGGTGTTTTGATAAAGGAGGATTGCAATGCATGCCACATATCTTGGAGAAAGGCGAATTCAGTTAAAAGGTATGATGTAACGAAAGTATCTGGATCAGCAAACTTGAAAAAGCGACGACAGAAGATATCTAGTACAAGGGCTTGAACACAGGACCGAAAGGATTGCGACCTCCGATTTAGCAACGGACTCATATGACTTCTTTTAGAGAAAAGTAATTTTCAGTTACTTTCTATGCGATTGTTAAGGCTCTATAAACTGGATCCAGTGTAACGCTTTTGCAGATCAACTTCTTCAAAGTAGGTGCTTTACTTCGAGAATACCGCAATGCATTCCGGCACGTTTATGCAAGTCCTAATCCTGTTTAAAACGCCCCCCTGATGAGCAGTGGGCCCGACATTGAAACTACCCTAAATAAACAGAAAAACCACCAAACAGGCTAACTAATGAATATAGGGAGCTGGGGCGTCCAAGGGTGACGCCCCTCAATTTAGTCTTCCGGGCAGAATAGCAAGCCATTAAGCGGGCTCAACCGCCCAGCAGGACCGCCTCTCACGGACCATGGAAAGAAGCTGCCATCAAAGTGTCATTAATGAGAACACGTAGAACACATGATCCTAACCAAATGGCCTAAAGGCTATATAGCGATAAAGAGAAGACTATATAACAGAAATATATGGAACATTAGACTTAATAAACGGATAAAAACAAAACATATATACGAGGGCTTGAACACAGTAACCCGCCTGTTTGGAGAGTGTTATTTAGCCACGGAGATAAATATAGTTCTTTTCTATTAGATTTGTTTTTAGTTGTTTTCTATGCGGATGCTAATGGCCTATAAATTGGATCCAGTGTTAAGCTATTACAGATCAGCTTTTCTATTGTAGGTGTAGGAGCTTGAGGCCAGGGGGCATGGAGGTTTTACTTTTTGTAAAATATTGCCAGGTGCACTCCTTGCAGAAGAATATTCCCTTCTTATGGAACAGAGTACTCCTTTTTCAGAAAAGTGTGCCATATCTATATAAGAAAAGGGACTTTTTATCCAAAGAAGATTACTTTTTTCTCTCATAACATTCTCAAACAACATTCTAGAGACAACATACTGTAACTAGGGGCTTACGTTTTGCTTATTTTCGTTGCTACCGTTTGTTATGGCAAGACTGGACTACAACACAAGGTAATCATCATCGATCTAGATACCAAAGTTTTATATAAACTTCTGAACTATGGTGTATTACTTGACGCTGAAGTGAGAACTAGGAAGCGGTTTTATCAATGTTAAATCAATCAACGTCAGCGGAAGGACCTGAAGGTATAAGACCATTGAAAGGAGATGAAGGAAGAATACCAAACATATGTCTTTAGGTAGATGGTCACAAAGCGTACGAAATTGAGCAACCGTTAGAAGAATTACTTGATTGCCTCAAATTGGCAAATGTAGGCTACTTCCCGAACATAAGGAGGCTTTTGATAATTTTTTGGGCCTATCCCCCTAGGTTCAACGGAGGGAGAGGGTCTTGCATTTGATATAGAACAGCTTGAAACTTCTGACAGAACCACTATAAGTGACAAACGTGAGAGTAATCTGAAACTGATTCAAGTACAAATTCTAGGAAACGTTGACGTCGAGATAATTTAAGAACACAAAATCGAAGTCTTTTAACTAAACCCTCGGTTTTGTAAAATTTGGTATTATCTTTTCTTACTTCTTATTCCCTAGTATCATAGTATAAACTCAAAGTTTATGTTATATTTATTTAATTTGTTGTTCTTCGTTTCATATTTCGGTAGTAAACTCAAATTTAGAAAAGTTTTGGAGTTATTAAATTGAACCTTTGAGTCTTCAAATGACAAAATTTTATGTGGGTTTTTACGACTATAGCTATACTTTTAAAGAATTCTCAACAACGAAAAAAAATATTTGTGCTATTCAAGGGGGTTACATAAAGTAATAAGTTTTTTTCTGTCTTGGGAGACCCAACGCATACACTCATGGTTTGACCCCCCATGATTCTGGGGGGACCTAACTTTTTGAAATCTCTTATTTTATGGGGGGACCTACGATTTTGGAAAAAAAGCCGTGAAAGAGGCAGTTGATGAACATGATTGCGTTTCAAAATCGATTTTAAAAGCTGATGCTCAATTAAATTTTTGAGTAGTAACAATCCTTCTGAGTGGTACACAAAGGAAATTGCCAATGAAAAGACTGTACGTCGTAGGCTCGAACGACGTTGGCGTAAGTCACAGTAAACTATAGATCAGGACCTATATTTCGAACAATGCAAGAAAGTAAACAAGCTCATTTACGATACGAAGATGAAATATGATTCATGTTTGATTCAGGAAAATCCATCTAACCGGAAGGATCTTTTCAACAACGTCAACCGGATTATACGTTTTAGACCAACCCGTAATTACCCATCGTGTCTATCTACGGATGAGCTGGTTAACAATTTTGCAGATTTTTTTTACCAATAAAGTTACTAGAATACGGTCGACCTTTGGAAATGAAACATATTCTTACAACGACGCCAGTCACTATTTGTCGGAGCTTACTGATTTCACTTCAATTGTTAAACCTTTGTCAAGGAAATCCAGCATTTTAGATCCGATTCCTTGGTGTGTTCTCACTAATTGTTTTGAACTTCTGCTTCCCATTGTCACTAAAATTATAAACCTTTCATTTAGGAACACACATGTGCCGGAAAAGATGAAGGAGGCAGCTCTTGCTCCCCTCTTAAAGAATATGTCTTTAGATTTTGAAGTTTATCAGAACTTCAGGCCTGTTTCAAATTTAATGTTCCTGTCCAAGGCTACGGAAAAGGTGGTCGCATCACAATTACTTGATTATCTTGCTGCAAACAATTTTCACCAGATTTACCAATCTGCCTATAAGCTCTACCACAGTACAGAGACAGCGCTTTTAAAAGTTCAAAATGATATGCTTCGTGCCATTGACAATCAAGACTCGGTAATTCTACTCCTTCTGGACTTATTTGCGGCATTTGATACGGTAGACCACGAGATTCTTCTAGATCGGCTATTCACCAGATTTGATATCAAGGGAAACTCATTAAACTGGTTCCATTCATATCTGCGCGATCGAAAGCAATTTGTTTGGTGTAAACTCCGCAGCTAGGAAAATGGAGTCTGGTGTACCTCAAGGTTCAGTCCTCGGACTTATACTATATTTATTGCATACTGCCCCTATAGGTGACATTTCAAAAGACTAAAACACATCATACCACTTATATGCGGATGATATACAGCTTTATGTCTCGTTTCAACCTTCAATTACCGAAGATATAGTTTCGGCTGTCTGGAGGATTGAAGCATGTGTGGCTGCGCTTGATCAATGGATGCTGAACAATAAACGTAAATTAGACAAAAACAAAACTGAGCTACTAATCCGTACTTTAAAGTTTCAAGTACAGCCTAACCTACAGAGTATTGAAATTGGAGACACTGTTACTCCAAGCAATTCCGTGAGAAACAAAACGAAAGAATGCGGGGAGAGATCTTTTAGTGTAGTCGCACCAACGTCATGGAACTCGTTACCGAGAAATATTTCTTCTACCGAAAACTTAAACCAGTTTAAATATAATCTCGAGACGTACCTTTTTAAAATGTCATTTAGTCAGATAACTTTTTTTATACCTTTAACTATGATTTGCGAAGAGCTTAGAAATACTCTAATAGGCACTATTAGAAGCTGTTTTCATTATTATTATCCAGTGGCTTCAGGCCTACCCAAATTCTATTTTAATCCTGTAGATCATGTCTGGAAAAGTTACTGATTTATCAACAAAGAGCAGCAGTAGGGACTGCAAGTGTTTGAGTTCTAAGCCATTGTTGTTTCCGATCGCACTACATATCAACAACGAAACTACTGGTCGCTACTCTACGGCATTTGAATAGTTATATCTGAGGCAAAATAGGGCGCAGTCTTACCCTAATATGAGAGAACATTCAATGTTCTAACTAAACTTTGCACGCTTGTGCCTAATGATATTAATCACCTTAAATAACGATGCGCAAAATATGGAGAGAAACTGAACGATGCCTGTTGTTAGTATCAGCTCAACCCTATTCATGACTACTATGGTACCTGGACTATTTTAAACCTATAATGAAATGAACAGAGATAACAGTAAAATGGTATCCGTCCGGAAGTGCTAGGAGAACATTGATTGGATTAAGAAGGGCAGCTGATTTGAATATCTTAATATGACTGTTGTAGTTAAAATTTCTGATTTTAAAATGATGTATACAAAATTAGAGCGTCTGTACTTGTAGAACAAAATCTTTACGGGTATCCGAAAAACGGGGGATAGGTTAGACTCCCCTCTTCCAAACGCCATAGTTCGTCTTCCCTCCGACCTTCGCCGACTGACGCCCATGCAGCAGCGGATCGATTTCCATGAGCCTCTTCATTGGACAGAGTGCAAGCGAGTGGTTTAATATGTTTGCACAAAATCGTGATTGTGGTCATTTGAAAACCGACCTATAATAATATCAAATGCGCCCCCAGTAGATTGAAATCAGATGCCTCCTCATTCTTTGTAGAGTCTTTCAGCTGAAAAGTGTTACAGTTGACAATGTAGCGAAAGTAACACGAGATTTGTCGCCCAGGCATAGCTACGGGCAAAATCACAATTAAGGAAGACATTCTATTACTACGCAAGACATTGCTAGTCGGGTTTCGAGCCACATGGTCTCTCGTGACGCTGTCATACGATAGTAGAGGCTACAACAGCTATCGGTTTACTCTTTTCGTTGGCTTTGACAAATCTTCCATATCTTAGGAGAGCTTTTGTAGATACAAATAATCCAACGGCAGCTCTTTCAGAAGGTTCATGTCTCAGACAGATCGAACGGGCCAGTCTATATAAAGCGACAGATTTAAGTAACGCGATATCGACGTTGATGTGCTTTGTTTTCAGATACTGTTAAGACCTTTTGCTAACTAAGTAAGTCAATTGCTGACATACCCTAGATGTCTGAATAACACAGTAAAGCACAAGGTCATATTTAACACGCATTCCAGATCTTAATCATTTTCGTTGCTCCACCAACTTCTTACTATAGAAGCTTTAACGTTGCAAAGAAGTGCGTGTTGAGAGCAAAGTGAATGAGACTTTGCGGTTATAATCTGCAGCCACACGTATCGGCTTTAGGAGCTCACTGTTGTGTAATGATAACACAATCAAGGTTGGTTGCGCAGTGCAACTTATTTAGTTCACGTGCGCATATTCAACAATATCATTCGTACGTGTACGTACACTCTGTTAAAGTGTAAAACGCGAAGGGAATAGAATGTGGTGGCGGCTCGGTTGTGGTACCGTCCTTAATTTGTAATGATGAAACGGTCATTTGCGATGGTGATTGTAAACATCAGGAATGTGTTGTGGAAGGGAAGTAGGAATGGTAGATGTATTGCGTTGTAGGAATGGGTTGTGGAGAGCACGAAAGTGTTGGGAAGAAATTAGCTATTTGCAATGAGGCGTTCGCGGCATGAACAATACGATTTCTTGTTTTTCGTTTCAAATTTGTTCACGTTCTTTAAATAGAAGACGGAGAGAACAATGTTCAATTATGTCATCTTCAGCTTTTCGTTCGCCATTGGCGAGGTTGAATGAGTGTTTGTGATTGCCGACCATATTGTCGTAAGCGGTTGCGCTTAGTTTATTTCACTCGATTACAAGATTAACGGTCAATGGAAAACTCTTGAGCTGTATTGTGTAGACGTCAGGCCTCACTAATTCCTAAACGCCCATCTCCTCCAAGTAGGAGATTGCAATTAGTTATTGTAAGAAGGTCATTTATATCAAGTTACGTCATCGCGTGGTTTCGTTGTTAGGGTTGCGTAGCGATGTCTTTGATACAATAACTACAAAGATCTACGTGTATTTTGTTATCTTGAATTTCAGTCTTTTCGTTTTGTCAGTTGCCTATTGTAAAGAGGTGAAAGGGCAATGCACAAGACAAGACTGCTTCTCGATTTTCCATAGGATTAGTGATGGACTGGAGACCACGAACTCTACTTTGCCATAAATAGTATAAACCGCAGTCAATAATAACGTATTAACAGTCCGCACACAGACGATTGCAAAGTGCAAAGGGCGGATCGGAGTGTTTTGATAGAAGAACATCGAATTCAGGAATCATAACGTTAAGCGCTTCAAAATAGTACAGTCAAACTAGCTCAAAAAAGGGGTCAAAGTCGGGGAAATTGCAAAAGAATGTTTGAATGCATTTTCTGGAAGTTTGTTATATACACTTACACCTAAAAAAAGTCCTGAGCAAAATATTCAACAGAATTTTTTTTACAAAGGTTTAAAATTTAGGTAATAATTCACTGAAAAACGTCTTTTTAGCGAAATAATACAAATTTTCAAACATTGTTATGCGATCAATACATATTTTTAAAGGAACAGAACTTTTAAAATTAATTTAAAATAGGTAAATTAAATTGTTCTAAAATTAGTTACACCAAACGGAAAACAACAAATCGGAGTAAAAACTAGTTTCGGGGGGTAACAAACGGTAAAAATCACGGTAAAAACTATACCTAGATGAAAGACGTAACTAATGCTAATTTTAATTTGGTATTTTTGGTAATATGCGACATTCAACTGTGCAAAAAGCCTTTTAAGTAAGTATTTGTTCCTCATTACATTTATTTCATTTTACTTAAACAAACAGGAAGGACAAATTAGTACAGTAAGAACCAGGACGCAATCACATTTCATTCATTCACTGGCAACAAAACAGTTAACATACTCCAGATAAAAATTTTTTGATGTAATAACAAGTTTGGATGCTTTCAAAAAGGTTGTTTTGCAGATGATCTCCTTTAGACAGTTTATGGAAAGGACCCAAAATCATCCGAGTTAGTAGGATACTGCAATGGGTAGGATTTGCGACCACCTAGTTATAGTATGGTGGCAATTAAAAGACAACGACAAGACAACTTCTAATAAACATTTTCAAAAGTGATACAGCTACAACTATAACACGATACGTGATGCAAAAAGGACCACAGCACAAGTTAAATGACATTAAGTCTACGACATGTGATAAGGTTGGCAATGAATATCCGACACTTTTGGGCATCAGCATAAGGTGGTTAAATTCTTTTGTCCCGTCAAAGCGGTGCAAAGAAGTGGTCGAGGGGACTATAGGTCTCTCAATTTTTTCAAAACAGTGTATTTGTACGATGTAAGCTTGGAACATCATGAATTATGACTAGAATGTAATACGACACGCGAAAAGGAAAATCATTTCCATATGCAGAAAGAAGAACACCACTGGTGCAAAAGGTTTTTCTTACGGCTGAACTAAGCCGGCTATAGGCTTCCATCAATTCCTTAACCTCTAAACTCCAAGAAACCTTCTGTGGCTCCTGTCTCAAACAATTTTTAACTATTCAACTATTCATTGGTGGTTTGATCCGCGGTCAAATCAACTTAACAAGCATTTCATAATTACGCAAGCGATTCTGCAAGAGCCCTACCCAGGGCTTGAACGATGTCAACATGGTCTCCTACACGTCCAACTCCATCTCTATATTGCTTTGAAATATCTAATTGATGCACTATCACAATTGGAGTTCAGCAATTAATATGCATAAGTGTGCTGCTATGAAAGAAACCAATACTAACTCGATATACAAAACTAACATCCTATGCAATATATGTCTGATTGGATCAATAATGATCTACTTTATCTTGAAGGGAGAGATAACATTCTGTTGTATATATATGGCAGTTACGTTAAACGCTCTTTAGCAACAGGTAGCGATCTGCGGAGCGAGAAGTTAGTAACACCTATATAGCTGTATAATTAAATATAAGGCAACTCAACGGTATGATGTTTAGCAAATTTCCTTTGACGACTAGCCGTGATAAGCATACCTTGATCTTCTTTGGAACTGTAAAAAATGGACCTTCAGAGACTCTTCCCACTGAAAATGTTTAGTGAACACAGAAGTTGATAACCCGATAATACTTTTAAAAATTTGACTTTCCACCGACATGTGCTCAATATTTAAGAATATTAAAAAACAATGCATACTATACTGTACCAGTTTGCTACTTTGGCCAAGCATTGTGCGGGAAAACGCTGTCAATGTCATCCCCTTCAACATACAATATCGAACTTATTATCATACATATGAGAGGGTTCCACATCCTTATGAGTTTTCTTGGATGCGATATTTTTGCTTGCTTTGTAAGCATGACGTCAATAATTATATTTATGCTCAGTTTATAGCCCAAGTTAAGCATAACCTAAGGATAATGCTGCACCTAATTATTTTAACCACTTCACACCATTCCCAATTGCTTGTCTGAAAAGTTATCAACGGTGCATTGACAGTAGATCTACAAACGGACCTTCCGAACTTTTTGGGATGCCTTTAACGCTTTGGAAATAGACATTATTGTCATGCGAAATTTTACAATGGAAGTGAAAGCGACAACTTGATCTGGACACTAAATTCTCTTAGACCATTTCAACGTGTAGGGAAGGCTCTCACGCGAAGAAACTTTATTTTAGGCTGCGAGGCAATCACGCGGCTCAGCTTTGCCTTTAGTGCCTAGAAACAAACGAAATTTCAAAGCAATTTGCTCTGAGCAGTTCGGTAGCTGGAAGCTAAATTTGTCATCACTGTCGCAAATGCTTTTTGCATCAAACTGCTTTAATTAAGGCACTTGCATTGAACCTAAAATTCAACAAGCAAGCTTTCATCAATCTTCTTACTCACTGCTGCAAGAGCTTCTTGGCAGTCTCTGAATCGAAGACCCCTGATGTGCAGTGGGGCCGACATTGAAACTAGCCTAAATAAACAGATAAACCACCAAACAGGCTAACTAATAAATAAAGGACAGCTGGGGCGTCCGAGGATGACGTCTCTTATTTAGACTACCGGGCAGAGAAGCAAGCAATGAAGCAAGCTCAACCGCCCAGTAGGAACGCCTCTCACGGACTATGGAAAGAACCTGCCATCAATGTGTCATCAATGAGAACAGATACCACACATGGTGCTAGCAAAATGACTGAGAAGCTTCTCTGCGCTAGAATTATCTCGTACATCTTGCCTCGTCCTTCCTCTCCTCTACAAACGTATTTAATAATTTCCTTATCAGTTAATGAGGCAACAATCTCTGCCTCATCATAAAATGTAATGCCACTCGAAATATCAGTTTGAGCTTAATTAGGTTCTGTAACTCTTTCAAGAGCTCATGCTGTCGTAATAAAGGGCTAAAATTTATCTATGGGCTTGAAGTTTGGCTCTTAAATTGCTTTAAAAAGACTTTTTAATGGGAACAAAGCAATCACTCCTTAAAAGAGAGCCCTCACCCCTGTGGAATATATTTTATCACAAAATATCATACAAATGACATCACAACGATGAATTTCACTCGCTATTTGCAAAATGCTTTAAGGAGCATCCCATGTTCTGGGAATAGGTGCATGCTAATAACATGTTGGTGCTGGCAAGGTTTCTTGACTACAGTTTTGCTGACAAATGCTGATATTTTGAATGCCTGAGAAGCTGATAAACGCCGATGTTTTATAAGTTGTAATGTTTTCAGCATTCCTTTGGAAAGGTGGGTTTGGTACAGACTTCTAGTTTCCCAAGTATCATGGCATCTCTTACAGTTACCCTTCTGTTGAAGGGGTATAAAGCAACTTTATTTAATCAGAGCAGACAGCATACAATTTGCGAAAATACCACTTAAAATCGGTCTCTAACGAGCACGTCTGAGAATATTCTTAAAAGTTCTTTCAAGGTTTCAGAGCTCCTCCAGATCTTAGTCTATAATGTAATTCAGACATTCTTGAGTTGTCAGTCTTGGTTAGAGACAGCCATGTTACGACTGATCAGTGATGAAGTTAAGCAAGTACAGCAGGTAGGGAGTTGAGCTTAGTAAAGGAAAACTGGAAAAATTAATGAGAGTTAAGTACTCTGTCTCCCAATATAAAGTGATGAAAACTAAATCATTCACAGCAAGGTTTTATCTATATATCTTATGTATACTAAAATAAAAAAGTTGTCAAGCAAAGTATTGGAAAGGGTGAATACAGCAACTCAGCTCCAACTAAATATGAGTGAACTCTGCATTTCTAACGTATGGATACCTAGTTCACCATCTGAATACGAAAATCGAAGGTAAAAAAATTCAACTGAAAGCTAACGCAAAAAAGGAGACCTTCAGACAAACACTGTCAAGTCTCAGTTCCGGAATAGGAGCGAGATCAGCACAGAACATTGGACACAGACGATCAACTTTTTCCTTCGAACTTCCGATTAAATGTTCTAATGCTTGTGACCCTTAGCACCATCTTGACTTGAAATCAGGTTACAACTTTCTTTGTGAAAATTTGTTCTATAAGGATCGCCAGGCTAATTGACTAAAATTACGAAAGTGGTACCATTGGAGAGACCCCAAACTCGAAATTAAAATTGACCTTGGTCGTTTTGGACTTGTCAACAAGCTGCAACTGTTTCGAACATGCCAATGTAATATCAACTAGATTAATTTTCAGATCAACAAAGAAAAATTAAGAAAAATCAGGTGCTGATATAGTAACGAGATGTAGACTTTGAGAATACCACTTATAAAAAACGAGTGACACGTCATTTTGAACTTTGTAGTTTTTATCCTTTAAGACTTTGTATGCGATATTTCTGTATGAAATGCCATTAGAACTCCTCAGCCACGCAGCGATTCAAATTTTGATGGGGGCAAATTCAAAACAAAACCTCTTCCCTCCCCTTCTTCCTTCCACGCCAGCCCACCATGATTTTATTGGCTGGGGAAATTTAGATTTTTACAGTCCCTAGAATGCTCAAAATTGCATTTGAGAGACTTAGATTTCTCGTCGTTCTTATCTCATTGCATAAGAGAACTGAAATCCAAAAATGATCCATCTTTTAAGTGCCCGTAAAGATTTTTCCAGGGCGGAGGAGGGGGGGGGAACGTGGGCAAGTCTTACCTATTGGGCGGGCACCGCCCCCGCCCCCTGGCTGCGTGCCAGGTACTCTTCATTGTGATATGTCTCTGATGATCAGTATTATCAATAGCTGACGGTGTTTGTATCAGAGCGCAGGACAGCATGAGACATTCGGATGGGGTGCCCGCATCAAATTTTAGAAGGTGTGATCCCCCACTCTAATTTGGCTTTAGTTAATTAAAGGAGATGATTATGGTCTAGTTTGAATCTAACTGAGGATATATAGCGTCTTCAAATTTGGAGCCCAGTTGTGTATTTTAGTATAGTGTACTTTTGGTGCTTGAAGTAAATGGCCACAAGGGAAACGTACACATAATTGTAGGCATGCAGCTAATGCTTATAGATGATGGTAAATATCGTGCATTTACACAACAATTGTGTGGTTTTATTAAAGGTTGCACTTTAAAACATAGGCTTATCTGATTTAACTTTTAAAGCATTGCTCTGCTTTTCTTGCGACCATCCTTGAAGAGGAAACCACTTAGCTGAACCCTCCTCTAATTTTTGTCTTTTATTTTGTCCTGGTTTCGTTTGGTATCACTTCCTCCCCCACTCTCCCCTTGTAACAAATCAAGGGTTAATGGTAAAGAAAAACATGTCAGCGTGTTTGGTTCCTCATTCTTTCAGTTTTGTTTGCGAGTATCACACGCATGCGCAATCTCGTTGAGAAAAGGCATTACGTCAGTCGTCCAAATGCGGAGCGATCGTCATCGTTCTCACGCGCCATCTTTTGTGAATGATTTCCCAACCACAGTTAGCAGTGTACGAGTGTTTTCCTTGTTGTAGTTTACTTTATTGTAATGCTGCATTTTAGTTAAGTCAGCACTAAGTTTGCCTGGAGTGACTAATCTGTAGATTTAAGCGTTGAAGTAGGTTTCAACTTTTAAAATGGATGGTGGAATGCCCGTCTGTCTATCGTTTGTAAATAATTGAACCAGGAGTTGTGGACTAGTTTCGAAACTATTCATTGTTTTCAGAGGGAAATGGATACACCTATGGATGACGATAAGCCATTCGTATGCAACGCACCTGGATGTGGTCAGGTATAGTTTCGAGATTTTACTTATTTTGTTAGTCGCCAAATTGCAAGTGAGTATCAGCTGCCTATTTATCTGCCATCGGAGTGATGATATCTTGCAGCAAGAAGATCTGAGCTCAGTCTGTAGGTTGCAATTTTGGTAAAGTGAGACTTCACTATGGTATGTTTGCCATTTCCTTGATATACACTTGAGTCATTCCTGGTATTATTTTCTTCCGGTGCTTATGCTAGTATGCATTGCTTAGAACTGTTTCCTTTGCTTCGATCTGCTTGTCACTTCTGTAAGTCGGCAATAAGGATCAGCCGTTGGGCGGACGACCTATGACATCATTTTTACTCGTCACCTTTGTTATTGTTTCTATGGATTATTTGCAGCTGCAGTAGGAGCAGTTGACAGATCGCTATATTTGTGCAGCTATCAACCGAATGCTACATCGGTGACAGTTCATTAGTTAGGTTCATGTTGCAGAAACTATAGCAGCAGGTCGACGGACCAGGCAGACCACGTGAAGATGCACGTTTGACGAGCAGGCAATAGCGATATTTATATTTATCAGGGGAGATGCTATCTTTTATTACTGCCCCGTTTTATCAGCAGTGTAATGCCACGAGTGTATGCAAGGCCACATCGTGGTAGAAGCAGGCCAGAACTCTATAAGATTGCGATTCGAAGTATTTGACCTATTGAAACCATAAGTGGTCGTGCCTCCTATCCATAACCCTTGGCAAGAAAAATTATGACTACCCACCTAACCGTTTGGAAATATGCAAGATGCCGCGAGCTGCAAAATAATAACAGTTAAATGTACTTGGATAGGCCTAAATCTTTCATTAGGCCCCTTCTTAACCTTCAGTTACAGTAGATCTATAGTAAAAATCAATCACTTAAGTGCTTCAATGAATCTACTATCTACTACTATTACTACTACTACTACTACTACTACTACTACTACTACTACTACTACTACTACTACTACTAACAATACTGTTACTACAACTACTGCTGCTGCTGCTTAGCTTCTACCATCACTACTACTACTACCACTACCATTACTACCCAACTACTATTAATTAGTCTGCTACTGTCGCAGTTAATGTGCTTGCTATTGATCATACTATTATACAGATTGCTGTCCAGCTACTCTCGCATTTGTGTTGCTTGTCGTAAATTATGTTCTAACAAAACACCGCATGTAGTGCTTTTGGGAATCATGTTAATATAGAGGATAATGAAACTGTATTGAAAAGTAAGGAAGTATTTACTGGTTAGCACATATGATAACAGGAAGTGAAAGCAATCCAATTTATTGTTAGACTACGGCTGTGATAGTGAAGGCCTTGGTTGTACCACGGTGATAATTTATAACCAATGGAAATTATTGTGTTTTTGATTATTACCATAAATACATGATCAAATGACCCCAGTCTCGTACATTTTGACATTTTGATTTTTCTACCAAAAGAAACAACTTGCAGTATGTTGCAGCACACAATCCATTTAACTTTCTTCTGTTAGTTGCATTTTTATGTTGACACACAGCTATTTGCCTTGAAAAAAATATATAAGTTAGTGTTTCTGTGATTTACCAGGCTGAAGTTTTAGCATTGATAACAAATAGCAGCATCCAGCAAAGAATGCACATAAATATTTAGCAACTGTTTTGAAGCAACTTTAAGATTAAGATAAGTTGGTAGTATATTCCAAGTTAGTAAAATTTCAAGTTCGTTATAGCTTTCTGACATTTGTAATCCCAACATTGAAACTATCAGAAGCAAAATGACACAATATTATTGATGTTAAATAATAAGAATATCAGCAATTGATTTACCACGTGAGAAATCATAACTGTGTAATAAACACCCATGTCAAGCAAAGAATTTTCAATGTAGGACATTAAAACTATTAAACAATTAAGCCATCAGGTTCATATTACACCTTCAAGGTATACCAATTTTGAAACTCTAAATCTTGCCTACAGACAATGCATGACCAGATTTTCCAGATTAACAAACTGAAGATAATGTAATGAATACATGGAATGACGGGTCATGTGTTTGATAATTTATTATTTTTACGTACAAGTTTTATAGCTCCACAATCTTGAGCAAATGAGATATTGCCTGTCAATCTATACTCCAGCTTAGTATATACTATATATATACTATATACTTCAGTATATGAAGCCTATCCTTAATCTGATTCAAGACACATAGTTTTCAAGATTAACACCAGTCATAGTTTATAGTTGATTGGTGGTTGACCCACTTGTTTCAGGTAGTGGAAAGGTTGTGCAGCAGCAAGAGGTCTTTTCAAAGGTCCCGCTTTAAGTAAGTAATTTAATTGGTACTGGTAAATGTATTTTCATCAGCTGTAGAAGGTTTTGTTTATGGAAAAGTCTTTACTATATACTATATTTATTATATTATATATATACAGTTATATATTTATATACACAATTTTGAAGAAGCTTACAAATTTGTAAGAATTTTACACGTGACAAAGCAATTGGAATCAGCACACAATGACAGTGTAAGATGAATTTTTCATTTAATGATCCCTTCACACTTAAAAATTATATATATATACAAAAATATTTTCAAAAGAACATGGTACTGGTACAGCATTTGCTTGAATTGTGTAAAGAATGTCTGTTTAAAGTTCTTTTCCTTTGTTTCTTGCTATTCATGCTTCTGTTTATTTCTTTTAATCAGCGATTTGCCAACAGTGATCACCTCAATGTACACAAGCAGAAACACCAGTTGATGATAACAATTGGCTCAATTTCAGGAGAAAACCTTGTAGGTAAGCATCTAATGGCAAAGTATATAAATGAGTAGCTATTGGTTTATATGTGTAACTTAATTATAAAATATATTAAACGGAAAGCATATATAGTGTACAAACTGGCTGTATACAGGGATTTATAGTTTCAAAATGTAGGGAGTTTGGTTTAATGGCAATTGTATAACTTGTGTGCATACTTAGCTGCATAGCAAGTTTTCTTTTATTCAGTCTTGCACAGCCTTTTGTTTCGCAGTATTGTTTTCAAGATTTTATAATAAAAGATTCCGAAGTTAAACAATTTGCCATAATCTTTTCTCCAACACCAAGTTTCTTAATCCTTGCTGATGCAGGGGCACTCTTTAGATTCAAAATTCCCGCAACACATCAATAATTGAATATATCCAAACAAAGAGGAATCAACTAAAGTTTCTGAGTATATATATATATATATATGTTCATGGCATGAGAGTGTTTTTAGTTTTCATTGCCCTGCAAAATATGTCTTTGGCACAAAAATTTTATTGGGTTACATTGAGCCCAAGCCAAATCAAGATAGTCAGCTGAGACCATCGGAAAAGAAAATAACAATATACCAGAGCGGCCGTTATCAACAAAGTCATCACTGAGCCATCTGTGGTAAAATCAAAGCTTTCGTTGTGTTGTGTACAATACAACATACTCCTTTACAGGTGTTACGGATTCAGTACAGGGCGATCTAAATAACAGGCCTGGACAACTTGCAAACGACGATTGTCAAAGTCCGGTTTGGGACGAGCACCATGGGGAGGCTGTGCCCGCCCAATAGGTAAAATGTGCCCACGTTTGCCCCCCTCCCAGAAAAATCCTTTCTAGAAATGTCTAAGTCTCTCAAATGCAATTTTGAGCCCTCTAGGGACAGTAAAAATTCAAAGTTTCCCATGCCAATAAACCATGATGGGCTGTCTTGGAAGGCAGGAGGGAAGGAAAGAGGGTTTGCTTTGAATTTGCCCCCCCCCCAACAAAATTCGACTGGTTGCATGGTTGAGGGAGAGGCAGCTATTTTCGAAGCTAATCTAGGACCAAAAACGTAGAAAGTTATGTTTAAAGGAAAAGAAAATTTGGCGTTGTCTCCTGTTCCGTTACTTATGTATTGGTTGGGTTTGGTTATACAGATATGAGGTTCTAGACCTTTCGAGCCGCTGTGTAGATCCTTGTTTGGGTTTCTACTTATACATTCTACAGAAACACGTTTGTTACAAACATTGTAATTCCCACTTTATATCCATTATATGTTGAATAAGAACTATTTAGTTTCAGGCCCCCTATCATAAGCAGACCCTAGCCAGCCACGCTCATCAGGGAGGCAAATGAACTATTAGGAGAGGGAGTATATTATTTATGGAAATTGAGCATTTTCATTGATTATCAATTACTGTTAATTGTGGGTCACCCATGATAGTTGAAGGGAACATTCATATCGTAAGATTGGTTTACTATGACCGACCTCATTAAGGCATTGATGGATAATAAAGTCGGGAGAGTACTTGGCAATATCTTAACAGGCGTGGGTGTGATCGGGACAAATGGCCCCCAAATGCCTCCTCCCCTTAACTTCGAGCCTTGCATAAGGCTGGCAAGGTGCAAATGATACACAGGATGCAAAAGTTATGTATAAATGGTTGAACCTTGTCTTCCACTTTTTTGTCTTCCTACACGTGCTGTGTCAGTTCTCCATATGGCCACTCTATATTGCTGTGTATATCTTTTCTGATTACTTGAAGTACTGACGGCGGTAATCAGGCACTTAAACGCCAGCCTGACACACAGAAGATATACCTAATGTCTTTCAAGTATATTTTAGTGAGGTTCCTCGTGAATCACTTACCTCTAGTTGCTTTTCTACATAGGTTAGTTCACCTTCGTCCTTTACTTTACTGTAAATTTATATTTCCTTTCATTGCCTAATAAACCTTCCTCTGATGTCCATTACTATTTATTTTAGGCTGATCAAAATGTCCTCACCAAACATCAACAACGTGATCATCATTGGCTGCATTATTTGCTTTGTCTCCGTCATCATCACAGGCATCGATACACGCATAGTTGACAAGAAGCAGCTTCCTACAGTGTGCACGGTAAGCACCTTCCACCCCCCAGCACCCCTTCCCTGCCTTTACTTATGTTTGTATCAATACATCGCTTGGTGACATTTAGGAATTAATGATTTTCTTAATAGGTAACAAGAACACCAAAATATTTCACTCTCTCTTATGAGGACCTAACTATTGTTTCATTGGTTGCCTTTTCTAAAACGTATTTTAATGACCTTGACGGAAATAAGGGTCGCTTTTCCAGTCCTTACTTTGTTCGTTTGGACTTTCCTTGTGACAAATAGTTTAGATCCCAAAGTCGATGATGGTCGACCGCAATCGGAGGCAACACGGATGCTCCTCTTTCCTTAGCTTCTACCACTACAGTGGCAGGGGTGGGCGCCACTCCTATCCCAAGTCAAGTTTTTGACCTCTTCTCCCAGCATAGCTGGTACTCATTTCACCGACCCCGTAAGGATGGAAGGCTGAGTGAACCTTGGCACCACTATCTCGAATCGAACTCCGGTCGCTCGATTTGTAATGCAAGTCCAGTACCACTGGACTACCGTGCCGTACCGTACCGATCCCAAAGTAGCCAAGCAATAAGTATCACTTTTTTTATATAGATGCTCTGCATTGCGTTCTTAGTATCACCTCAACTTTATTACATTGAATTCCTGTTTAATAGGTGTTTACCTGGACGATAGTTATTGGATTTACTCTGTCCTTTGGAGCACTGTTTAGTAAATCATGGCGTGTACATCGAATTTTTACTGCAGCCAAATCCATGGAGAAAGTGGTAAGTGACCAATAACAATTCAAAACTTAGATATCCTACAAACTGATACTTTTTAAAGGTTAATTGACAAAGACTACCCGCAGTGGATAGATGGCTGTCTATAGGTTTTTGACACGTAACTCTTAAATTGCCTTAATCTTGTCATGTTGCCATTTTCTGGTCAATTCCATTTATCGTATAAAAATATAAAAACTTTGATTCTGTTGTGATCTTATCAATAGATGTAAGCTTTTGTCATCAGTAGGGGGCATTTTAGATTCAGCCTCACTCTTACAGCAAATGACGCAATTCAACAAACTAGCCTCCTTGTCATGTAGGATACAGGAATTCAGCAAGGAGACTTTCTGGACGTTCTATTAGAAATCTTGACTGCGTGCTTCATTTGGAATCCTCCTCAATCGCGACTCGTCATCAAAATATAACAGACACCTATCTACATTATTTTGACAGATGGAACGTCATGTAAATCATCTCCAAAGATAACAATACACGAGAAAACAACCCCCCCCCCCCGAGAAAATAAAAAAAGAAGCTAATCATTCCAACCCAACTCTTCCAGTTTACTCCTTTAACCGTATTTTACATGGACAACACGGTTTCTGTCCCCAAATTTTTTTAGCTTAAAAAACCTTTTTTTTCAGTATTAGTTGAACATTTACAAATTTTGTGACTTTTAGCTTTTATCTGTTTAATACAAAGTTAAAAATTTAAACCTGATAATGTTTTACTCCCTCAGTATTCGTCATAAAATAAAATGCTAAATAAATTTTGGATCTTTTTCTCGCAGAGTAACTTCTAACGAAAGTTTTATTTACCGAGTGCTGCTGTTGATGAACAGCGAGACTTTCAGTTTATCAAAGCTTCATGAACTGGTTTTATGTTAAAAACTAGTGGGAGTATTAGGCCATTTTTTTCAAGGTATAACCAGGCTGTGAAACACGAAACAGGTCAGATAAATTAGCCCAAACATCACAAACTGTGCAATTTCTGGACGTCACAACTACGACACAAGTGAATGAAATTTCGCCAAAGATTTATTTTCGATTTACTTCACTTAGACTAACATGTTAAAAGTTTTTTAAAGCGTCATCAGTGATTGAAAAAGATAGGGGCTACAAAATCTGACTCCATTCGATATACAAACCCGAGCAAAGCTGAAAACTTCATGTGAGAGTGGCTTATGGTTTTCCCATTTCATGTTGTTGACCTTCACGTGCCTAATAGCTTGTCAATCTTACAATTTTTTCCCCCGTTGTGCTACCGATCCGATTCCACGTCCGCTTCAAAATTTTATCAGTTGGATTTATATCACCTGGTTAGAGCTAGCAAGAATATTTGATAGTCAACAATGGTTTAGGTGTTTTGCCACTGTTTTTTAAGGAAAATCAATGCAAGTGAAAGATTTCTCATTGTGCCATTCTGCAAGGTAACCGAAAATACGAACATCCTCAGACTTAAAAGAATTGTTTTCATCCAAGTTTGTATAGTACTCCTTCCCTATCAAATTTGACCTTGAGTGTACTATGATTAAATTCACACTATCTATTGTAAAGCGATTAGTAAAATTGGAGAAGTTAAAGAAAATATTTGATTCTTAAAATTTACAGTTTCAAAGTTATTGTTGTCTAGGTTTAGAAATAAAATTGATTAAAAAATTTGAAATACAGATGATAAAAGTCAAGAAGCTGAAAAGCTCGATACGAATCTTGTAGTTGAACTATATGCTTTTGGTATCCATTCTCCCATCTTATTACCGAAGTTTATTTGTAGTACATTCTATTATTAGATATTATTTCATATTTCAATGTTCTCAGATGCTAGAAAATTATCTCTTGCCATGTATTGTACAGATTCTATTCCACTTTTTTACTACTTTTATATAACAGGCCATCCTTGATCGTCACTTATTCAGCATCATCCTACTAATGCTGATTATTGATATCCTGGTGCTTGGTGCTTGGATGATTTTGTCTCCGTTCGAAGTCTCCGTTCTGGAATTGACCAAAACGGTAAGTAACTTACACTTCCAAGGTTAGGCGATGCTATGTAATTTTCATTTAAATATATTAAGCTAGAAATGTAGTGTTTGTGAAGAGGCATAAAAAATGTTTGGAAGAGAATTTTCATTCCTATGCGTAGCTTGTGAGGAACTCGCAATTTAAAATGTACTCCCTATCTTCCCAAATAAAGGCTTGAAAGTCAAAAGGTATGAATAAAAGCTGAGGATATTTTCACAGATTTAATATTGATTCTAAACCTACCCTACCACTACCTTCTGCTACCGCTACTTTACCCTACCACTACCCTACACTACTGCTACCCTACCGCTACCGCTACCTTCCGCTACCGTTACCCTAAACTAATGTTCCCCTCCCCTCCCCTACCGCTCTCCTACCCTACGGCTCCCCTCCCCTGCCGCTACCTTGCGCTACTGCTCCCCTACTCTACTACTACCCTACGCTACCACTACCCTACGCTACCGCTTCCCCACTCTTACGGCTCCCCTACTGCTATCGCTCCCCTTCGCTACTGCTCCCCTCCGCCACTGCTCCCCTATACTACCATTACCCTATCCCCACCTCTACCCTATGCTACCACTACTCTGCTCCATCGTTATCCTATCCTACTGCTAACCTACTTCTACCACTGCCGTGCCCTTTACTCTAAAATAGGACGCAGATGCTTCCAGGAACCCCGCTCACATTAATTGAACACTTTTTAAAACTGTATTTTCATGCTGTAAAAATAGATACTAAAATAAAAGACTATAAATATCATTGTGCTTAAAGGACTCATTATGGTACAGTGCATCGTCGATTATCCGGACGGTCAAATCAAAACAGCCGCAAAATTTCCCGGAAAATCAAAAATCCGGATAATCGAAAATAATACAACTCATTGGTAATTCAGTATTTTTTTGCAACGTGGGTTGCTCAGTCCACAGATAAAGTATGAAAGAAAGGGCGTCCAAGTTAAGTTTTGAAATATTGCATGATACAGCTTTGAATGAAAGAGGATTTTAACTAAGCGCTAATATCAACAGGGCGACTGCTGTTGGCTGTGGGCACGGTGGATGTATGATTGAAAGCTATGTTTTGAACAGCGGACTTTGGCAATTTTGCAGCACCGCTCCTCACCAATATTTGTAAATTTGCTGACGCGCAAGCAAACATTTAACATGTTTACGACCTCTTGATAATCGAATTCCGGATGATCGATATTCGGATAATCGAAAATGCACTGTACCATAAAAATGATCGAATATGAAATCCAAGGCTCATTGATGTATATTTGTATTCACATTCATCACTCTCACTGATTTTTGTTATTTACATCTATTTCCTTTTTTTCTGTTAACAGGAAGACGAGGTCCATGACGTAGTCAATGTGCCTCTACTTTACCAATGCACGTGCAAGTATGAAACCCATTTCACTGCAGGAGTGTATGCGTACAAAGGCATCATCTTAATTTTTGGTCTTTTCTTGGCATGGGAAACACGGCACGTCGAGGTGTTAGCCCTTAACGATTCCAAGTATATTGGCATGGCTGTATACAATGTATGTGCACTATCTGCACTTGGAGTAATTTGTGTGACTGCTCTATCTAACACCGCTATGTTCAGTGCCAGTTACGCCGTCACGGGACTCTGCATCGTTATGAGCACGACGGTGACACTGTGTTTGATTTTTCTGCCTAAGGTAAGCAAAGCTTTTGTTATTATGGCACCAAACCTGGAAACTTAAATCATAGAATTCTCCAAGCTGTAATATGTGTAATAAATTACACTGTCAAAGCTTTCATGCAGTAGTACACCTTAAGTCCTACCAAAAACATATAATAAAAATGACGTGTAAGTCAATGCGTTTGCTTCTAGTTTTGTTACAAAACGTCTGGATTAGCAGGGAGAAACATCAAACTGGAAGAGCAAGCCACGCTTGTAACCATATAAGCTCATAGGGGAGGGGGGACGCTAAGGTCCTCTAAATTTACCGCCAGATCGCCAAATTTTCCTTTAAATATCAGAATATGCATAGGGTTTCCTTAAGCAATTTTAATGTCAGCCCCCCAAAACTCAGAATACCCCCCCTCCCACACACACATGTAGATATAACAAGAATGTTACTAGATAGGAATTGGCGTTGGTGGTGTTTCATTTGAGTTTCTAGTGAAGCTCGTGCGCAGAGGTCATAAAGATCAAGGACTTCTTCAAGGGAGTACAGACTGTGCAGACTTTATCTACAACACTTAGCTTTCAGACTCTATGTATGATTTATTTCGTGCGAAGTGATGAAAAACTAAAGAAGTAATCACTTCGCTAGTGTGACATCGGATGTAACCGATACAGTGGTAGTCTGGTATCCTACGAAGTGTAAACATTTTTTTCTGATTCTGTGGGCTTAACACGAGAGAAAGCTCTAATAAGTATACAGTTGAAGGGGGATGATGTAAGATAAAGTTGTAGGTACATCTCGTATCTGACTGGGAGTGTGGACTTGCACAGCGCTTTTGCAGTTTGAATAATCTGAAAGAGCCTTAAATTGCACTGAAAGATGCCCTTCGTCACTTGGTTGCCATTATAAGCCCCTTATTATAGAGGCAGGGTACTAGCTAGCCCCCACTGTTTATTGGGGGGGGGGGGGGCTGGTGTGAAAATTCGACAGGGTACTAGCTACCACGGATTCATGACCTTTACTCCATAGATTCTCATATTAGGAAAGATGTATCATCGGTGAATTCTGTTTGGAAGTTACTTGCGTCATCATTCTACAGTCATTCGTTGATACATTGGCTGAGACTATTTAAACTGCAGATATTTGGTGAACATATATAAATAGAATTCAAAACAGATTTGAACGGATTAAATAATTTAATGACATCTATGTAACCAGAAAATGTACACGTTTTTTATAAGCAACTCATTTGCTTCTGTGTGCGGCCTCAATTCGGTCCAAAATATAAGCAACAAGCTAAGCAACTCGAGGCCTCAAATTCAGCAGGGACAATTTTCAAAACGCCTGAAAAGCAACTCAAGAAACGCTTTTCATTAAGAATTGATTACAAACTGTTGATATAAAACAAATACAACACTGTTGATAATGTGTAACTATTGTGCTTCTTCGAATCTATACTAATCATGACTACCCTGGACTTAATTCCTTCGGTTCCTTGAACATCGCCGACTACGAGCTGGTTATATTTTTAAGCGGTCTGCAGCAGCACCCATTACATTAATAGAGGGCAAATCTAACTCATGCGGATCCCGAGGGAGTGTACGACGCCAGATTTTAAGTGGTTATCTTCTACTCTCCTTGCAAGTCTCTGGTATCAGTGTCTGTACGCTGTGCAGCCGTAGTGTGAGGTCAAGTTGCCGTAGTATTACTCGTAAATCGCCATCTCCGCCTGTTAAACCTGTTTGATAGAATTTTCAGCGAATCAATGGCCACACGAACCCCTAAACCCATTAGTGATGTAATCCCTTCATGATACATAGAGGAACGAAAGAATGCCACGTTACGTGAAAGACGCCAATTTTATTTACTTTGAAAACTTAGCTCTTCCACTTTTCATATGCACATATATAAGTGGGTACCACAGTAGGCATGTCGAGCTGGATATTTACAGAAACGGTGACAGAATACTAGACCACACTGGACCACATCGCCCACAAAGTTTGTCTAAGACGAACACCCTCACCCTTTTGGACATCGCTTTCATGGCTGATGATGCTTTCTGGGTTTCCATGTTGTCGTTCCTAAATATTATTGGACGATTTATTGGCACAATTTATGCGTATACCTACTTCTACTGCATTACTGTTGACACGATCAGCTTCTGTAATCCTTAAAAGTATGACGTGAAACTGAAATATCGCTCAGAAAGCCTTACAATGTAGCTTCTGCTCACCCCATTGAACCTCTGCCTACTCGTTATAGATTGCCCTCCTCAATAGAAATCCATCCAACGACAATGAAGAACGGACAATAAACATCCCTACTGTACACTAGAGGCGATATCGAACATTTCAGTGGTTCCTTTATCGGCCTTGATCAAGGGTTTAGTCGGCGATACAGTTCCTCGCAAATGTTAACATACTTGGGGGTCATTAAAAAAGTACGTACGCTCAAATTTGACGATTTTTACCCCCTCTGTACCAGGGCATAAGCGTAGCGTCAAAGTTAAGGGGGCATCATACCTTATACTTTGTATGAGTCGAAATAGGGGGTCCTACATTTATGACGTCGGCCAAAACGTATAAATTGTTACACCCCCCCCCCCCCCCATTTACAAAAAAAATCCTATTTGCTACTGGACAAGAAGAGATAAAACCCAACAGACACTACCGTAAGTTTGCAAAAGACTGGTGTTACCTTTTGCACGTATTGGATCGTATCCTAGGCACCAAATAAATAGCATAAATACCGATAATTATGACAATGAGTCAGGCGCGTCATTCAAATAAGGGGGGAAGGGATGCAAGGTTTGGTTTAGAAAAATGAGACACTTTAATTTAAACATTTTGACGCTATTAAGTACAAAAATGTGGTTTTAGAGGCAGCGAATACGTAACTCTGCAATTAACATGACGACAAGGCCTATCAGCACGAAGAAAAGACGAAAGAAGTTGAGAACAACTGTATTAAATCACTGCACTGGATTTTTTGAAAATGTAGCAGACCATGTAGTATGACACCAGAATTGACAGCTGACAGAAAACATGTACGAAGATGCGGCGTCTACAGTGATGAACTTGGCCCTGCCAAAGTTCACGTGTTATTACATTGTTCTTGTCACAAATATTAATCGATTTAAAGATACATTTAAGTTCAAAAGTCCCTTAATTGTTATCCAGTAACAACGCAACTATGTTGACTTGGCATGCGTCTCTACTGTTGCAGTTGTGGTACTTCAGGCGTATTGCCTACTCCTCCACATAAATCATAAACTAAGGCAGAGGCTGAAGCTGCAACGTAATCGGCGATTTCCTAGAATATGAAATAGAAGTGAATATATGAAAAATTAATTATATTTTAGTATTCAAATTACTAGCGAAAGTATATCTAGAAATTAGCATCAGTTTTATCTCGAGGCTAGGAAATACATAGAACGTCATACGAACGAAAGCAAGATAGGCACTCAGAAAATTATGTGTGCAAGGGCCTCACTTCTTACGAAATTGGAAGTAACAAAAGGACGTGCCTCGCACTGAAATTATGTGTACATTCACAACTACTCGACTGCAGCATCTGTGCATTACAACATAAGCCAAATTTGCTCTATTAACAACGTTGAAGGATCACAACATTAACAATTTTTGACAACGTCTTAAACGTGCGGACCCCATACTGAATGTAATGAAGGAGGTACTGTCTTATTATGGCTATCATCGCCTACTTTTATTACTAAAAATTAAGAGAGATGTTTTGGCATGCTGATTCACATGTCATGTATGCGCAATATATTTCTTCCAATACTTTTACGCATCCTAGGCTTCCCATCAATATGAAGCATTGGTATAAAGCAAGGTATGATGACTAAGAATCTTAAAACGGCCCAAATACATCGATCATCCCTTTCCCCTTTTTCCTACATTTCCCATGAATCGTGAAACCTAAACATAAGTGCCCATTTCATGCATCATCTATTTTTGAATAGATTTGAAAAATTCAATTACCTGAGTTTCTGCTTCTGCATAGACCCTAACTATGTCCTCTGTTCCTGATGGTCTACAGATTTAAGAAGAATATCAAGATACGAATATGCAAAAGACAAAGACAAACTATTTGGCGTACATACCACAAAATAGCTACAAAAACAAACAATACGGTCTATACCAGGGCTTGGGCCACCGAGTCTCTTGTACCAACACGATACATTGCCTGGTTGGCACTTTTCCTCGGAGTTGCTGGAAAAACTAAACTTTTCTAAAGGCAAATGTAGTGCAAAATCTGTTTCCCTTTTGACGATTAACAAAACAAAGAAGTGCAGCTTATCTTAGAGAACATTAGGTGTCAACCGTTCCTCGACTTCGCTGACTTTAAAACCTTTCCCTAACAATTATTGCACGGTATCAAGCGCGTTTACGTTTAACTATTGTTAAGTTAGAAGTCTGCGACATACTCGAATATACTTATTAAACATTCATCAGATGTTCCATTAGCTGTAGTTTTCACAACAATAATCAATTGACTTGTGAATTTCATATTTCAAGTCCAGTATTTGGCTTTGGGTTGAAAGACTTGTCATTAAAAAATTTGTTATGGAAAACTAACTGAAAATGTAACTTGAAATACTGTTTCATGCAGGCATTCAATTATCCATTTCGAGGTATCAATCAACAACCTTCCGAATTAAATTACTACTTCAATACGGTTGAAACCTTAAACTACAAGGAATTTCTAGGTAGGTACATACATCTTCTCGTTAAATTTGCATTGCCTGTATATAAAATCATTCGGCTGACAACTTGCGGCGTGAAAACGTCCTAATCCTCCCGGAAATATAAAGTACGATTTTATTTTCAAAACGTGCTGAAAGCCGCGGCAACAGTTTTTTACCTAATAAACACTTACCTTACAAAGGATCTCGATTTTGAAAATCTACTACACAGCTGATCAATCTTCTCCTGTAGAAGTGCGGGACTTGACACTTTCCTTTCGGCATCAAAAGTCTTAATTACGTTCCTATCCTTTACCTAGAGTTGAAGGATGGGAAACACAGATGCAATAGTAGCATGAAATGTTTAACTATGCAATCATCAAAATACCACTAAACGCATATAACCACGACATTAGTCTCTGAATATAAGCTCCAATTTCTAGATTGTCACTATAAGCTCCTTTGCCCAGTTATTGCAGTGAACATAAGTCTTCTTGGCAGTTCAGATTCCATAGAAATTCAATGGCGGAGTTCATTGTCAGGGCATTTTTTCTCGACTTTTGGAGAAGGGCACTTTATTGATACCAAAAGGTGAAAAATTATGTGAGTAAAGAAAAAACACTATTACATTAAGACATTAAGACTCATAATTTACCTGAAATGTGTTTTACTTAAATTGTACGCAGTAACTCATATCATATGTATATTTGCTTTCTATGAATAGGATCCAGAACAATAAAATTTTTCTTCACTTGTATAATTTTCCGGATCAACAAGGACTAATATTGACTAATATCCATACAAATATCCATACAAATGGAACCACAGTTACACTTGATAAAACTGAAGTTGCCTGAATCTGTTGAAATATTGTCCAATAGTCACAGCGTATACACAAATTTCTACACCGTATGTAATTGCTTTACATCATGGCTCTTAAAATCTAAAAGAAGATCGCCAAAAGAGATTTGAAAGCTTTAAATTTTATATCAGGATTTGGAATTGTAAGTAGTGTCACTGCAAACACACTGTACCTCATTGTGGGCCTCAGATGATTATTTTCTTTCCCTCGCTGATCTATTACTCTTTATATATGATATATGTTACAAAAACTTACCTCTACTTTGCGTAACCGATTGGGAAGATCTTTGTAACACTTGTTCCAATCACTACAGCTCCACTTGGGGAAATAAATTGTAAATTTTAGTCTAGTCTAAAACATTGTAGCAGTATAAAAAAGTGTACAAGATTTGTCAAATACTGTGTTGCACGGCAAAACTTCTACCTTGTGTAGAACAATGAAAAGTGTGTTTGGGAGCCATACATTTACGACGCCATGGGGAGCGGGTGATAAGAGTCTTTTGTTATAAAACAATAGAGCCAACTATACTTTCTTACGACAAGGGGAAAGGGGAAAAGAGAAGGGTCTCAATATTAACAATTTTTGACGACGTCTTAAATGAGAGGTGTCTCGTGCTCCAAAGTCAATCAATTTCAATATCACAATACAAGTAAATTATTCCAGATTACTTTAAATGAGAAACACCTGTAGTTTAAAACTTACATTCTTTTCACTCAAGATGACATCAACCAGCAGCATATCAGATATCGCGTCTCCCACAGTCTACGTGAAACAAGAAATAGAAGTCATCATATGCACCGATTTGGAATACTTATACCTTTTCATGTAGGTTTTCAGACGAAGCAAGCGCGGGAGTCGATGGAGGCAATGGAACGTTCAAAGTAACAATTAAGGCTGATCTATATCAAAAGAGGTGACACAGTTGCAGAACATAATCACTTGTGCAGAAATTTCTCGAAATTGGCAGAAAATGCCAGGCTGATGACTTTCAAGACTTCGGATGCGTAATAGGGGGCGACAGCTGCTTATTCAACGATAGGCCCTTCGCCAGCTTCTACATATATCCGTGTCTTGTTTGATTTACCAATCGGAAACACAGCGATTGTTTACGACTACAATTTGGTTTTCATCTGATATTACTGTAAATTTTAAGTATTTGGATCTTATCTGCTTTGTGTAACTGTTTTACTTCATTTCAAGGCCCTGATTACACTTCACACGGCATATGTGTTTACTATTGATACACGTTTACACCATCATCATATACTGCCACACTGTAAGCGTACCTTTATTACCTTCGTAAGACTGGCGTAAGCTAAACTATCAGCATCGGCACTTAGTTTCAACATAGATGATCAAAAACGTTAATGACCAACACACACACATACACATATATACACAAACACACACAAACATACACAAACATACACAAACATACACACACACACACATACACATACACATACACACACACACTCACACAAACATACACACACACACTTATACATACCTTTCAACAATACACACACTCTATACACACACTCATATGTACACTCTCTCAGACAAACGGAGGCACAACACACACTATGACACCGAATGTCAAATAACATTCTTGTCTCCAAAAAGGCCTGCTTTAATGACAAGAATTCCTGTTATGCTGTGAAAACCCCAATAATTCAATTTTAGGCCAATTTCTTGGTGGCCATGGATCTACCTACGGTCATTTATTGCGCACGGTCGTCCACCCACAAGTTCACATATGGTGGATAAGGACTCGCTCATTTTTTCGTTATTTCGTGAAATAGTCTTTACGAGTTATCAGCTTTGGGGCAAGCTCAAGGGCAAACTCACTTACCTGGGAGAACTATTAAAGATTTGAATAGGAGGCACTAAATTACCTTACAATGGTGTGCTGTTTTCCCAGATAGCTTTGAGTCTTTCCCACCAATCGTCTCTATAACTCTTTGCCATGAGGATGAAAATAAATTAGTTATTGAATTATGCTGCATAAACATTTCTATCCTTGGGAAGTAATTCTCCTAATGATTGAATAATATAGTTCGCGTTTTAAAAATTTCTTGTATTAGTTACTGTTGCTCAAAACGTGGAAGAACCAGGGTCTCTGGCTCCCCCTGGCTCCAAGGCCCTAAAAGAGAAGTCTTACACATCCAAATGCAGTGGGCAAAGTGTTGACACGTAAATGACTCCCTGTGTTGCTGGTCGTTGCCTAAAACAAAGATCTCTATCTATGGCGTACTTTGTAACAAAAGTACGCCATGTCTCTATCACTAAAGAATGCGTTATTGTATTTTGTAGCCTCTTAAATACCCTGCCTGCAGGAGTTATACTGGGATGCACTCTTGTCCTATTTCTATTTGTAATCATGCTTCAGCAAGCGTTATGTATTAAAGTAGATAATCATAATATGCTGCTATTCAACAGTCACTGGTTAAACCAAGATGGCAAAGCTTATGTGATGGTAACGACGTGCTCAGTGTAGTAATTTCTGAGAGACCACGAAAAGATTTTGTAAACCTTTTTAATAATCACAAATAATTGATTAGAGGGTTTTGCTAGATGAAGTAACTAACAGCTTTTTGGCAAAGAATTGATTCAAAGTTGATGAAAAGTTAAATAAATGTGGTGGGTGGGGGCTACTTAAGCTATGCCCTCATTACCAGTGCTCCGTCATCAGTATTATTTTTCATTCTAAATATAATTCAATTACTTAAGCACTCTATGTATTAGAAATCTTTGGTAAATAATAGAGGACAACACCTAGCTTGTGGATATATTTTCAGTGGCCATTAGGAGTACTGTAATGAACATGGCTGTGTCTCCAAGTCATCTAGGCCGTTCTGGATTAACAAAAGGACGGAGATAAAGAGGAAGAGGAAGAGAAAGACGACGACGAAGAAGAAAAAGGTCAGCCGCAGTCTAAGGCAATACTAGTGTTCCTCTTTTGGTTGCCCCTACTGCCATAGATCCTAGGGGTCAACACCACTTCTAATTCAAGTAAATATTTTACCGCTGTTCCTAGCATTGTTGATACTCAAGTGTTTACCCTGTGGCCGCGTAGGAACTAGCCCTTCAATGAGCTAACTCTATTCAGTAAAAAAATTATACACTGACCAAAGTTTCTTTGTAAAAAAGTCACTTCAAGCACCAGATACAGCATCTTCTCTTCGTAAATTTCTTGTTGCTAATGGAGAACTGAGTACATAAACCTCTATTCTACTTTTAAAAGTTAGTCTTGGTAAGATGTTAAGCAGCCAATTTGAAACTTGCATATGCAAGTAGGACGTTGCTGGGATCTTGGAAGAATCGGTAATCAATCTATTTTAAATTGAATACACTTATTTTTTTGTATAAGAGACCAATTTATAAGAAACCAGGGCTTAATCTCCCCAAAATTTAAGAAACTCGAGGGCTGGATGGGGCTGGATTTGGCTGCTCTAAGAAACCTAAAAAATCTCTGAAAGCGGTTTAGACAGTTTGATAACGGATTATTTCGTAAATAGGCTAACCTGGAACAGAGGGTACTGTAAATGAAGTGTGAATTTACTAACAGCAGTGTGACTACTTGGCACTCTTTTGTCTGAAATATTTGGCCTTGTCTTTGCACATGCACACTTAATGGGTGTGTCAATCAAGGCAGAGCAAGCTAATAAGGGAACTTGAATCAAGTGGCAATTTCAAATTCGAATTACTAATTTGAATTTTTTTTGTACCAGAGAATAAAAAACTGCTAAGAAACTTTGAGGCCTCAAAAGGTGAATATTTTAGGAAACTTCGAGGGCTGGACGCTGAGGTAGTTTCTTATAAGAAGAAAAATAAGCGTAGTTTAAACACAGAGGAGGAATGTACATTCCTCCTCTGTGGTTTAAAGTTGAACTTTTAAAAGACTGACCGTGGGACCGATATTTTTGTATGGTTCAAGAAAGTAATGTCGATAGACAAATAAGAAGAAAATACCCATTCAAGAATCGGAAGAGGAATTAAAATTACCTTCTTTGGAATTGGGGTGAGATTATCTTTCGGCCCCTCAAGTAAGCCCTACTTTCAAGAAAGCAGCCGTATCTACATGCACAGTGTAAAATAGGTATGCTGTGCTATGGGCTGTACAGTTACGGGACCAACACCCAGGAAAGTGGAAAGATTTACCGTTCACGAGCAATACAATGTTTCTAACAACAAGGATGGTCTGAAAATAAGCAATTTTTGACGTCGTTAAAATTGTCTTGTCCTTTAGACCTTAGAGTATTCGCAGATCTGAACATGTTAACCGGTCACCTGACTGAGGTTGAATTTCTCTGCTGACAATTTTAATCAATTTCGAAGAACATCATTCACCCTGATACAAAAATCAATAACGTACCCGTGCAATTTTTCAACCCCCCACCTTTCTCCCAGGCTGGCCGTGTGAACTAACAGCAAATGTTTTCTCTTTTGGCCTGGGGAACTCCCAGAACAAAAAACAAAGAAATCTTGCCGGAGTTCTGCCACGCCTCCCTCTTTTTCGCTCGGCATCACTTCCAAAACTTTACATGACAAAGAAAAATCTCGGTTTGGTGTCTGTTGATGTTACGGGTCACCAAATGTGTTTATATCGTTGATAGTGTTGACGTTGGATGCATTCTTCGCCGTTAATAGTTGGATCGAAAGACAGTCAACGGAACTTGCTTGCTAAATTACCCTAATGTGGCCCTGAATCTGCTTCCCAGCTGTTAGTAAGTGAAGAAGCTGATATGGCGCAAACGCGGGTGCTAACTCTGGAAGATGGAGAGAATTTGGAAAGTGTACTGTTTCGGGTTCACAAAGGTACGTTTGCTGAATGACGTTTTCTTTCCTAGTTCCTTAGTTTTCATTATATGGCGTCAACTTCGAATTTTTAAGCTGGTCATCTAGTCAGCTTAACGGCGTGTCCTGCAAACGTTTGTGTTGAAGGCGATAGGAAAGGTTATCTATTCTGGGGGTTTTCCTGGTAGATTTTGTAGGAAAATTAGCGGTTGCTTCAGCTGTCAACCCTGCATCCCAGAATATGGTTTTAAGTGAATTGTTCCTCTAAAATTTGTAGCTAAACTGTGCAAACTGTGAGCTCACCAGATTACTACCTCTCAGCTGAGACACCTCGTCATCATTTATCCATTAAAATGAAAATGTATGTTACGTGCTGCAAAGCACATCCAAAAGTTGTAACATATGTCCTCAATTAACACTTTGATATTTTCGGGGTGGAAGATCAGCGATTAAATTTTGCAGAGCAACCAAGTTATCTGGAATGAACAGGGGGCATTATGTTTCGTTTCGTGCAAGCAATTGTGTGGTTGAGTAACGAAAAACAATTGGTTATAGAAGGGAATAATTAACTTTTCTTGAATATACGTAGACAGCTGTGACGAGAAGAAAGAAATTTTGTGAATGAATTTGATCCGTTTGATAAGCTGTTGGCTGGTAAGCTGAGGCAAAACAGAAAAATGCAACAGAAAGAGAAGAGAATTTCGCTGTCACACACGTTATCTCCTTTAATTTTGCCTTCTCTTGGTAGTGTGAAAGTGATTGCCCAATATTGCAATATAAGCCACAGTTACGTACAGCTGTTTATAAATGACTGGTGTTAAGCTCATTTATCACTATCCTGCAGCTCTTGAAGGATCTACTTCTTCCCGTGAGATTTTGTTCTCTCTAGCTCTATAAATAATCTTTTCGGAAATCGTCGAGGCAATAATGAAATGCTCTTATAATAATATTTAATTTTTTTGTAAACAAAAATATTTCCCCCCCTAAACCCACATCCACTTAACCAACAATAAAAATCTTGATAACAAACATACACGTGTTTGGTCATTGATAAATTGCTTTTCTAATAATCAGGGTGGTTTCTAACTTTCATACTTTGGTTTGGCCAGCGCATCAGAAAACTCACATTATTTATCCCCAAGACCACGTCATATTTTCAAAGTTTGGTACAAAATAAGTAGTCAAGCCAAAAATAGTTAGTTGAATATAATTTTGATAAATTTTCCAGACAAAAGTGCATGTTGAACTTTTCATTAGTGTTACTCCCCATGTGAATGTCATGTATTTTCCAGTGTTTTAATTATAAGACATGTATATTAATATAAAAATTTGGTGTATATGTCTTGTTTCTAGCTCTTACTGATTTAGTACCTTTGTGGGTGTTGTCTGGGTTGCATGACACCATTTTTAGACCTAAAATATTACCTGTAATATTCTAGTTCAGGCATAGGACTCCGACAAGTTTATAGAGTACTTTTCAGTACACTCAACAGGAAGGTAGGCTACCTGTTACAGAGCATTACACATTAATATTTAAGCAATTTACAGTGCCTCCCCCTCCCCCCAATTTCTAAATACATGCTCTTTTTAACCCAATCTACTTTTCATGCTATCCTTTGATCTGTTATTCACTGCTTTTTTCTAACTGTTCATTTAGTTATGAGCTAGCTTTACACTGTCCATTTTTTTCAGTATCCAGTATTCAATATCCATAGTAACTTAATGCACACTTTTCCTATCGCATTCCAATACTTCCAATAAATCCCTAGGACATTTTTAAAAATTCTGACAAAAAATATGTCATTTGTTGGAGGTGTGTTTAAAGGAGGGGATGGAAATAGCATTCCACTTTCATTCCAGTGACTTAATGCCAGATGGCAAGGCAATAGTAACAACACATGCTAGCTCAGCAGTTGCTTCCAATTAGTATTTGACACCTTTGCCTTATTACACAGACTTGTATCTATACAGCATCATTTTAGCACATATTCAGTAAGTTGTGTTCAATTGCAGCAATGCTAAGTTACATGTAGCAACATGGTATTAGCTAGTTATGATTTTACTCATAAGAATCCTGCTTGTTAGGCTTTTTTGGCCTTGTTTTAGATAACGTGATAAGAACACCATGATTGCTTTCGTATTTCATTAAATGTTTAAAGATACAAACTATATCATTCAGATTAACAGGTAGCTTACTACAACCTCATCACTGTTGCTTCTTTTTTCACCAGACCAACAATGCCCTTGTATAAAGATACTAGTTGATTTTCTCCTCTTCAGGAATGTCAATCTTTGTGACTGCTTGGTCTCTCTTTCTCCTTTGACTTAAGTTGGGATTCTTACATGATAATGCGTCTGCTTCTAGAAAATTGGTTTCCTTTTCGTGCTAAATCTATCCTCACTCCAGAGGCCATTCTGTATCTTTACAAGTCCACTATTCAACCCTGCATGGAGTACTGTAGCCATATTTGGGGAGGAGCTCCTACATGCAGTGGGGCCAACCCTTGCTGCCACTCTTCAACCTCTATCTCATTGGCTTTGCACTGTATAACATGACAGATGGTAGTCATTAACTAACTCAAATGGCCCAGAAGGCTGGTCATCAACTGGATTGAGCTAGATTGAGTTGTCTGCCTGTGGATGATTGGGGTCAATTGTGGCAACTAGAGGAACAAAGTATATGTATTGAGGTCAGGCATCAGTTGGTAGAGAATGCAGCATAAAATTCAGTATAAAAAAGAGACTAGAGAAATCTACAATATATCACCATTACATATAGGTGACCTCCAATGTTGACATAAATGCATTTCTTTAGTCACCACATTAGCTCCCGGTCATTAGCCAGTGGACATGAAAATGTAGACTAATCTTGACCAAGTAAATAGTGTTTTCCATGACCCAGAGTATTTTATTCTTTTACATACTTGACTAGCAGAGAGTGTTTCATATGTAGATTCTGAATGTTGATCCTGGACACTGTCGTGGTGTCAAAGGAACTAGGGATTTGTGTCGAAAGTGTCTTAAGGAGGCTTCCAACTTTTAGAAGGATATTTGTATCATGACTTATACAGACTTAAAAATTTTGGAAAGTCAAGGAATTTCAAAGTGGAAAAGCTGTATGAAGCCTTTGTTTGCTCTCGTTGTCCTGTCAACCAGATTAGTAAAGGATTCTTTAAGAGTGAAAAATGTTAATTTGATTCAGCATTGATAAGCAGTCCATGTAGCAAGTGCATATAGAATCTCATGACAAGCACTGTTTCAAGTATATACAACTACTGAGTTAAGAAGGGCATTAAAAGCAGATTACAAAACCACATTGAGTCATCCAAGAACAAGAACTTTATATGTAGAATGGAAACTAATGTTTAAAAGTTTATGTGGGATCTGAAAGAATGTTGTTAGGACTAAGAAAAATTAAATGGTCCATTTTATATGAACTACCTGAAAACAAAGGGGCAAGGTACAGCTTGTTTATTAAAGAGAGAGACCTTGATCTTTGAAGAAATACAACAGGACTCTTCAAAATAGATAGCCTGAACCAGTACCTATAGATGGGTCGTTGTAGGATCTTAACCTACTTTAGCTAGATGGATCTAGGAATACATGAAATTTTAATGTATTGGTGCTAAAATCCATCTTGTTCTCCTTCCCTTTATTGTCAATATTTTAATATGCAAAAATATGTATATGTATATACATATGTATCCTAACTGGTATGTATATAAATTACAAAAGCCTTGGTTAACATCAGTGGTTACCTGGCTCAGTTGATAGAGCACGCACCGTGTTCCACTCCCAGTTGTGACATTTTTCCTATGTCTCTAGTACCATTTCAAGAAGATGAACCTGTTGAGGTAAAGTAGAGTAGAGATTGAGAGTGTTCAGTGGGCAGAGAGGAGGTAATAGAAGACGCTGAAGCACTATCGTCGACACTTTAGGACTTTGCCAATGACTTTGGACAATTGGGCAAAATTGACGCTTACACACGAGATCATTGGACCAGCAAAATTTGAAAGACTGCCAGCACACTAGACCCAAGTTGTAAGAGAGCATCAGACCTTACGGAAGCGGCGCATACAACTTCAATATACAAAAACCTTCTACCTTCCCATCCCCTCAATGTCGAAAATTCGTTTGGACAATGATTGTGTACTCACCTTTGACACGGGAAGTGTAGGGGAGAGTGAGTCTAATTAGCCAAGTCGATGCAACTAGGTAAAAATTCGCGATCAACTGCTACAATTGATAAAGGCCAAAATAATGACGCAAATTAATAGAAGAGCTCAAAGAGATATGTCCTATAAAATCATGCTTAATTGCAGCTAACAGGCCTGACAACTAAAAACTAAGATATAAAATACAATATAGATACATAAATTTAAAACAAAACATGTGAGAAAGTTTCCAGAACGTCCATATTTATGCCTATATGAATGTTCCAAAATAAGTTGTGGTATAGTTCTAACAATCGAGTTGTGAATCGTTAAGTATGTGTAGACAATGTTAACTTCCCAAAACTTGTTTTTAGAGTTTGTAAAGGCGCAGATGAATCTAAAGTCGTTAATCAAGGAGACGTCGAAGCCAATAAGACGAACAGTTGAGCTGATGAAGAATGGAGTTGACGAAGGATCAAAGAAACAAAGCATTGAATCTGATTAGTGCAGTGACGTAAATAACTAATGAAGGTTGAATAGTCAGGTTAAAACAATTTCCAACAAATTCCAACATGGCCGTTAAATGATCACTCCCTAAATGCTGTATGATGATGTCTTGAGAAGATAATTGATGATTGATGTGCAGGAGATTGTTATGGTTTGTCGCAGGAGCTCCAACGTTGGAGATGACTATTATGTTGCACTTTGAGAGATGAAGAAGAATGAAGCTGATAGTTTAAGTCAAAAACCTTTAAGACTGTATTTTCGGAGGAGGCAGTTGTCCCTACCTGCTCATTTACTGAATGAATTGTGAATGTATATTTGCATTATATTACAATAACTTGACACCAGAGTAGTTGTTCCCCAACGTATACATTTAAATTTGAGTGAGTCTCTATCTTACAGTGCGAGCCAAAGGGCAAGAAGATACCTGGAAGTTGCCCCTTTTCTAAAATCAAGGTATTTCAATGTTAACCAATTAATCATTGTTTCTATTGACTTTACTTGAGGGCGTTTCTGATGCTCCTAGCTGGTCAGTAGATTTGTCTTTAAGGGGGAAAAATGGATTGCAAATTATTGGGGTACTTGCTCTCGTGACTCCCCAGTTCCTACTTATACTTTATATCTCATACTTTATTACCTCTCACAGAAGACATTTACATACAAGGTGGTCGCTATAAGTTGCAGAGGGGCCAGGGGGTATTTTAGCTTTACGTAATATTCGAAGAGCAACGTTAATGGTGCCATAGTAGCCATTATTAGGAGAACGAAGTCATTAGTCTCTTGGTGGTGAGAGAGCTCATAAGGAGACGTTGTGCTGTTTAAACAGGAGTTGTTCTGCTTTGTATGCAAATTGTTCGGTATCATTGCTTGTCAAACATCTCATGGTTCTTCAAGGTTTTAACAACTCGTATTGACTACCTCGTCCTTTAATAAGTTCGAGAACAGCACAAGATTGTAAAGTTGGTCATCAAACTTCTAAGATTTGTGACTGAGTGTGGTTTGCTACAAAGGAAGTACATGTCATTATAGGTTCCGCCAAAAATGGTTACTACTTTAGCATCTGTTGGCAGAGTAAAGCACTTTCCTGGATTACCATTATAAATACCATGCCAACCGCATGGAAAAGTCACCTTTTTCTCTTTGTCATCCATAATTTGCTAAGGAACAGTGACGCTCATGAGATGCAAGGCGCAAAGAATCATCTGCAAGAAGCAAGGAAAGGAAAATGTTTCGCTATCTAAGTTATTTAACATCTTACGTATTGGGGGTGGGAAGGGGATGATGAAGATTTGAAAATGAGGAGATACAAAATTTACATGATAGTTATGAATGTCCGAGTGTACAAAACGTGGTGATACTACATTTTACATTTTAGGCCAATGAGGCCTTTCATGTGCATACAATAGAACTGAGTGGATAGCGAGATTTGGCTACCAGCACAATTTGAGAGTAAATGTGTGGCCCTACTCCAATTGCGTATTGCATCTGAATATATCTCGTATCAAAGGCTATCCGCTATAGTGTAACTGGAACGTTTACTTTTGACTAGCGACATGATTATTGGATAGATGGGTGAATGGATCGATAGGAGGATGAAAGAGATCTTATATCCAATGAAAAAGGATAAGATATCAAGCATCCTTAACGCATGAGAGACAGTTATTTAAGATAAACAAATCAAAAAGAAAGTTTTAATTCATCTTAATCGCATTTGGTAATTAGCATTCAAATGTTGTATTCTGGATACTTGATACTGTTTTGATGACGTTTTCTGAGAATGTCCTCAAAGAGAACCCAGCTTCGCCAAGCTATGAAAGTGACCACTATGGACATAGTAACCGAGGTAAAGGAGGCAGCTGTCCCTACCTGCACATTTACTAAATGAATTGTGAGTGTATATTTGAATTATATTACAATAACTTGACACCAGAGCAGTTGTTCCCCAAGGTACCCATTTAAAGTTTTTGCCCGGTTGGCAAAAAAAACCCAAACCGCCTTAATAAAAGAATAAAAGAATCAGCTGCTTAACTACAGTACAACAGAATGAAACACCCTTAACAAAATTTTACATCAATGCCTACTACAGCAAATCGAAGACTATTGATATTCGAAAGTCACTTAAAATGATGAAAAGACCAAACTGCCACTCAAAGAAAAATTGAACCATGTCATACCTTTGCATTGCAGAGACCAGTAGCGGATCCAGGCAGGAAGCTATCCAGGGCCACGACTTTTACCAAGGACTCCCCATAATTTTGGCTTTTCTGACTACAGATAGTTTAGTGTGGTAGTTTGGTTGGTTTTGGAATGACCATCGATGACTTATAACAATGTTTATGTTGGAAAACAAAAGGGCGCAGCGCAGGAAAATCCGTCAAAACCACTTCGTCGGGTTTTCAAATCGGCAATTTTGCACTTGCCCCTTTCCCCCCAAATCATATCGTGGATGCGCCGCTGACAGAGACAGTTAAAGAATTATGTTTACGCTGGGTGTACTTAGTCACAAAGGTGAAGGGAGGCAAGGGCGGGCGCCCCCCCCAGAGAATTCAGCAGCGTATCCCCCCTTTTCACTTTAGTATATCATAATGCATCAGAAACAAAAAACGTCGGACCTATGGGATGACTATGAGGTGACTCTTGCCCATATGTCCATAGGTATGTGCGTTGAAAATTCGTTGCAAATGCCTTCCGCGAGATATAACTTCTGCACTGCACAAAAATAGTGTCTTTTGGCCTTAATAAACAAATGTTTCTCACGACTTTCAACCAATGGCTTAGCGGCAATTTACTTGTCCCAGCTAGAATTTATACTAAACAATGCCACTTTCAGTTAAATTTACCCACCTATGACATTTTTGGATCGATGTAACCAAATGTAACATAAAATTGAATGAATGCTATTTTTAGGATTATTTCCAAAGATTGATAAAACTTATGACCTGCCCCCTTTCATATTTTGGAAATCCCTACTGCCTCACCTCTCTTAGAGGACCAGCTTCGTGAGCGGGTGTACTGCGATTAATACGGTAGCCTTGGTGCATGAGCATTCAAAGCAAACAACTTATGACAATAATTTTATTGTTGAGAAAATGGACAATCGATGGAATGACGTGCATTATTATGTATATAATCAATAAGTCCATTTGTGATTTAACCTGGTTAATGCAGTGAACCCATGACAAAGACAACTAATTATATTTCTTATTGTATCCTGGGTCCTGGCCGAACCTTGTAGACGCGACGTTACTAGAGTCTATCCAAGCTGATTAGCGTATAAAATATCCATAAGAATATCGATCATGGGTCAGAATCGCTAGGTCTTCGTCTGGAGTAAAGCGAAGTTGTAAGTCAGTCTCTTATCAGTTTCTAACGTTTAGATACGATCCCATGGCAATACGACCTAACAAAGACTCAAACCAGATTGCTGTTTATCGATAACTGAAGGCAACCGTTACAGCCACTGCTCTTATTGCGACAGTAGTTAAATGAAATTTTTGGAAACCTTAGCCGTTAGATTTAATCATGTACGAACACTGTGTACGTTTGGACACACTGAAAGAGCATTAAAAGTAAAACGCCGAATGTGGAAACTTTATTGACAACGTTTCGTTTAACAGACTTCTTCAGGTCACTACTGAAAATTGGCTAAACGAAAGAGCATTTGAACAGAAAACCTTTTGCTCACCATTTATTCTTGCCTCCAGCTTAATATTATCACCAGGTGAAACCAAATTATCCATTTTCCTTCTCATTTTGGCCAGATATGAAAAAGTTCTGAAAGAATAATTATGGTGGAACCCAAATCGGCTCAGTTTTAGGCGGGAGTAAAGCGAAAATGTAGACTAATCTCTGTAAGTTGCTACTCATTTCATTAGAACCTGAAGTAACCCTAACTAAGCTACTGTTTATCAATTGAAAGAAGCAGTTTCCAAACTTTTATACTGCAAAAACATACCCAAGCTCACCTATATAATTTCCAAGCATTACCAAATTACCCTCCCCCTCCCCCGATCTTTCCTTTTTATTTTCCCCATAGAAATCTTGTTATTCGTAAAATATTAAGAAAACAATGATTTTTCTCCGGTTTGTCAAGCTCGTCTCAAAATTTTCCGTGATTTTGGTTTGTTGTTATGTTCTGAATCCTCGTAAATTTTTGTAATTTTGTAGCACCACCACGAATATAATACGGAACGATATTTTGTACTTATATGACATTTGTAGCCTTTTCACCGACTTTCCTTTATCTGAAGCTATCAAATCTGTTCTAACATGTTATAAAGTAAAGACCTTCAGAGCCCTCCTTCGACCAATAAAGTAACGATTGAGTTAATAAACGACCCGACCCAGTCGCCTGAATTTAGTTGTTCAGAAGGTTCACAAAGGTGCCTTGGGATCTTTTTGCTCTTAAATCAAATTCAGGCCATGTTTCATGAACTTTTACTGGTTCTCATGAAGTTAACCTTTCAAGAAAACTAATGGCTGTTAATTTTACGAAAGATTGAGCATACTCTCAAACACCTAATGAACTACACCTTGCTCTTCATTTTGAATACGATAAGGAGTAAGACAACATCCATCGTGAGTATGTAGGCAGTAATCTCTTACTGTTTTTGGACATTCTTTCTGAAATAGGCCAAGACTTCTTTTCTTACAAAGGAATAGAGGAAAACCTCCTTGGCGAGACAATACAAATGTGCTGGGACTCATTTTGCACTTAAACACGTAGAACAAGTCCCATAGCAGCTCCAGTTTACTGGACTCTTGTCATCTGCTTAAAAATTAGACTGAATTTGAAATTAGCAACCATTAAAACTACTCTTAGAGAATCTAGAAAAGAGATGCGTAATTGAACCAAAGGTACGTAATTGATATTGTAAAGTTGGTTAGTCGTACAAAATTTGAATATTGCTTAGCGTTACGGATTCATTTTGCTAAACGTTTTTGCCATACACGGGTCACAGAAAATGTATGGAGTGAAGCAAGAAAGCTTTCAAGATGAATTTATAGGTAACGAGAAGACCAGAGCACGTCGTAGAAAACAACAGTAACGAGAAGGACACCTTTCATCTGCCACTCCCGTGTCTTGTATTTTTAGACCTATCAGTGTCCACTATAACCAGGTTAACTACACAGGCCTAATGAGAAAGCGAAATTTTTTTGTCTGCGTAGCAAAAGTTTTCTTGCTTTTATTTGGTCTGACTCCAGAACGGCCAAATGAAATGCAGACCTGGCCTTTCCTATGATACAAAAGCAATCGTCCGTGTACATTTTCGCATAATCTGGGTTCTCAAGCAAGTGCTGCTCTGTTGCAGAGTCACATTGCTTAACGGTGTTTTTAGTCGTTGAAGCCCGAGGTGGTTGTTTCCTTTTGGAAGTTGACTTTTTGCGAAAGAAAGATGGAACATGCTGCTTAATTCGATCAACCACGGGTGTGAATATTGATAAACTACAGAGCTAGAATTTGTGGAAGGCACACGACCTTTGTGGTTGGCTGATAATGCTCTTTTAGTTGTATAAACTATGCGTGGAGCGAGAGTACCAAAACATTTCTCTATGGCCTTTTTGATCCTCTTTTCAAATCGAAATGAAACAGTCCCATGTCAAGGTATTGTTAAGTTTACAGGACATATTCTAGGTCGGAAGGGTTTTTCTTTAGAGAATTGTGAAAGTTCTAAAATTCAAAATAGCAACACATTCAGGCAGCCCAATTTCTAACTGGCTCGTTCAAATATAAAGTTGGGTATACTCTTTTCACACTTTCCATGCCACGCCCTTGGTACTAAGGTGGTCATCTGTTTTGTACAGTAGTGTTAATAAGATATTGTATTGTTAGTATTGACTATTATGATACGGGTGTGGGAGGGGGGAAGAATACTGGCCCAAAGCTTATTGAAATTGCTTCCAACTACACGGTATTTTTGTAAGCAACTTAAGTTTTGCGTCAGGCCTCAAGTCGCTTAATTTTCAAGCTGAATACAGTACTGAAGTCGCTTAACTGGTTACATATCGTTGGTGTTGATTAAAATGAGGAGAGTTGTGGCAATAAGAAGCAGTGGAAAAATATTTTTTCACTATTTGCGGGATCCGCTAAAATCAGGGTTGACCACGAGTACCTTCCGCGGATGCATCCGTTGTAGTTTAGAAAATGATAGAAATTGCAAAAGTAATAATTTCAGGTTGCTTTACTGGACAAATTCAAATTTTCCCTTCTTGAGTTTAATTGCCTGAATGTACGTTTTGTCACAATGTGTACATCCGGGATTGCCAAGAAGAGTGCCAGCTGCCCTTTATTTATTAGTTAGCCTGTTTGGTGGTTCTTCAGTTTATTTAGGGTAGTTGCAATATCGGACCTACTGCTCATCAGGGGTCTTTGATTGAGAGGCTGCCAAGAAGAGTGCGATAAACGTTTGTAGGATTACAGGTTTTCTAATGCACTACATGTTGTATTATCATGTGTCATCATACAAGGATTAAGACGTTTGGTGCCCGTTTCCAGGAGGAGTTGTCCCCCCATCTTTATCAGTATCACTATCGTCATCGTTGTCTTTGCCAACCACGTTCTCCTCTTGCTCTTCTTTTTCAGGAATCAGTATTTCCTGTTGACACATTATTCTATCCCCTTCATGTTGTAATTTTTGCCGCGTCACACATCGGGGTCCTCGTCATCATCATCATCATCATCATCATCATCATCATCATCATCATCATCGTCATCGTCATCGTCATCATCATCATCGTCGCCATTATCATCATCATCGTCGCCATCATCATCATCATCGTGACTAGTCTTTTGTACTGTCACAATCATCATAATTTTCGTCATCATTGTTATCAACATCATTATCATCATCTTCACCATTACTATATTTGTGGTCGTCGTCATCGCTGTCATCATCATTGTTAGCTTCATAATCATCATCATCATCAACATCATCATCACCATCGCGACTAATAGCTGCGTCGTCGTTATCGCCCTCACCGTGTTCCTTATCATCGTCATTATGTCGTCGTCGCCATTATCATCAC
>JAAAKM020006971.1:111878787-111891242 GCA_010016025.2 Alatinidae sp. Z8VKAUB7J3
ACCGTCATCATGGTCTCCATCGTCGCCATCACCTCTGTCATGACACTGCCATCTATATCGTCACTACTATCATCACCATCATCACTGCCATCTATATCATCACTCTCCCGTTCTTTTTCCCTTCTCTTCCTTTTGACTCTTCCAACCAAATACCTGTTATTTCCCTTTAATTCTCTTAGCACTTGAACCTACTGTATTACACTAATATCAGGGCTGCCAACAACATCACATAGGCCTACCACGATCATGACTGTCATTATCACTATCATCATCGTCGTCGTCGTCGTCGCCTTCATCGTCGTCATCAATGTGATTAGGCAAGAACGACTCTGCAAAGACCTTAGCTCGTGACTATCACAAAGGCTTCCTTTAACGAGTTTTAGCTCTGTAGACCTTAAAAGTTACCACATTTCGAAGAGCTCTCTGGAAACTACTGGATGCCTGGCCTTCCCAGGTCTAAAAGACTACAGCCTTGTACCCTGACCCAAAAGGTAGTAGTAATACTTACGTTGGTCAACTCAGAGTTCTTCCTGAATGTTTGCTAATAACATGGATATGAAATTAACTCCGATTCACAGTTCCTTAGAACTTAACAAATATGGCTCTTTGCTGTACAGCAAAGCTTGAATGTAGCTTCAATCAAAGGTAAAAACTTTATTGAAATGGGGAGCAGACTTCCTTTGTCCTTTTCCTTGGATGCTCTTACTAAGGACAATGACCTTCTCTGCGATACTTGAAGTTGGCTTAATTATGAAGTGTTATGCACAATCACTCAGCTGAAACATGCTTATTCATATTCGTTTCACAAAAAGATACGAAAATTCATCGATAGTTTTAGGAGATGCACCATCAGTCTTTGATATAGGGTGGTTGAAATAGGGTAAAAACATGAGGTGAGGTGAGATGCAACGCAGGGTAACAAGATCAGGTGCAGGTCACGTCAGATCAAGTAAAACCCATTCAGGAAAAGATCAGATCAGATAATTATGAGATCAGATCAGATCACAACAGATCATGTAAAACAAACAAGATCAGATCAGTAGTCAGTCAAGCGCATTCAGAGGCAAACGAATGTTCCTCTTCTATGAGTTAATTCCAAGCGTGTAGTGGGGGGGGAGGGGGTTCCCTTAGCTAGTTAAATGTCGGCCATTTTCTTCTGCGTTATTATACACATTGATATGGTTGTTGAGATTCCATTTATCAAAGGGAAACCTGTAAAGAAGATACACAATGGTGACACACAGCCGGCTGAAACATTGAAGAAGGCATAGCTAGCAACTTCAAAGTGGGATGGGATGAAAAATGTAGCTACCAAACCACACCCCTCTTTAAAAATCATAACAATAATTATTGACTAACATAGCTTTAGTACTATCATTAATACCAGGACAAGAGAGGCTTTTTTCTTTCTTCGCTATTATGTAGATTGTTCATTTAGGCCACTAGGCCCTTGAATACCGTTTATACTGTCAAGTTTCCTACACCCTAAGGATGATGTGATAATACGTGGAACGCTTGGCTATTTAATTTATCGTCTTATATGTTCAAAAAATCTTTAATACGGTTCATATGCGCATTCCTTGCTGGGCGTTGCTAGTCATAACTAAAAGACCAGAGAGGTAACGACAGCTTTTATGCTCTTAGAACCTGAATATTGCGTTGAGTAACGGATTCATTTTGCTAAACGTTTTTGCCTTACACTGATCACAGCAATCGTATGGAGTATAATTAGAAGCTATTACGATGAATTTATAGGAAACAAGAAGATCCTAGAAAATAACGGGTCACGATAGCGACACGTTTTCTGCCACTCGTGTTATTGAAAAAGGCGTAAATTGTAAACAAATTCTTTTTGTCGACAGAGTACCTCAGCCATTATTTTTTAAACGCCAATATTCAACGATATAAAATATGCAGTCTTTCAGTTCACGCAAATTCTCGAACAATATACCTGGGAACGTCAAGATTTTCAAGTGTTTTAAGGTGCTCCAAGGCCTCTTGGGACATGCGTACGGCAAGCATAACGACGACTTAGTTCGTAATAAAGGGGTCAGACCCACGCTTAAACACTCCTGGATCTACCCTGGCGTAGTGGTAGTGGTTGGGTGGGATTCCGAGTCGCGGGGTCCTCGAGCCACTGTTCTGCAACATAAGTTAGAAAGACGGCAAACTTAAGGTATCTGTATCGTAGTTCTGGTTAGTTGTTTTTGCGCAGGCTAATTTGTTTAACACATCCACCTAGCGTGCGCGATTGAATAGGGCAAAAGGACTCATACCTATATCAATAATAAAATATTTATTTCCTTAATATAGCTAGATAGTCAATAGCTATACATTACCCATGACGTCATTTCTGGTAGGTGGGTAAAGTTTGTTTAAAAAGGGCATTTATTAGCAATAAAGATCTTCCAGCTGGAAGACCCAAAATGAAATCACGATGAAGTAATTACGTGTGTTCAGTTATGAACTGTCTTAGATAAACTCAAAGTCCAACTTACTATTAATAATTCAAAGATAAATCTTGACAGATAAAAACAACGAGACGTTATGGCGTGCGTAAGCCTTATGCACTAAAGAATCAAAACATGGTCATATTGAGGCCAAACCGGATCAATTCTGATGCACGAAGGGATTGCTATAAGTCACCTGTAAAACCAAAATGCTTTGATCTGTATTCAGCTGAAAATCATTAACGTCATTCCTGCTTTAGATGTCAGTGATGACGAGGCTATTGAAGAACGCTCACCGTCCTCTGGTCCGTTGTATAAACCTTGTTTAATTAAAAGCAGGGGCAAGCTTTATTGCGTAACTGCTGATATGGGTATATAGGGATGGGTGCATTGGCAGAATGAGTTAGGTTTGATTAACTAACGTAGAGCTAAGGGGGAGAATTTTGAGATGCGAAAGAATTGCTAAGACTCACCTTACAAAACCATTCAATAAGATATTTTACTTGGGAAAGCTGAAATAGTGACTTTGAAACAGTTCCTTTAAGTAACAAGAGAATGCAATACCGGTTGGGGATGCTTTTCATCGCAAGAACTGTTGTGCAGGGGCGTACGATCATAAGATGGGGAGATTTGAAAACCTCAGTAGTTATAGAAGGGGCGACATTTAGGTAAGGCTTTCTTTGAAAGCTGAGATATAACAACTTTCAGGGTTCAAAATGTAGCTATCTAATCTCATGGTCAAATGCTAGTTCTTTGCAGTGTAGTGTACGTTTGTTTGAACTGATGTTAAGTCTTTAGTGACTACTCTTAAGCTCCCGACTATCACTACTTTTCAAAATAACATAACTATTGTGACGTAGGGGACCTATTTAGCCTTTGGCGTTCACTTTTCTTGTGAAATGTCCTCGTGCTCTTATGGGGAGTAAAGAGGAGGCAAGGTTGGGGATAAGAGACAAGACTATTGCCTGATGACTGGAACCATATTGACGAGTGATGATAATGATGAAAGGAGGGTGTGGACAATGACGATAACGACAACAATGATGGTGATGATGATAATAATGATGTGATGACGATTATGATGATGATGTGAAGACGATTATGATGATGTGGTGATGGTGATGATGATGATGATAATAATAATAATGATGCTGATGACGACGACGACGATGATGTGGTGATTATAATGATGATGAAAACGACGACGAAGACGAGTAAACGTTTCCCACTCCCTTGCTAAACTTGGTGAAAATCATCTTTAATTAGTCTTCATTGCTAAATCACATACTGTGCTACAGCCTGCTGAACAACCCTATTACTGAAGTATAATGTCTGTCAAACGGCAATCGATCTCGTGTTCAAATGAAATCAGAATAACATGTCAACCTATCTGCATATTAATACATGCAGGCGTGACCGTCTCCGTTCTTTTTTATATGTATAGGATTTGCCTTTGTGTGCTGAAGGCAATTTCAGCACCCGAACTCAGATTCAAAGGTGTTTCAGCCATGCTGAGTTGGATACGTTGACAGATACTTTTCTGTGGCAGATATCATCATTTGTCGGCAAAGATGCGCCGTAGGGAGTTCTGCATGTTTCAGTGAGGTTTTTTTGCATTCGTTATGTTCATCTGGTAAAAATAAAGTTGGTTGGACTAACGTAGCAGCAAAGAGCACGGGTTAGGCAATGGTTTGACTTTGTGTCTGCCAGAAGGCGGGTCGATCTAAGTATTCGCAGTGATTTAACCTAAAACCAGGATGTGTTGGAATGAAAATCTAGGCTTTTTCACGAAATTCTCCGCCTTTATGAGACCCTATTCTTGAGTAGAGGGCTTTTATCGGGCTAACGTAGTAGATAATGAAGAAGAAATCAACACCATTCGTCTTTGCAAGCTATTGTTTCGCTGCTGAATGTAAAATGTTCATTTTAATTGTTGTAATTGAAGCTGACATGTTAATTCATAATACAACTTCGCTGGTAAGGGTGATTAACACGATCTGGGAATTAGGAACAAATCATTTTCATGCAATTAACAATTTCGTCCAGATGTTTAATGTGTTCAAAGTAGCTGTATTTTGTTGCCAATTTTTTTGTTTTGATGAAAAGCGTTATCGAACAAGTAGAGAGCTGTTACATATGTGTTTGCCCCAGGCGCACGTTGCTTGTGTCACCCCTTGTGGCGAGATATGGTAAACATCATCAAAGACACCAGTAGAGCACCTAGATGTCACAACCACTGAATTAAGATGCCACCAGAATTGTTATAACTCTGTTCTGCAACGTTCGTGAGTGTTTGTTCATCCTTATCGAGACTTCAGGAATACAAGTTGACATTATTAAAAAATAATAACTGCTCAAGTCACGAATGAACGCTAGACATAGTGAAACGTGACAAAAAAAATGCAGGTATGAAGTCGAGAATGGATGAAACAATGCTAACTCTGTGGTTCGAATGCTATGAGCCACATTTCCCATGAGAAAGTTTAATTGATATATTACAGTTTCAAAGTCTTTATTGAATTCGTAGGAGAATTCTTCCATTACGTGAACTTCGAGTTCCGTAAAACAGCCAAATTTTAAAATATCCAAAGTTTTTTGAAAATGTTCTTCGCGCTTTATGCACGGCCTTCAAATTGTCGCTAAGTAACGCACTTAAACAACCTCGACGTTTTTAAGCTTGTGGGGAAACATGAGAGCTGTAAAGACATTGACACCTCCATACTTTCGACTGGAAGTCTATGACCTCAAATAATGTTGAAACACGTTCTTTCTTTTTGTCTCTATCGTGCGTTGGACACCATCACTAAAAGGGGACGACTGGTCAGAGGTGCAACGTAGCAGCCAATTGGCATATTATTCTGATAAGAAGTGACGATAATAAAGTGGTTGGCCTAGCTCATACAGTGACCACGTTTACCTAACGTCGGCTGATGTGTGGGGTCATCTAAAACACATCTTGTACATGATGGACCGAGAATTACACATTAAAATTCCTTAACAATACTTATGCATATGGCTGGGAATAACAGGCGACAGTTCTGAGTGTGGGGCCCAAAATTCACACCAATTGTAACCTAGATATCATGATCACTTGTGAGATACCTTACTTCAAGCGAAAACATGACAGCAGTCAAGTATCAGTACTGACAACCAAACAAATAATAACAGCCACACGAAAGGCAGAGAACACGATTATTGCCTACGACAATTCTATTATATTTAACAAGGAATTAATCTTATATCGAGAATAAAACCCAAAAGACAAAAAGCTGCCAGAGGAAGTGCTTAAGATCAACGGAAAGCAAAGATTAAACGAAGCGAAATTGAAAGAAGTCCTTGAAGGCGAACAGCTTTCGAGTGCAGGTACAAAAAGCCATTATTGTACAACATCAGCTGCTACACTATGGCTAAAAAAGCCATTACAATTCTTAGTATCAAATCAGCTAGTAGACGGACAGATTTCTTTGACATCAAAGCATGGAGTATTGTGCTTTTCTGCTAAAGTTCAAAGCCAATGTCATCTGTAAGCCTCTTCCATTCTTAAGCTCTCGATTCCATGTAAGAAAAGTGAAAAGAGGAGGATTGTGGTTGGGAGAGGCGACGGAGAGAACACAGTTTGAAGAACGCCGTCTTTTTACAGCACAACATCTGAGTAACTACTTCAAGGGGATCAGCAGTTGGCTGCCGGACTGCTCATCTGTTGTAAGACAGCAATCAACAGTCTCTATGGGAAAATCCATGTACCTACGTAAGGGGTACAGGCTGGCAACTCCTCCTTTCTCGTAATGTTTTACACTCGAGCGAGTTCAACCTCACAGAAGCAGAGAACAGTCGACGTGCTTACTTACATATTGCTAAAGGGCAAAGTCACAGTATTCCCCCTTCCCACCCCCTCGTAGAAATCCCAACAATAATAAACAAAGAGAAACATTTGTGGAACTGAGGCGACAAAATTTGGGGCCAATTGGAGGCAATCAATAGACGAGAGGATAACGTTGGTATGGTAAACTTCGCAGCAATATAAAAAGATGATAAATCGAAAAGAAACAGTTTCGTAATGTTTCAGAATCAGGGGGCAAGAGGAAGGACCTGAAAGAGAAGGCAAATAAAAAGGTCCGCCTGAGGGTTAAGAGAATTGTCTAGTTGCATGGGTGAGCAGATGAAACATACACAAAACTCAAAGCATTGTAGGAGTGAACCAATTGCTGTAGAATCAGTAATTTAAGCATGTAGCTGCTTCTAATTGTCAATTTGCTTCCACATTTTAAAAAAAGCTGGTACTTGTCGATTAAATAACTGTTACAATCGACTCACGAGTAGATAAAATGAATGATATCAAAGAGAAATAAGGAAGTCGATAGGTTATGTTGTTTGATATACGCAATTCTAGCTCACGCTATACAATTTCAATATGTTTTCAAGATGGCCTGTTTCCATGATAACCAATCGATATCATATTAAACAATCGTGATCATGCAAGGCAGCTACCTGTTGTTTACGTTACAACTCAGAATCTTTTAGTATCTATTACTAATAATAGGGTATTTAGCTATTGACAACAATAGTTTTTGTTCTTGACAACTACTCCTATCGTGACTTATTGCAACGCTGCTGTTAGGAGATCATCTATTATCCCGTCCCAACATCTATTCCGAATGTCATTACCGCTCGAGACATCCATAACAGGATCATCTGCATTAAATTTCCCTCTAATATTAACAACTAGTAGTTTTAGAGTCATTTGGTCCCTCTACTATCAAAACCCAACCTTCTGCAACAAAGCACATGGTCCCAGGTTCAATAAATAGGAATCCAACAAAGCCGTCTAGGCCACAACATGAATTCAGGTGTACGCATGCTGAGATTGTTTTCACTGGCCTACTGTTACCAACTGGGTTTGTTTTGAAGTAAACGTCACTCGTAACAATCACATGAAACTTTTGCATACAAAACATAGATGCATTTTCACGAATTTCTTTGTTAACCATTATCAAATAAAGTTCGTTGCTAAACACTGATAAGGTTACCTGCAAATAGAGTTGAACGACGTGAAATGCGGAAGCGTTTTGTATATTTACACTGGGGTACAGGCTTTTCAAAAATAAGAAAATAGGTAAGCAACCCTTAAGAGAGTTAAATATACGAACAGTAAGGCTTGGCTTGGACATATACTACGATCATTTTAAGCTTGTAATAAGGTAGATACTACAGTATGTGGATAGAAATGAAGTTTGGATGCAAGTTTGGAAATTTTGTCCCTATATTTTTTTTATGGTTGTAACTTTTTTTTGCATAGACGCTATATTTTGGAACTTAAATATTAAAAACATCAAGGTTTCACACCATGTAGGATTATGAATATATGAAGAGCTCTTTTAGGGGCTTTTCTCAAATATTATGTACTTAAAAGCTTTTATCCTCTGGCACTCCACAGAGTAAAATCGTCAGAATGGTCGAAATGAAACGTGTAAAGAGTATACTGAACTGTATTTTTGAAAGAGCCAATCAGAAACTGCCTGAATGGCTTGTGATTTGGTAGTGGACACTGATTGGTCAAAAAGCAAAAGCAATTCAGGCAGTCCAATTTCAGATTGTCTCTTAGAAAATATAGTTGAGTTTACTCTTCACGTTTCATTGCGATCATTCTGACGATTGTACTCTGCGGAGTGCCAGACGATAAAAGTTTTTAAGTCCTTAATGCTTTCACTATTCGTGCAATACTTCTCAAATATCTAAGTCTTGTCCATTGTGAATATTATTGTAAAATGTAGTTTGCAGTCCTTTAAATTGACCGTAACTAACACAGGGTTCGCTATCCTTGCTCAGTTTTTCCAAGGACATTCAAAGTGCTCAAGGCTAACAGTGACCCCTCTCTAATATAGAATTTCTTCGCAGCAACCTTAATAGTTTTTCCTAATGTCTTCAGTACAACACTGTGCTTCCTGTACCCCTAGTACGTATTGTGAAAAAGGTAGAAATAATGCATGTTACGTACGCGTAGGTAGGCCTTAAAATGTATGTGTTATGGCGCACACCCCTAGGATGTTTAAGTAGAACACAGGCGGCTGCAAATGCTAATTGCATATGCAACACCACGGACGCAAGCAAGGAATTTGCAAACAACAAGAGTGTGCTGATTTAGCATTTCTTTAATTACTCCTCTTTGTTTGGAGTTACATAACGAAAGTTATTCACTTGTTCCTACTCCCTAGATCTTCGCTATTTCCTTGCTCGACGGAAAGCGGAAAAAATAAAAAATAAAAGAGACACTGCTGCTATTCGTATTCAGACAGGTGAGCTTTGTGCTAAATGAACAAATAAATAAATTTGTCATCATTCTGCCTCTTTCCTGTCTGTAATTGCTTTTCCTCTTTCTTCGTTTTCTTTTTTTGTTCCTTTATTCAATGGAAATTACTTCTTATATTTGAAAAGAATGTTCATGGTGCAGAATCCAAAAATACCTCGGAATAAATGACTCGTGTTGTAGGCTGAAAAAACTCTTCAACCTACAACATGAGTCATGTATTTCGAGGTATACTCCTTTCATCTTCCTTAGTTTCATTGTCTTCATCTTATCGTACGATTTGTTTGTCGTAATATTTTGATTTGTAATTTCTTATTCTTCACCTATGTTTTGCTCCCTTCCATTTCTCTGTTGTCACTTCTTTCCCTTGCTTCATTTTTTGTAGTGTTGATCAACTACTTTTTCATCTGCAGCAGTTAGGGTTTTTTCCGTTTCTATTGTTTGACCTTTGTATCTTCTTTCATTATGCCTGCAGTGTCGACGGTTTCTTGCTGTTAGCTGGAATTGCGCGTACCGTGGCTAAGAGAGTTGACTTAGTACCAAGTATAATTTATTGTTCACTAAATCCTTTGCTATTGCACTCTTTGTAACATAACGTTAATGCTAATTTCTTCCGAACGTCGTCTTTACAATAAGAGACAATAAGTCGTACGTTTGTTTTTAGAAACCTGTCTTTGTTTTTGTACTTCAGTTTTCCGAGGTTTCCAGGCACGAAAACTTCTTGGCAAGCTTAAGGAAGCAAGGGATAAGAAAGAAGAAAGTGCTCTCGTCATTCAAGCCGGTAAACTCATAGCAATTGTTTCATCTACAACTTGTTCAACTATTCTAGATATTTTGCCCTTAAAGGGCACGATGTTATGCAATAGTACTTAGGTGCCCATGTTTTAACATACTTTTAAAACCCCGTGTACAGGCCCATCGGCTTGTAGGGTGTAGGCAGACGTTTTGTTGTGCTTATACATCGAGGGAAGGGGAGAATTACACAGGTCTTCCTAATGGATTGAGGAAAGCAGCACTGAAGACCTAATTTGTTTCATATGGATGTAGAAGTTTACCCGCTAACCCGCTAACGGTGATCTTGTTTAAACCTTCTCCATCATTGAAAGTGGGAGAAAATATCTAGCCCAATCCCCATAAGGGACTATACGTTTATGACATGGACCGAAGGAGGTGGCATTGACATATTATGGAAATACAAACTCTCTGTAGTCCAGGGACAGGGGAACAGTGGAGCAGAGGGGGCAATCCCCCCTTGTCAAAGATTTGCCAAATCTCAATTTTTTCCGTGACCACTTTTCAGCTTTATCAAAATTGAAATTGATTGCGATATTGTCACATTCACAGAAAAATATGCATATCAACACGAAATACCCCCTTCCACACAATGACCAAGGGCACCTTAGTGGAATGTGAAAAAGCCTATTTGAGCCCCGCCTACTTGCCAACCTACCCCCCCCCCCTGAATTGAGTCTTTGAAGGGCATTGTGTTCAGTGTTTTATACGAAAGTAGGTACTACGAAGCCCTCCGGCGTTTCTGATATTTAGACAGCGTGAAGTTCCTCGTTGTTTCTCAAATAGACTTCTCCATTCGGTACCCTTGGTCCTATGTTATTACTCACAGTTTAAAAACTACACAGGTACATCATGGTTGCGAAGGATATTTTCTTCTAATTGTGTTGCTGCTTAGGACTGCTGTTATTATTTTTTGTTTGTCCTTTGGCCGCCATTATTCTGATGCCTATTAGCTATTGATGTGTTAGTGCAAGGGTACATTCAGTGCGCGTTGACCTTGAACATGGCCCCAATTTTAGAGTATGAAAAGACACTACTTTACCGTACTTAAATGATACTCGGTTACAAACCATAATCGGCTTTGCTGTGTGGTCATGACATCTTTAATGACGACACAAATGACTCTTTGGAGGAAAAGAGTAACAGAAAATACAAGTTGTCCGAAAGCAAGTGGAAAGTCCGATTTACTAGGATCATGTTCGGAAAACTATAGCTAAGTGTACAAAAAGTGTCTGTGCTCAGAAATATATTTTACTTTAACAATTTTTGCCAATGCTTGTGTAACTCAACTACCTAGAATACAGATTATAGTTGCAAGTTTACAATTATTGATAGTCATACCAAGAAGTTATATTTTAGCCATATTTTAAGGAATATGTCAATGGGTAATGAGACCGTTTAGTATGTTTGGCACAAAAGGAAACACAGATATCCTTTTTGCATATAAGAACCACACTGCATCGTCGAAGAAAAATGATTTTGACTGATCTGTCTTGAAACGATACCAGAAAAATAGAGCATATGTCACCACTGGGATCTTTATGGCCCATGCATACGGAGCATGTGTTTTACAAGGTTAGTTCGGTGAACGCCGGTGTAAACATACCTTTTTCCTGTAGTCGCCAGGACAGGCGGTTAGGCAAACGTTCCATGCTTAAGTCACATGGCACAAGGAGGCTAGCGTTTAAATTGTGTAAAGCTTGATGTCGATGCCCTCTGATGGATTATAGAGAGCTAATACGGCTACTGGAGAAACAGAGTGTCTTAACATGGGTTAATTTGGTAGAGTATGCGCAGTAAATGCATGCGTTCGGGCTCTAATCCTAATGGTCATATTTTCTATTTCTCCAATATCTTTCAAAACATTACACTCGCTTGTATACGCTGGCTCGGATACCTCAGTGGCAAAATAAAAGTCAGAGGGACTACTTTCGCAGCATTCTTGTTTCTCGGAAACTTACCTTTATGTAATTCATGAGGATTCGTGCTTAATATTCTCAGGGTTCTGTTATTTTTTATGCCGTTACCCATACAAGAAAGTCAACATCTATACCATGTAGGCATACAGCATGTGAAGTCGCACCGCGTTTTCAGAGTATATAATGACTTGAATCGTAGGGCACAGGTGATAAGGAGCGAAACTTGGCGAATTATAAAGTTAATTAAAATAAATAATTATTATATTTGCTTTCCAAATGCAAATTTTGTACTTATTTATTTATTTATTAAACTTTTTATTTTGATTTTATTGTACTTTTAGATTCTAAAGCGAGCGGCGACCATGACGGTTTGTAACAATTTGATTTGCAGCTTTAACCTGTTCAATATACTTACGTAATTTAAAGTTAAAATAATGTCATAAATTTAATTTAAAGGTATCTCGATAAATATAAAGAGATTTATGCCCCACTATCCTTACTCGTAACAGTAATCCAGTAATCCTTTTTTAAATGTTATACAACATAAACCATGGCTTAAATTGGTTTTCCTTCGTCCTACTCTTCAATAAAATAATTTTTTTGCCCCTTTTTGTAATAAAGGATCAGGAACAAATCATCGTTGATTTTCCCATTACGTTACATTGTTCTTCGTGAGTAATTGTGTGTATTAGTTAGTACTAAATGAGTCTTCTAAACCTTAGTCGATATTTTATCTAAATTAAAGAAAATTATTGTCCTAACTTTAGTAGCAAGAATGTTGCTGTTATTGGCGTAAATGCCTATCAAGTAAACAGCTTATCGTTAGGGAACATCGTATATATACTCCAAGGCAATGAAAGGCCTCGATTAACATCTTAAATTACATGAAAACGTATTTATAAAACGACTTGCTGACCATAAAGCTCTACATATTGAAATATTATTCAGGTTTGGAAGGTGTTCTCAAAACAGTTAAATTTGAGGGACGTA
>JAAAKM020006971.1:111896580-111909843 GCA_010016025.2 Alatinidae sp. Z8VKAUB7J3
CTAAGGAACCTAATCTCCCCATGGTATCAAATAGCTGTCAAAATTTGCACCTGTCATCGTCATTTCTGCGTCAGAACAAAAGAGGCGCCAGCAATTCAAGTGTTATTCGTAAACCACTAGAGAAAACTCGTCGGAAAAGAACACAATTTTTTGTTGCTTTCCGACGACTTTTGGTTTGGCATATTTCAATCAAATTTTAACTTTCACAGCCAAGCTTGTAGTAGCGTTCGCATGCAAGAAAACCTGCCTTTAACATGCCAGACGCTTGTCTGGCGACGGATTTTTACTCCTATGTGAACCAGGCTTAATGTCTTTCCAAATAAGCTGCCGAGCACTACCTTTGCTCCCTTACTTTTACTCAAGCCTAAGGGGTTTTCGTACTGTACCCCGGAGAGGAAAGTTCAAGCATTAAAGCGCCTAGTAAATATTAAAATACCCAGTTTCGAATTTGGGAAGAGATTTATCTATTTACATAATTGGTATTAGTGCAGTAGAACGTTAGCACAGTATTTTTACGCTAGTTGATAAATGCAGTTGTCATGACAGAACATGGTGCCATATTTCATGGCAATAGATAAACATACGGAACAAAAGCAACTTCCATCAAGCACTACTATCAAATCTATGTACTAATTTACATGAATCGTTCGCAGACCCTTAAGATAAGTTATTTAAATATATGCTCACATCAACTTTATAAACATTCTTTGACCAGTCCTCTCTTGACGTTGATTTTAAATTGCTGAACTTCTTAAACAAGGAAGTGATAAACTTACATCCGCAATGACGTCCATATCGAACAGCTTGAGGAACACAACTAGCCATTACAACTATCCGTACAAATGGTGTAAATGCAAGGTCTTAGTAGTCATAGCCCTTACAGAAAATATACCTGCGTGCAATGCCTAACAAAGTGGAAATTGTTAACAATTTGATATCATGATCATCATCATGATCATCACCATCATCATGATCAGCGTGATCATGATAATCATCATCATCATGATCATCACAATCATCATGATAATGATCATGATCATCAGCATCATCATCAGCATCATCATCATCACATCATTCTCATAATCGTTGTCGTCGTCATCCTCCTCCCCGTCCTTCTCATCATCGTCAACATCATCGATATCATCGATAGAAATGGAAATAGAGGGAGAAATAGAAGAAGAAGAACAAGAAGAAAAAGAAGAAGAAGAAGAAGAAGAAGAAGAAGAAGAAGAAGAAAAAGAAGAAGAAGAAAAAGAAGAGGAAGAAGAAGAAGAAGGTCGATCACATTTATAGGCAACAAGAATGCTTCTCTTTCATTAATTTCTACCACTACTTCACCCAGCATAGTTGGTACTCATTTCACCGATCCCGTAAAGATGGAAGGTTGAATGAACTTTGGCGCAAATGTCTCAAATCAAACTCCAGTCGACCTGTTTGCAATGCAAGGCGGAATCGCTGGACTCCCGTGCCACAGAAGTTCACCACACAGCTAAATCACGAAGCTTATCGCCGATTCAACTATCGAACGAACAAAATATTAAACCTAAACAAGGGAACGAAGTGGACAGATATTGCGTTCGTCTTGGTGCATAATGCTGAAGGGCTAGGAAGCATGAGTATTTCAACTTAGTGCGCAGGTGCACTAAAGCAAAGGTAACTTAAAAACAAATTCTTTCTGTTTACATAAACTGGTTTAAGATGACAAATATATAGAGATTTCCTCACTGACGGATGAAATGTAGAACGTTCTCTAAAGTACGGAGAACGTCGTGCCTAAAACGTTCAAAGCAAGCGACACTGCAGTTAAGGTGGTCTTCTATGACGGATCGAGTGGCGTTTATCTGTTGACTTGACGCAAGTATCTTATTTTCCAGAAGGATGGTCTTGGTTTTCCCAGATCCGCCGAATTAGGATCCATCTATAGTATAGTTGATTTCTAATACGTCCTTTTGATGACTCTTGATGCCTTTTATGCCTTTAAAGGCAACCGTCGTATGGAGTTACAGTTGTTTAAGATTAAGTGCTAGCTATTCATCTCTAATATGATTTTGCGCATTGCACTGATCTTAGGCTTTAGGATGTTGTCAACATAAAAAGGATTTTTATTGGATCATGAAGCACTTCAAAACCTGGGGTCGTTCCTGACGTCTCCAATTAGATTGTGTGGAATCAAACCTTTTCTCATTGGGATAGAGTATAACAAAACATTTCACTCGCACTCTGCTGCCCCTTCATCTCTCCTGGTTTCTGTTCTGGAGTAGCTAAAACGAAAAAAGAATTGACAATAAAAACAGCATTGTCGAAGGTATATTTTTATTTCACGAGCATATAAAGTGTGCAATTGGAGGTAAGCATGCCTTATACTATACGTCTTAAGGACAAAATATCTTTCTTGGAAACTTTTAATTGTCTCCCTAGGGAAATGTCTTGATGCTTAACCTTCGAATGTCACTTTGGGCTTCACATGACCCTCATCCGAGTTTTAAGTTTTGCTGGATGGCAGTTTTGGCAACCGTACTGCTGAAGAAGAACTGAGGTTTTCTCCCGTCATAACTGAGGTTGACTTCTTTTGATCTCTATCTGAATTTACTAGATATTTTTTAGCTTACTTATCTAGGGTATCTAGTGGAAAGCCACCATCAAACCCAATCCAATTAAGTGTAGAGGTTTAGATTTCTTGGTGAGATATTTATAAACCACTTAAAAACTGACCCATCGATCACTGAATAGATCATAGATCAGCAGCTTGCATAGCAACTGCTATGTTTACTATTACAATTTACCCTTAGGACAATTCTATGTTAATAGCCGTCAAGGTCTCTAAATTCCTACTACAAGAGACAAGAGCAAAGAGAATGTTTACAATGCTAAAGGTTATATTCTTGCTGCAATTTTTTCAAACGTTCGCCCGGGAACTAATGAGTCATGGGTGTTGAGGAACCGACACACCGTGAACATAAGATAGGTAAACCAAATGTCAAATTATGTGAAGCCCCTTTTAAAGACATTAAGAAGACAATGATGGTCGATTCACAAACGCAGGGGTCGCGACTCTTTTCAATTGAAGAAGACCCCACGTTATAAGGCAAACTAAGTGACTTTAGTTTGGATGCAAGATTATACCCAAACCCACCCCCGCCGCCCTAGATTGCACTCTACAAGTTTTCTATTAGCACCGCCCTACTGACAGTATTAAATTTAGCCATGTTTTTGACAGACATTACAGCAATGTCTACACAGTTTACACAAGTAATAAATTGTAGATGTAAGTTGTTTTTTTACGATAATGTTTAAATTCAGATTTTCTTTATATACATGTTTGCTTTTCCGTCAGTGTTTCGGTGGATCATTGATTCATTTATTCATTTATTTATTCATCCATTCATTTATGCATTTATGGATCTATTCGTTCATTTATTCATTCATTCACTTATTCCTTATATCATTCAGTTATTTAGTCATTTATTTATTCGTCTATTTACTAATTTTGACATCTTTCTTTTTTTACTGTCATTAATCTATTTTAAAAACATGTATATGACAGTGATTGGTTACCCCCAACAAGCAGCAAACCTCTATCGCTTTTGATGTTATGGTGTACGTGTTAGAACAGGTTTAAAAAACAACCCCTCCTTTCCATAATCCTTCATGTTATTCGATTTTCGAACTCCGCATAACATGAAGGATTATAAAGCCGATTATGATAATTAAACAAACACGTGACTGGTCATGTTTAGTGTGAAAACTCATAATATATTGTGGGAAAGTATCATCTATATGACAGGATTTGAAATGTCAGTATAGAAAAGACTTTTCAAACTGTCAATGGACTTTGCACAGCATGCGATGCGAGGTGGCATTCCTTCCTTTGTCACGTCTCTTGGCGCAAGGAGTCTGGTCTCAAACTGCATTAAGCTGGATGTCGATGTTGACCGGTGGATGATTGGAAGCAAATGTGGCGACTAGAGAAATAGAGTATGTAAATATGGGAAGTCACCTAGCTCATGTTGGTAGAACGCACACCGCTATAGCATTGGTCACGGGTTCGATCGCCGGTGGTGACATATTTTCTTTCTCTTTAGTGTCTTTGGTACATATTTAGTAAGAATGAATGCTGGAGAGTGCTTATCTTGTATGTCCCCTTTTCTTGTCTATAAGATGTGTGAATATTTTGTAACTGCCTAAAACGAGGCAAAACGACTTGAGAGAATAACCTGAGAGAATTGTAATGGAGAAGGGCAATGATGCAATTGTTATGTCAAGAACTGCGCGGAAAACAAGACCTATTGCTGGACACTTCGCCCTTTATTCCAGCAGACCAACAATAGAATATGCACAAGAAGGGACTGAAATATTAATATGTGGAATTTATGATCTTTGCTCGCATGTTACTTATTGTAATTGGAGAGCGTAAAATTTTTGTTACAAAGTTCATTAAACTTGAGAGAGATATCAAGTTTACTTATTGTGTCTCTGGTCTGACTGTTCTGATTTTAAAAGATGAATACGTAGGGACAAAGAGAGGGAGGGTTCTACCATTTCGTTACAAATTGTAACACAGTGCATAGCAATCAAAAAATTGGTGACATAGTCCCTGGACTGCCCCTGTTATCGATTATCAATCTTAATATTACTGAATCTTTATCTATAACTAGATCTTCTTTAAGCTTATACTTTTTTGTGATTCAAAATTATTTTTTTTGTTACTTGAATAAAATACTTTATATTTAACTTGTAAATTCTATTAAAATTTTATTGATTATTTTAGCCTTTCAGAGTTACGAAAGTAGAGGAAACAAAGAGAAATCCCCTCGTCAACAACGAGATCATACAAATGAATTGACGGCCAATGAGTCCTACATTAAATTGGTTTATGGAGAGACGTGGCTGCCCTTTTCCAGTTACTTTCAAGGTAGGAAGATAGCTTGAATAAAATGCAATTTAGAGGACAGAAACTGGTATTAAGACTAGGATTTATGTATATCGCTTTTTGGCTTTAAGTATCAAGTTGACTATAAACTTGTGTCTGTGATTTTGCATGTTTTTCTGATGAAAAGTCATAAAATGGCTTCTCTCAGAAAGTTTTGCAATTTGTCTTTCATCGAGAGTAGGAAGCTCCTTCCATCCTAATATGCGTGATTTTGAGGAGGATCAGAGGCGTTAAGATTGTATGCTGTTTATGAAAGACCGCTTTTGTGTTTTGATGTCATATCCCTTACATCTCCAGTAGAAACCTCTTCTAAGGTATAACATGATAAAAAGGGAAAAGCAATAAACCAGGTAAGATAAACTTAAAAACAAGTCCTTCCAAACAGTACTATCACATTTTATAGATGGTTATCTTTGGAAAGCTCTATACATAATAAACCAGATTCTTGTGTTTCTTACAATTTTTAGTAGCTTTAAGTATAAATTTGAACTCAAAAGCACAAAGGATATTTCCTCAGGTCTTTATACAAGAACGCCTACTTGTTTTCCAGTGAGCTTTGTGCAATTTTTGGGCAAATACTCTGGTGGCGTACCTTGATGATGCACACCTTCCCAAACCTTGCTTAGTTTTGCTTCTCACAACTAAGCAGGGTCTGTTAAAGTATGGAACGTGCTTCCTGACTTAATTTTGATAATGGCGGAGCCCTTTTTTCTCTTAATATCACAACTCAGTATCTCGTATGGAATTGTAGTTCTTGTAGAAAGGTTTATACAAAAGAGCCCTGTATGATACCCAAGTCTAATCCGCTTGCTGGGACAAACTTTACAGTTCAGGCAAACAAAGGCAATCTGCCAAATAAAATAGCCGAGAAGGAGAACAAAACTACAAACAAAAAATAAAAGTTTTCCTATTTATATCAATTATATGGAATTTACGTGTCAATTTCTACAGCAACAAACGCTGCTATCCCTGAGACGTTTAAGTGGTGACTTGCTGATCGTTTCAATTTGATTAAATAACACTCCTTTACACTTGGATTATGGTAACAACCTCTGCCCTGCGTAAATAAAAGGGCCTCTTCAAGCCAGATATTTATATAAATCAAGTTAGGAAGTGGATAGTTACCAGAATTGTGTCGATATGCTCATTTGTGCGCTTCTTCCTTTTGTAGTAACTAGGATAGCAAAAATCAATTATATTTAAAGAGCCATGGCTATTTGACTAGTACTATTTAAATATGAACTTTACTTTACTTGTCTATTATTTGTCTACGTAATTTGTGTTTTACTTGATTAGTCTTTTTCTCTTTGCCTACAGACTACAAGCGTTTAAGCAAAGGCAAACCACCTGATAAAAGATCTGGAAAGGATGACCCTGCTAGAGATGCAGTAGAGATTGTTTTACAAAATGTATGGAAAGACTATGAGCAACAATATGGTGAGTGAAATTGTAGTTGAGACAATAAATCATTTCACCTGACGATATATGGCTGTCTTCTAATGGTGCCGTATGTCATCATGTACCACATTTATGATAAAATCTGTTTTTGACATCACACAGATGTATCTTCTGCGGTATTGTTTTGAAATAGCCAGTACAAGTCTGTCTTTGTTATCTCTGGAGACGTTATGCACTTTGAGCATCGCAATACGATAAACACACGAAAAACCCGTTAATTTTTTATTCTATTTCTTTGCCATCCTACTCCAAATGTCTTAGTATCGCCATTGTTGAGAAATCATTCAGAATGGTTTGTCGAGAAAGGCTTTTTATGTGTTCACCTCTGTACCTTGACCCTCTAGTAGTATCTATGTCTCCAGTTCATTCTAAGTGATAAGACATACTATGACAAAGTAGCCTTGGAATAAATAGATGGCGGTACAGGAGAAAGCATATTTTAAATGGGGAATGAAAATGCAAATGCAAAATAATAACAAACTCTTCTGTCAGTATTGTGATTGACGAGGAAATTGTGGAGAAAGTTAAAAGTTTTGTTTTCTTCGTGCTGCTTCTAATTTCGGCCGCCTCCAGACCAACGTCTGGTCCAATAAAAGCATAGGTTACAAGCTGAATTACGACTATGTAAGGCTTTATTCCTTCCTATAGCCAATTACGCATATGAGACCTGGGCCTTGAGGAAAACAGATAAGCTGCGATCACTAGTCTTTGAAATGGGATGTCTCCGAGCGATTCTAGGGGTCTCATTTAGAGAGCAACTGAGGAATTAAGAGATCCGTAGAAGAACTGGAGCAGATGTAACTATCATTGATGCCACCAGAAAAAGGAGATTGTACTGGTTTGGCCATGTTGTTAGACGTCCGGAAAGTAGTGTTCTGCAGAAAGCACTCAAAGAGGACGTCCACAACCCAAGACCAAGAGGAAGGCAATATAAACGATGGATAGAGCAGATTCCACGTGACATCGGACGTTCCCTCCCAAATGCTAAACACATTGCGGTGGAAGGGCGCCATGGAATAGAATTGCCAGAAGGAGCAAGGGGCCTATCCAGACCGGCCTGAGCACATAAGTAAGCAAGTACAGGACTTAAAAGATGGCACACAACAACGGATGCATGGTGAATTCATTTGACCGAAACTTTTCCTAGTAGTTTTATTGCATTCAAGAGGAAACGTATGTCTTTATTAACAAACATTGGGAGAGCCATGACCCTCCCCCAATTCTCTGTGAATCTGTTACTGTATCAACACGCGCTATGTTTGCTGTAAGGTTACTCAGCGTATGACCTATATCAGCATATCAAAGCCGGAGCAAGATATGTTTATTTGAAGTCAAACCTCATGGCCAATGCTGACGTAAATGTCTACGTTGAAGGTTTTGCAGATACCAACCACTTCAAATGGGTCCTACTCTTTCAACTTGTATGACATAATAACAATACTTTGCTTAGCATGATGCATCATATATTTTAAGTTTAACCATATTCTATGTTATCATTATTATTGATGCTGTTAAAGGTGTTAAGGTCATCTGTGTACCAATTCATAATCAACCTTTGCCATGCCAGTAACTTCTGCACCGATAACTACCTCTCCCTTTTTGTCCTTTAGAAACAGAAGAGAAATGTCCCAATGATGACGCTGTTGCTGGGCCAGCAAAGCCAACAGATTCGATCCCGGGAATAAAATTTGAAGTTAGTCCCATAAAAAAATGGGCCTCACCCTCTATTGTGCCGAAGTCTGGTCCAAGGAGGCGTTCTCGTCGGAAGATGCAGCCCCCAGAAGAGATTCGGTTTAGAAAGTTACTACATGATATGCAAATTATGACAGACAGTTCTCCTCAAAGCACAAGTCCCTTGTCATCGATCACAGAAGAGCGCGAATGACTATTGTGTATTGTAATTTTTATAAAATTAAAATATCTCTCCAATTTAGCTTGCTTTTGTTTGGAAGATACCTTTATTCGTCAGTCAATTTATGACTGGTACATTATTTTTCAGCAGTTGAAGCTAGATATAAAACGATTTTCTCTTTCTTTCTGCCATTTTCAAATGCTACTCAATCTGGCAAATTCTAAAGACATTGAACGTTTGATTTTCAGCAATTGTGACGTCTTAATTAAGTACTCCATTCCTAAGCTTAGGAATGTTTTCTATCTATCTTCCCTAGTGTACTTCAGCATCTCTCTCCCTTAAACCAGTACCTCTAACCATTGCTTTCTTGACCCCGCCCATTGAAAATATAGTCCTTGTTATGGCTTCCAGCAGTCTCACCTGCATATGAAACTTGTTGATTGGTTATGAAAAGGATTGTTGTATCTAAATACCTCTCATCTACCACTTCAATTAAATGCAACTAAACTGGTTGTCCTGTATATCTAAAAGACCCATCTGGAAATTTCTCAACTGGCAGAATCAAATGATAATCCATGGCGGTTTCGATTACAAAATTGGCGCCTTAATTTATTATCAAAGGCTATTGAAGACATCGGCAGTGGTAAAAGATAAATTGATCTGAGGAACCTCCTCATTTAATGGCGGTAACCGGATCATGTTAGTTTGTAGTTAAAATGAACTTGTTTTATTCTATCAGTTGCCAATTATCCATCCTCCGCAAGCATATCAATAATTCAATAAAAATGTTCAACGTTTATATAGTTTAAGGAGAAATTGTTTACTCGCAACCAAAACAGTGTGTTTAATATCATCAAATTCAAAGGACAGTCTAAAAGCACGGCGTTGTATTTTATCAGAAAATTACATCAATGCAAACGACTATTGTGATTGACAAGGGACTTAATGTCAGTCCAGACCGCTTGTTTTCATTTGTAGTCATATCAGGACTGAAGTGAAACGAGGCCCTTCTCTAGGACACTTCATTAGGGGAGACCAGTTGCAAAAAGGAGAGATATCATTATTTGGTAAAAAGGACAAAACGCTACAATCGATCAAACGTATAGACACAGTAATACTTCCCTATTTCCCATGTCCCTATCAGGGTAAAACTAAACGTGATTATCTAAAAGTGAAACCTTTAGCTTCTTTAAGAAAATTTATTCAGGACATCAACGAAAACCATTATTGTACAGTGGTGTAGAGATGCCAAAAGCACCAATTTGCTCTTTCATTAGATCATCAGAACTTGTGTGATAAGATAGATTTATCACAGTACCTATGCTATGTAAGTTGCAATGAGGCATATGGTAGGCCGATAAACTAAGGCTTGAGTAGCTGATACGATGCAGAGGTGAATCATAAACAGAAATCTTAAAAGAGCCTCGCGCATCCGAAAAACAGATCCACCAGTACTGCGCATTAAAATGATACAAGGATCGCATCAAACACGATGGTGACACGTGTATGAAACACGGAGCTTATTTTGCGTCTTTGTTGTGTAGAACAAAGTTAAATGATAGAAACTTGGCATATGTTAATTCTTATTCCTTAAATGATACACATTTTTGGTAGCATTTTAAGCGACATGGGTGTCCTCAGATACTAAATTTGTATGTGATCTTTGTCATTTTAATGTGCTTGATATGAGCCGACTTCATGTATTGCACTCATAACTCTCTTTGTCTTGCTATGCCCTTAAAGTTGATTGTAAGAATATCTAAAAGGGGGAGAAAAACTTTGATTTGTACTTTGGCAGATTAAGGAATGCCATCACTATAATCTACACCATTGAAAGAATTAAATCGTGTTTCGTGACTCCATTCATGTTATATATGTCAGATTCAAGGCGTAGTCAGTCTTCAAGATCTATTTTATCTGCCATCCTTACATAATTGTGGTTGTAACTCAACCCAAGCTTTAAATTTTTCTTGATCGCGAGATTAGATCTGAACAAGAAATCCATTTGTTATGTAAGTGTCTGAGGTGTCCAATGTAGCTATGAGCTACGAATGCAGGAAGTGGTAACCCAGAGGTATCACATACCCCAAGAATTAGAATGTTAAAAACCTCCCAAACTAAATAAAAAATTATGTTTTAGCTTTAAACAATGCAAATGTGTTGTTATTGTACTATTTATATCAATATTGAAATCAAGAATGGCTGTGGAAGTTGCCATAAGCAGGATAGTGGACGGACGGGACGGGGACTGACATGATTGGACGGACGTAACTTCTATGTTTCCTTCTGCCCTTAGAAATATCTGTCGAGAATATGTGAATACAGATACCATCTGACCAGTTTACAAAGGGTTTATGTAGGTCAGTTGTTCTCAAGGGAAATTAACTTCTGTCCGAGAGACATTTTGAGATTTCAAAGTCAATTTCATAAAGGCATAAGGTATTGATTGTACAATGGTACCATGATATAGCAAAAAATGCACCTCTCTTTAAAGTTGACAACCCGAAGGGGCATTGCAGCTACTGTACCACGTAACTAAATTCCTTACCTCGTACCATTGAGAGTTTGTAATCAATTCTTAATGAAAAACGTTTCTTGATTTGTTTTTCAGGCGTTTTAATAATTGTCCCTCCTGAATTTGAGCCTCGAGTTGCTTAGCTTGTTGCTTAGATTTTGGACCAAATCGAGGCATCACACCTAAGCAACTGAGTTGCTTATAAAAAAAGTGTAACATTAATCCGCGGGCACTTGTTAAGGTGTAGGAGGAAACTAGAATGCCAGTATGTTTTTGAATATTTTGTGGTTGTATCCTACGCCCTTTTGGTAAAAATGCTTCCTTTAACATATCTTTACTACCCCAGCCACACCATCGGCCTTCCGCCCTCACGTTTTTATTTGTGTGGTATGAATACTTTTACGTCTCCTCACAAACCCCAAAGTCAAAAGTGCTTCTTTCGTCTGAGCTTAAAGATACCTTACACTCTATCGCGCATGCCCTTAAACCTGCGTGTTACATCAAGTTAAATTGGGGTAAATAACGTTTTGTGTATCCCTCATATTTAGTAAATAATGTTGTTTAGAGTCCTTTTCTTATTTTGGTTTTCATTTTGTTTACAAACATCAATAATTCACGTCGCTGCTGACACCAGAAGCAATAAGTGTGGTTTCCAATTCAAGATTCTCTCTAATCTTAAGCTTGTCATGTATTCTTTAAGAAGGAAGCAGATGCATTATTAAGCCAATATCGACGCAAAGCTGGCATCATTTATCAAATAGCAAGGCTAATAACGCAATTGACAGGAAAAAGAAAGCTCCAAATTCCCACTGGCTTTCGTATAACCTCTAGCAAGTCAGTTTGCCCATAACGCTAAGTTCATTGATAAAAGCTGTCCAACTCAAATGGTCTGTTTGATGACAGTACGTGCATTGTTTTAGGTGGCATAAAACGCCATCCGCAGTTTAAGACGTTTTTAAAAAGTTCCTTATATGCCATAACTACAAATTCGCCTCCCCTGAGCATTTCGATTTGATTTTAAAGTTCCTTGCAATACTTAAACTTTCCACTTTTACAAACTTTGCCTCCTTGAGTATCCATTTACTTACTTCTCTATCCTTTTTCCTTTCTTCATCCTCTCCCTCATCTCCATTTTTTTCTTCTATTAAAAGAAGTTAGAAGACGAGAAGAAGTTGTGTAGCAACCAAGTTTCCAGTGGTAAACTACTTGTTTATCTCTTTTAAATTTATAAATCCATTTTAAATTCTCTCCTTCAACCTTTCGTTCCTCTTCCAAATCTGGTCTTGTCCTCTTCCACTTTTTCCGATTGTAACTTTTCGATTTGGTGCGGTTCGAGTTTCACACACTTTTCATATTACCTTGCAAAATCTCATTGTACGGACGTGTAGCGCTTGGATCTAGTTTTTTACTTGTTCAAGATTAACTTTCTACACTAATATAACATTCGAGTCAATCCTTAAACCTCAAAGCACGGAAATCATGATCATTGCAAATAGGAAACTGTGGACCGAAATTTGTCTTCAAGTTTTCTTTTGACAAAATTGATGACTAGAAGTTAGACGCAATTTCTCATTTAAAGCTGGTTGACTATCATTGCTTTGCAAATTTTTCCATTAAACGCATAAAGTAAAAGTCTATCGAGAGGGATTCAGCGCTAAACGTAAAAGCACTTGGGTCTTGCTTGTCTTCTGCAAAAGTATCAATTACGGAGGGAAGATCAATGTCTGCCAATAATTGACCTTTTACTGAAAGAATGGCCAAAGATGCCAACCTTTCTTCCCCATTTATTTTTCTAAGTAATTAAGCATTAACTTGAACTCTAATAGCAAATGCTTTCCTTTACAGTTTGTGACGAAAAATACACAGGAATTATTATAGGGCAATCGAAACAATGGCAATTATTTTTACGAATGGAATCGTAAACAATCAAAAGTAGCATGTTATTATCATTTATCTTGTTCTTGAAATGAGCCTCTTCTTTCGTAAAGCATTTAACAATGCACTGAAATGCAATAATTTCGAATCGGATTTAGACTCTTTAGGGTAACTTTCAACCAGATATTTTGCTACCGAACACAAAGCGTCGATAGAAATTCTCCGAAAGCGAGCTCGGCAATGAATCCAAAATTCTTGCTTTGGCCAGGGCACGCTGCAAATGTCCTAAAGCGCAGAACTTAGTTAGCCGATAATCGGTTGGAAGGGTTGATAGTATGGGGTTCGCCCGGTTGTTGGTAGTCAGTAGCGTCACGTTCATCGCTTACCTCATCGTGAAAGAGATTGCACTGCTTCTTTTTGTTGTCATCCCTAGAGTAGGTCTGCTTTCCACTTTTCTCTTTAGCATGATTGCTGCATCTCTCGCAAACTCTGAGTGTACATTTGTAATGATTCAAGAAGACATTAGAAGGGTTTTAATTTTATACTTAATTAAAGCCTAATGTAATCCTATTTCAAGAGTTTAAATCGAGTCACTCTCTCTGTAACGCAAAACTCGTCTGATGAATCCGTCAG
>JAAAKM020006971.1:111912081-111924995 GCA_010016025.2 Alatinidae sp. Z8VKAUB7J3
TATGATGTTATGCAATAAACTGACAAGGTTTTAGTCATTCTTCTAAAACGTGTGAAGGTCTTTGTACCTTAAAGTGGGTAAATTCAGACATTTAATTTATGCTTATATATGCTTCTTTTCAAACCCCCTGGGCATCTTTCCTCGCAGTACAAATTTTCATCTAGTGACAAATCTTAGAAAGAGACATTGCGTGGAATCCTCCCATTGAGTCGCGCAATAACAATAAAACTCAAAGGATTAGCGGAAGACAGTTTGCTTAAGAATAGCATTTGACATTGGGATGAAACTTTTATAATCTTATTTCTACGCCCAGCGGATTTTTCTCCTAATAGCTAATTCTGTATGTTTGCAACATGGAAATGCCAAGGATCTATGCAGTGAGAATTGGACTGTGAAATCTTGCATCAGTTCCTAAAACGAAGGGCCATTTCCTCAGGGAGGGCACCGGCAGAAAAAGAATTGTTAGATGTAGGTTCTCAGTATTTTTTCTATTTTTTAAAGAAATATTTGTAAATAGAAGGGGTTATTTGGTATTAAGGGTATGTTTTCTCAAGAAGTGTAAGTATTAGCTTGTTAAATGTTATAGTTAGGTCTAATAAATTTTGTTGACGAAAGAGGTGCAATTCAGGTGTTACATTTCAAAACAGGGCATTTTCGTTTCTCTGTGACTTTGTAAATCCCTTATCATACTGCAGTACATTTTTTTGTTTTTTGTAAGATACGGTGTTACAGCAGACAACGCCTGAGATGTAACCAGCTCCGAAAAATTTGTTCCTGTTTTTTATTGATATCAACAGTTTTGTTACTAAATTTTGTAGATGACAAAAATTACGCATAGAGGAATATAGTTCCTCCCACGTTCCTCTACACGTAATTTTTGTCATCATGTCTCCCCTTGACACTTAATTCTTTGTCTTCTCAGAATCAATGTAGGCTACTTCCGCAATGTCCTGCTTAATTGTGTATTGCTGTTTTTCAACCTTTCGTTGCAGCCACATGGCCATCCTTAGGTATCAATGAGTAAGCAAGCTCAGATTGTGATCAGCTATTCCAATCCTGTGTTTAACTGCAATGCCGTCGAGTAGGCTTCATCGAGCAAACCTTTGTACTTTTTTCGCTCGCTATATGCTGCATTTCTATTCACCACTCTATTGCAGTTTGTAATGTAAGGCCTTGTTAACAGCGTTGGTACCAATTTCTAGAACCATCTCAGGTTTCCCTTAGCCTTGCATGCACACTCTCCCAGAGGTGTGCTGGCAAAACTATCTAGAGCAGCTTGCCTAGCACCGGCAACAATTCAATTCTTTTCCATTTTTCCATTTGAAATTTGTCCTTTCTATTCTTACAATCCAACCTTTCCTACAATCTCCTTGGGTAGCATTGTTGTTGAAAGTTATCGAGTAGCTTTGTTAGCATTTACACCGGACTTTCACCTCCATTTTTGAGTACTTCGGGGTATAATATCAGCCCCTGGTATTTTCTTTCCTCATCTTTGTTAATGACGGTATTTAATTTTCCTGTCTCGATGGTATCCAATGTCAAACCTTCGGACTGGTTATCATAATGGTTCTGATCGCCATGTTGATCAATGTTAGTGGTTAAATTGTTTTTTGAAGTGCTCTACATATCGCACATTTTGCTCTTTCTTGTGTTATTAAGACTAACGTATTCTTGTCCTTGATGAGAATATTGTCTGTAATTTCACTGTAAGTAAGATCTCGTATGGTATGGTATAACTTCTAAGTGCAATCTTTTCTCTCGCCTTCCTCTGATCGCCTGTGTCCTTCTTCCTTCTACACTTTTCCTTGTCTCTATGACAACTGTGTTTTAATTCTTTGTTTAAGCTTTAGATACTATATTACTTGCGGGTTTTCCTCGCTTTCGTAATAAATTTGTTTTGACTGATTCGCTCAGCTTTCCCATTCTAACTAGTTTTACTGTAACCAGTTCGTGGTCAGCAATTTTGTGATAGCTTGTGCTAGAAAAGGAAGGCAGCGATCTACATTTGCCAAAAGCTTGGGCAGATTGCTAGGATTACGGCCAATGGATATGTTTTGAATGGCAACAAATAGAGCAATTTGGAGTGACATGTTCGCCAACGTCAGAATCTCACACGGCACCTGAATAATAATAATAATAATAAAAATTATTCATTGCCATTTATTCTTTTTGTAAATTTACAGTTAGTAACGTCTACAAGATACAAAATTCTCACTGTTTTCACCCAGCATAATGGGGACTGTGAGATTTATAATAGTGGATAATAACAATAACAACAATACTAACAAGATCGATGGTGGCGATAACCAAAGACGAAAAGTCAATAGAAGTTAAAGAAATAATAAATAAAGATAATGTCCTAATTTAATGATAATTTAGAATTTTGTCCAATTTTTGTTTCTTCGGCAAAATAGATAATAAGAAGAGCGCAATGCTACTTTTGAAAGTTTATCCATTATCCTCTTCCTATCAAGACCATATTTTCCTAGCAGTTTTACAAATTTGGAAGCATTATTGGAATAAAATCTAAGCGTTGCTATCTCTAGCGTTAATAATAATTTTAATGATAAGAAGAAGAAGAAGAAGAAGAAGAAGAAGAAGAAGATAAAGAAGAAGAAGAAAATACAAACTATGGAAATTGTGGGGTTTCTTGTCAACGGCTATATGTTCTTCGGTGGTGTTCTACACGGATACCTTAAAAACAACAACCTTCAACATATATTTTAACTCAAGTTCATAGGATTAACTAAATACCATTGGAGAACGGATCTTATCTATCTGAAATCGAATGCCTCTTCTTGTCCATGACAGACCTTTTGCAAAGTTAATAGCAGTTGCTAAATATAACCTAACTTCAAACTATGGAAATTGTGGATTGCCTTGTCAATTGCTATGTGTTCTTCGGTGGTGTTCTACACGGATACCTTGAAAACAACAACCTTTAACATGTTCTTTAACTCAAGTTCATAGGATTAACTAAATACCATTGGAGAATGGATGTTATCTATCTAAAATCGAATGCCTCTTCTTGTCCATGATAGACCTTTTGCAAAGTTAATAGCATTTGCTAAACATAACCTAACTCCAAACTACCGAAATTAAGGATTGCCTTGTTAATGGCTATGTCTTCTTTTACATTATTATCCTTGTCATTCTAATTTAACATGTTCACTAATTCTTTTAATAAAAAAACTGCCATTTACTCCTCTTGTTTTATACAACCGATATAACATAATACATCGTCTGATATTCGTACCAAGGGAACTGAGGAGCTAATTGAGTGATTAGTAGGGACCGCAAAAGGTCTTTCCTAACGAGATTTGTATATCTACCCTTCGTTATGATCTGAATACCGTCCTCATTTTTATAAAGTTTCTACGAACTTTAAGCCTCCGTTGACATTTTTCTTAGCATTAATTATGGTTATGAAATGAGTTCTTCGCCGTGGAGGATAAACTGTAGCTCATATAAAAAGTATTTATCGACTATTTATTACGTAGACTAAGTATTAAGATGCTGAAAATATTCTATCCCCGAGACGCAGTATTTTGAAATCTTAAGGAAGCACTTATAATCATGATATTAAATTGTATATAATTTCTTTCAAAGACCAAACTTTGTATTATTTATTATTATATCTTGGTATTACTTCATGTAACTGTAATCGCATACTGTCATTTGAGTACGGAGTGGCAAGGCTTGAAGACAATATCTGTAAATTGAACATACTTGATCACCTCGAAAATATCCCTTAATACACGAGTCTTGTTGTCAGTTGGTTTTAAAAGCTTTGTTTTTAATGTAAATTTTAAGATATGCTTTTGACAGTCATGCAAGTTTGTAATTTTTTCAATTTTAACTCAAAGATGAAGTCTTAGAGTAAGTTAAACACGCGCTAAAGATGTTGAATGTGATCAAGCTCACACTTGGGGAAAAGTTTTAACAAAACGCATTTACATGTTTAGTATGTGTTTCCTTCAAAGAGGATAGTGACGCCGTAAATGACCGATTAAGCGCCCTGGGCGCTTATCTAAAAACAAAGGTTTTGGGTGGGCGCTTATTCGGACTGTGCGCGTATTCGGACCTGGGCGCTTATTAAGGAAAGGAAAAACAGATACCTAAGCATACATGATCGTTCTATAGAATAGATTGAACCATAACATTCAATCAATCAATCAATCAATATCTTCATCGTCCTCTATATCATCATCTAAAAGCGTAAACTCTGGAGCTGCTGCATCCTCGTCTTCGCTGTCCAGACCTGGGCGCTTACTCGGACCTGGGCGCTTGTTAGAAATATTTTCCCCAAACTTGGCGCTTATTTGAGCATGGCGCTTATTTGAGTCCTGGAAGCTTAATCGGTAATTTATGGTATTTTGATCGGGTTGAAACTTTACAAGTTTTTGAATCACGCAACGTCAATTTTCAACTACGAAATGCACTGTCAGTTACATTTCATGAAAGGTTTGCAAGTGTTAAGAGCTCTGTAGACATACTGGATAGATTTCACAAGAACCTTAAGAATTTACAAGCCACTAATGAGCTATTGCGCTTGAAAATACCTTTCAGTCTCGTAGTGAAAATTTGTAGTGACAGGAGGCTATAGGAGCCTAAGCTCCCTTGAGTTTACCATCAGCTCCCCTCGCTTTGTCCAAGCTCCGGAGCGCTGATTAAACGAAATATGGTAACTCGACGCGGACTTCAATAGTAATGAACATACAACAAGTAATATTTGCCTGTTCGACCATTCCAATATTTCTTAGATAAACAAAGCGATTGATAGCAAGAGAAGCTGGTAAACAATTTGTGTGTCTTCCCCCTTGAAACGAATTTTGTGTTTACTTGTATGCAGGAAATACTGTCAATATGAGTCAATTTAATTTCATTGCCATCCAAAATCTATTATTTCTTGGTAAATTTATTAAGTCACGGTGAATTCTTGTTACACCTGCAGCATTTTGCGGGGAAGTTTCACTTGTTAAAGAAGATTCACATAGTAATATGGAGACATTATCCTTGAAGGCGTTTTAATTAATTTTGTCCGGAGCTATGTCCGTGACTTGTGTCACATTACTGGAGTTAGTTCAGCGATCTGTAAAGAAGCCACAATTTTTAGTTTTTAACGTAGCGGATAATGGCTACATTTAATTCAATTTTATCGCCAGAGTCAGCTACTCTGCGCTTGTAGGAACGTTGTAGGGTTTTATGACGCACGGTTTAAGGATTGTGCCTTTTTAATCATGGCTCTTATTTAAAGCATATACAAATTTTTAACCGTTGCAATATTGAAAAATAGGGTGTGTTATACGTAAACACGTTTAATGTCACCTTAACCTCGTTTCCTTAATCTGCCTCTCTTTGATGGATACTTTCTCATTTTAAAGAGACTATTGATTTTCACAGGGCTTGAGTTGTCTGACAACACATTGTACTACACAAGGACAGGTTGAAATAATATTACAGTATTCAAAATGATGGTCATTGTGAAACTTGAAATACGAAAGCAGAAGATTGACTATCGCACGTACACAGCAATCAAGAACTACTTATAATCTTTCGTACATAGGACGTAATTATAGATGGTAGGGTTTATCATGTCTTGAGTCCACGTTCGATGAAATCTATCCCAGCTTCAGGCAGCCGTAATTGAATTTTGTCGCTGTTTTTATGAGTTTGAGTGGGGGACCGCCGAGGAATGTGGAATCAGACTAGGTTGTGTGACTGGGCGATGCCCTTTTTGTGTTTGTTCTGTTTTCTTGTTACAGTTACGCTAAAACCAACAATTCAAGGTTGAGAATTCTATCATAACACTGTTACGACATCGACGTGTAGAAGTCAAATGGAAGCATCTCCTACACTAAAGAATCTTGGTACAAAAACGTCGTAGAGAACTGCAGCCCTGGCATAATTGTCAAAACACAACTACAAAACCATCTGATTAAAGGCACCTTAGCTAACCCGACAATTAGGTCCAAAGAAATCAATATCACAGAATGTGCTCCCGGAAAAATTCCATGCGACGCTTAAAATCTTAATGAACCTCTCTTTTACACAGCTTTCCTTTTTGGACGTTATCTGAGAAGCAGCCTTCACATTAGAGTGGCTGGCAACAGTGCGGCGTGCGACTTGCAAGCCACTCGAAGGTCAGAGCAGACAATTTTCTTCCAAAGATGTGATCAGATAAATCGCCTTGTGGTTAAATCTAAGAGATGTTGATCTAACAGCAGCTTCCTATTCATGTTTATCAAATTTAGACAGATTGTCTGGCGATAACAAATCTTTGTCTTTCCGCTTTAAATGACTTAAGTCACTCTACGACAACAAATCGTTCAGTTTTTCAAAATAAATAAATATATTCAACTGAGTAGATTTTGGCAAAGAAATGCTCAGAATGTAAGATCAAGATTTGTTTATTTGCTGATTATCTACATACACAGATACATACAAATATATACGTAAATATGTAATGATAGTAATGGTGAAAATACCGTGAAATCCCGAATACAAGCCCTCCCAAATACAAGCCCCCCCCCCGAATATAGCCGCCCGGTAAACAAACCAAAACATCCTTCCGAATATAAGCTCCCCAAATATAAGCCCAGGGCTTACATTTGCGATTCTGTGTGCTGGATCCGAAATTGGTAGTGCAAAAGGGAGTGATACTGAATGAACTTGGACAGAGTATATATAGAGCCTCTGTATTTACGTTTGTTCTTTTGTGAGATTTTAAGCATTAAATGTTGCTATTGATCTCTCTGACTGGACACCGAATGGTAATTGTTTTGGAACACATAAGTTACCTGTTGACCCAAAAGACCCTCCGAATACAAGCCCCTTGTATATACGCCCCCGTGATTATAAGCCCACCAAGAAATGCTTACGAATCTCCATAATCCAAGGGCTTATATTCGGGATTTTACGGTACAACGTCAGCTACCTGAGGTTTTACAAGTCTAGCCACTCTGGATAGACAGTCTGACTAATGTCGACTGATAGATGTAAATCTGCCTTTCATTTGTTACCATCATATATTTGCATGAATATTGATGCAGAAAGAATCAAAGAAGTGGTGTCAATAGCACTTGTTAGTATGCACAGATATGTACATATCTCAATATACAGCAGACACACATCCAGTCGAATTTTGATAGGGGGGCAAAATCCCAAAAAACCCTTTCCCTCCCATCCTTCCTTCCAACGAAGTCCGCAGTGGTTTTGTTGGCTGGAAAAATTTTCAGTCCGTAGAAGGCTAAGACTTCTCGTCTTTCTCGTCTAGTGAATTGAAATACAAAAGTGATCCATTCTTTAATGCCTATAAGGATTTTTCTGGGAGGGAAAACGTGGCCACGTTATATCTGTTGGGCGGGCACAGCCTCCCCGCGCCCGCCCTTGGGTGCGTGCCTGATACATATACTATACATACTAATACTCTCAGATGAAAAAGTGGTCTACCTTGGTAAATCACCGCAGAACTGTCGTCACATACTTAGTTTTTTAACATCTTGTAAATTTCGATCCCTTCCTTTGTTTCTTCGTTTATAATTATGACGCCAGGTTCTGATGAGAATCATACGAATAAAGCTTTTCAACCTTTTAACGATGAGTCGTCTTTTCAGAGCAGTCTTTGGCTTTTGTGCCACAAACAATTTTTATACTTGTTCTTGCTTTTGACGCTAAATAAAATTGATAAGCATGCCAGATACAACAGAAACATATCTCGATTACATATATCATGACGGTGACAAAAACACATAACGAAATGTTTCTGTCTCGTTCCAGATGGCAATAAATTATGCTAAATCTTTTGCCTTTGTCTTGAATATTTGGAAGTCCTACTGTGTCCGACAGCGGCCGTGGCACTCTCTACAATTGGAAGGGGAACGGGCGCAAACAAAGCTTCTCGGCCTTTGGCAAGGAATGGATGTAGTATCTGTTCTCATTGATGAAAGATGCTTTCCATAATCAACCAGAGGTGGTTCTGTGGGGCGATGGAGCCTGCATCGTGGCTTGCTTTTCTGCCCGTTAGCCTAAACTGAGGGGTGTTGCCCTTAGACACCCCAGCTGCCCTTTGTTTATTATTTAGCTTATTTGTTGGCTTTCCTGTTTATTTAGGGTAGTTTTAATATCGGGTCTACTGCTCATCAGGCGTCTTTGATGGAGAGACAGCGAAAAAAAAGTTACTGTATTGATCATTATTATCGAGAGTTTCTAGAGTAGGCAATGTATTATAAACACTCTAGTTTTGATTCTTAAAACGATTACCTTATTCCTTTCAAATTTCGCCTCCCTATAATTTTCGCTCCCTTTAATTTTCGTTCCTTTAATTTTCGCCCCTAATCCTTCGTTTTGCTCCCTTTAATTTTCGCCCGCTAATCCTTCGTTTTGCTCCCTTTAATTTTCGCCCCATAATCCTTCGTTTTGCTTCCTTTAATTTTCGCCCCATAATCCTTCGTTTTGCTCCCTTTAATTTTCGCCCGCTAATCCTTCGTTTTGCTCCCTTTAATTTTCGCCCGCTAATCCTTCGTTTTGCTTCCTTTAATTTTCGCCCCATAATCCTTCGTTTTGCTTCCTTTAATTTTCGCCCCCTAATCCTTCGTTTTGCTCCCTTTAATTTTCGCCCGCTAATCCTTCGTTTTGCTCCCTTTAATTTTCGCCCGCTAATCAAATATTAATGTTGGACCTACCTCTGACATTTTTGTATTGATGTAACCAAATATGATAAAAAATTAAATAGATTCTATTTATAGGATTATTCCCGGAAAATGATGAAACTTATGACCGCCCCTTTCATATTTTGGAAATCTCAACCGCCCCCCACGCCCCCTCTCTCTGAGGACCACCTTCGTGACCGGTTCTTTACCTAGTTTATGGTGTTAAATCCTTCACAGAAAAAAATTTGCATCATTCGCCATATACTTACGATAAAATTTGAAGGTCTAAAGAAGAAGAAACAGGGAGAAGGCAGAGAACTACTTTCCTGTCAAACATATGTGATTGGTTGAATAATGGCATAAACCGTGGTGGTGGACCTTCTACATCTGGCCAAGGATAGAAAGGGGTTGGGCAGTCATGGCAGCCAATGTCTTAAGACAAGGCAACTAATGAATGAATGAAACAAAGAATCAAGTCATTTGCACGTCCACAGAAGAATATTTAGCACATATTCAGTTATAGTAGTACAAGCTTTACAACACAGACAGAACGTAAATACAACATTGTAAAATATCCACTGAGAAGATCCTTCTATATTGTTACCCATATTACCACTTTCGTGAAGTTTCTACCTCGAAATACAAAAGCTGTGTAATTTGTATGACTCATAGGCAATCATATATCTAGTTGCTTTATTTATTGCAGGTAGGCAGTAGAAAAACCTCAAAAGAACCAGCAGATGAATGACTTTTTGTACACCGCCAAGACACCAAACCCAAAGGATCTCGGGAACTGCATCATGGATAGAGACAAAGCTATCAGTGGTAAATAAATAAAGTATCAACGCACGTTTATGTGAAACCCCTTATTTAATCTTTGGTTATTTTTCAATCTCCTCGTAATCAGAACGTCGTTAATTAGGCAGCGAAGGGTTACCTTTTCTTTTTGGATTTCCACCCTTGATCAATGGCACCAAATCAGTTTGATCTTAAAGGAGACTTTTTGTATCCCTTACTTAAATAAGCCTCTCAGGAAAATTAAGTGGAAGTACAAACTATTGAGGAATTGTCTGCAAACGGGATTAGTAGCAGAGTCATAACTGACCTATAATTAATTCTCCAAACGCGTATTGTCACTTTACTCTAAAACATTGAGTAAATAGCGCCAAAATATTATCGAACGGCTCAGCTCACGTGTGCAATCTTAGAATAAACGCTGCTTTCCTGAAAGAAAATAATTGTTTTAGCTCCTTGAATAGAATACCTCATCCCTTGAACAGAATGTCGCTTTTCATACCAAGCTTTAAAAAAACGGGAGTATCAGCTGAAAAAACTTTTAAGCCCACTATAATGCATCTACTGGGAAGCGAGAGATGTTCGTTCCTATTTCACATTTCTGATGGATAAGCGTAAACAGGAACTCTTGCAAAAGAAGCTTCTTTGAGAAACTTAAGAAACAAAAAGAAATGTCCTTATCATCTTTATCATCATTATCATAATATCATTATCATCATCATCATCATCATCATATCATTATGATCACTACTGCCAGTTTCCATCCTCCATATGAGCTTTAAATTAGGCTGTTCTGTAATTTTCTTCTGTGCCTCTACGGTCATCCGATCGAGTCTCTCTTCATATTGATAAGATGAGCGCTGTTTTACTGAGTGAGAATTCAGAATTAACCTTATACTCAGCATTGTCTATAAGACGTTGAAAGAAATGAAATAGAAAAAAATAAGTCTCCACCAAGATTTGAAAACAAACCAACGCTACTGTGATTAATCTTGGAAATCAATGTCTGGGTGAGCAATCCTAGGCTACTTTATCTACTAATCACGAAAGAGTGATTACCTGGTTTGAACCCCTGGTGAATCCCTGAATGGTAATCATGAATTCAGTAGTCGGTGGCTATATGATCGATGATGGTGATTATTGTCATTTTTATGAAACTCTTCAAGTTTGTCATTGCAAATACTCTCTTTTTAAATACCTCCTAGGCGCCTACTTTCCTTGAAGATGGGAATTTCCTATTGTATTTAATCTGTGATGGCTATGAATGTAAAAAGTAAACAATAGACAAGGAGAAGAATTTCGAAATTGTTAACTAAAAAGACAAGAACATATAGTATTCATACGAGAGAAGTAACAAATTTGAGAAACAATGAGCTTTGCTCAGCATTACCTTAGAGTCTTTTCGGGTTAATGACGATAGATTTGCAAGTTTAACAAGCTTAACTTGCATGTTTCCCGTAGTTTATTAGAGGTAAATACAAATTTACTAGCAGTTTGACATCCACTATTTTAAAATCCCAAGTTTTGTGTAACAAGAATATCATCCCACACGGTTAAAGAATGGGTGGATACACAACACGATATTGAAGCAATGGTAAATAGTTCCTTTCTATTCAAACCATTTTGAACAGAGGTCATTGATTTATTGTGAAAGCGTCCCTGTTCACTCTCATCCATCAAAAATGCGTAATATGAACGAACATCTCTCGCTTCTAAATAAGTTAATTATAGTAATCTTAATGGTTCTTTCAGCTTATACTCCCGTTTTTTTTAAAGCTTGATATGAAAAACTCGCAGCATTTAGCAGCTATCTTCGACGTTAACGACAATAGATAAAATAATGTGAACATTGTTTACTAGAGTTCGGCAAAAATTCTTGGTCTACAAGTTTGCATATACAAGACAAAAATTTTGTATAGTGACCATTCTTGAATAAAACCTGATAGAAGACTGTGTAGTTCATTCAGACAAAGCTTCGATGGATTTGTTTCTGATACGATGGCCTCAATCAGTATGGCATCAGACTTATTTAAGGATTGCGTCTCTTGGTGATAAGAAATGTAGGTTTAATATCTAAAAACCAGTCATAAATGTTGCACTGTTACCCTTTTAACCTTGACCAACGACTAGATATTTTAATAGAATATTTAAAGGAATCAGACTCTTTGGTAAACAATTTGATCCCTGGTGGGAGTGTCCCCCAACCTGAAGTTCATGGACCTCTTACAGATCCGTAAACAACATTTTAGGAGTCCATGATCTACTCAGCATCAGAACAAATTAATGTGATGATTTTAGCCCGTTTACCGCACCATCAAAAGCAATACAAATGTCATTGTAATCGAAACCTGAAGAATGGATATCATGAGCGGATGCGCATTTGGTATGATGATCCAATTCGCTTAGATATTATTTACAAAGCACAGATTGCGCGGAAAGAAAAATTTACTTACTGTAATTTTATGGTGATGTTGTTTGAGGGTGGCCATAGGACGGCATAGTTTAGTGCTCAATGCACCCAAATTTTCCTTTGGCTTGTTCCTCACTTAAGCTTAAAAGATTGCTGGTCGCCATGTGGTAACTGAAATTACTGAATTCTAGTTCCTTCATATTTTGCATATTACAGACGTCTCACAAAATTTCAGAATCTCTAGGTTCGCAATTATGCGCAAAATCAAAAGAAGTTCTCTAGTGCGCGTGCGCACACTACGAAAGAGTACTAAACTGACGGTGAAAGCCTGGACTTTATGCTATACACATAGGAAAAAAAATTCATTCAACTTTGCCTCATTAGCAAACTTTATTCTACAACACAAAATAAACATTGAGTTTACTATACATTACTTTACAACTCACATAAACCTATGGAAATGCAAAGAAGTCCACCAATACTCCAGTTAGTTGGGGAGGGCTTGAAGAATATTCCTGCCTTAAATAGGTTAACAAAAGGGCATACTTCCAGTTCAAGGGCAAGAGAATGAAATCAATGACAACCGTTAGATCAATGTTGACAACAAAAGAAAAAAATATCTAGACTTTCCGAGAACCAAGTCAAAATTGTTAGTTCTGTGGAGAGTGGTCATTGTTGTATTATTTATTTGCCGATGTGCATACTTGATGTGATTTAATAGAATTTTGCCCTGTATGAAGTACACATTGACCAAAATTAACTTACTAAAAACATTTTGTTTCACCAGGAAAGATTTTATGGATACTTGTTATGATTATGTACTGACCATGGATCAAAGTATTCAATTTTTAAATTTCTTTCGAAAATATGTGAGATCAGGATCAAAGCAAAGCGAACGTGCTAGGTGGCCAAGACATGCATTATGGTAACGGGATTTTTGAAATAACATCTTGTTAGTCTTGAAATAACATCTTGTTAGTTGATCAAAGTATTCAATTTTTAAATTTCTTTCGAAAATATGTGAGATCAGGATCAAAGCAAAGCGAACGTGCTAGGTG
>JAAAKM020006971.1:111932421-111959149 GCA_010016025.2 Alatinidae sp. Z8VKAUB7J3
CTGCTAATTGTGTCTGAGGGATTATGCAAATTATTGCATAGCATTAAAAAAGATAGGAAAAGGGTTTCCTGTTTAAACTGCACATTTCAATTTAGCAGAACACAAGCATCTTTCAAGGATAAGGAAGGTAAGATTTATGAAATCTTTATATAAGTTGTTAAAGCAAACTATTAGTATGAATTTTCTAGCTTAGGTTACCCAAATTTTATTTGCAGAAAAAAACATTTCACAGTCTTTTGATATGTGCAAACCTGGTAGCTAAACGTCATCAAAAATGCTAAACTATTCTGAAATTATTTTTCAACAAGTGTACAATCTCTACTGCAAGATATGATGTTATATAGAGAGAGACTTCTGACTAGACTTTGGAACATTCAAGCTTATCTAACAATGATAATCGTACATAACACATTACATGATTCCATTTCCGCACTTAGCAAACTTTGTACTCGGGACTGGACTATATGTCGATAGAAAAACAATCTCAACTACAACCAATTGCAACCAATCTCTTCCCTATTATAAAAGTATAATATGATAGTGTTTGAAGATGCAACTTCTGTACTATTCGATCAAATGGTTTTTCAAAACGTGTGAAGTTTCATTATTGCCTGTCGGCCATTTCATCAAGCGTACTCAGTGCATAAAATTGCATAAAAAGTGATATAAAAAGTTCTTGAGTGGTTACAGTTGTTGAAAGTGGTCAACACTGACTCCGCTCCTTGTTTCATCAGGAGTTTTTTCTTTATATCTCACTAGTAAAACCTTTGGAATGTCTACGATTTGCTCCTGTAATGTGAGATTAGAACTGCTTTATAATGTTTAATAAGATGACTTGTTTTTGAGCTACACACACACGCGCACCAGCATACACACACACACACACACACGCACGCACACACACACACACACTAGAACTGATAACTGGTATGACACTGTTGTATCCTATAATGAGACGACCTTTCGCCAACAGAAACCTCAACTGTGAGTATGTAAACTCTTTGTCCAGTAAAAACATTAGCACAAGGTTGTACCTCAGTTGAGGAAAGTTAACATTCTCTTAACTGTTATTTGATAAAGTTTAAACTGTAGAAAATAAACCCACAAGAGCATCATAGCTACGGCAAAGCTTTCAAGTTATCCCAATTCAAAGATTAGTAAAGTGCACTTTGTTTTTTTTTTATAAGAAACCTAAGCTTGAGCATTGAGCTTCTAAAAAAAAATGTCTGCTTCTGATGTTTCTTAATATATCCAGTATCAGCCTTCAAAGTATCTCAAGAGGTCCTTCCTTAAAAATCATGTTAGATTGCTATATGCACTCACAAAGTACCATTTTAACTGATAATAAGTAAAATGTGGCATGTACGATCATGTGCAAAGACGTATGTAGTGTGTAATAATAGATCCTTAACCAGGGTACTGCCTCCATCACCTTTTTTAGTGTGTAAAGTTTTAAAGTGTACAAATTGTTTTGTGTCTTAAAGGTAATATGTATGGACTACATATTATCTCCACCCATACTTTTTACGAATTTTTTTTAACTTTTGGATTAGTTCAGCCTTCCCAGGTTTCTTATGACTTTCTTAAATATTTCCAAATCTATGCTTTAAGCTGAATTCACACTAGAGGCGTCATCGAGCAGTGCGTCACAAGGCAGCGCGTCACCATGCGTCAAATGGTCATGCATCTCGGAAGCTGCCGACCAGCCCGCCGACTGGGTCATGTCGGCCATCGTCGGTGCCGCCGGTCTGGAGCCGACCCTGACCGCCGTGCGGCGCGGTGCCATCGTCGCGCTGGCAAACAAGGAAACCCTGGTTTGCGCCGGCGCCTTGATGGTGGGCGAGATCCGTCGCCACGGTGCTACCCTGTTGCCGGTCGACTCGGAGCACAACGCAATCTTCCAGGTGATGGATTTCGATCGACGCGATTCCGTGGATCGAATAATCCTGACCGCGTCCGGCGGCCCTTTTCGCACCTGGAGCCGGCAGGCCATGACCGGGGTGAGCCCTGAACAGGCGGTCGCCCATCCCAACTGGGACATGGGCGCGAAAATCTCGGTGGATTCCGCCACCATGATGAACAAAGGCCTCGAATTGATTGAAGCCCATTACCTCTTTGCGCTGCCGGAACCGAGGATCGAGATACTGGTTCATCCCCAATCGGTGATCCATTCCATGGTATCCTACGTGGACGGGTCGGTCTTGGCGCAGCTCGGCCAACCGGACATGCGCACACCCATTGCATATACACTGGCTTGGCCCGAGCGCATGTCGGCGCCGGTCGAGCGGCTGGATCTGGCTGCCATAGGTCAGCTGACCTTTGAGCAGCCTGATCCCGAACGATTTCCCGCCTTGCGTCTGGCGCGCGACGCCCTGCGGGCGGCGGGTGGCGCGCCGACGGTCTTGAACGCCGCAAATGAAATTGCCGTTCAGGCGTTCCTCTCGGGATCCTGCTCGTTTCTGGCAGTCACGCAGATCGTTGAGCGCACGCTGGAGCAGCTATCGGGCCGTGAAATCGGATCCCTGGCCGAAGTCAGGCAGGTCGATCAGGAGAGCCGCCAGGTCGCCCAGGAGACCTTGTCCCGGCTGTCTTAACGAATCTTAAAGCCTTTCAAATACAAGTGGATTACCCTATCTAAGGGTTGGCAACGGGCCGTCGAAGCGATCGCTGGGCCGATCTGGATCGTGAGGTTCAGTGGGACGCTGCTCGCTGATGAAAGGCTATCGAACGCGGCGGTCGATTCGAAGGCGCTGATCGTCGAATTTTTTGAACATCGTAAGGCGGAATGAATGGAACTGGGTGGTGGTCTCTATGGCTTTGGTCTGCCGTTCCTCGTCATTCTGACCGTTCTGGTTTTCGTCCACGAGATGGGCCACTACCTGATCGCGCGGCGTAATGGCGTGCGGGTCGAGGTGTTCTCGATCGGATTCGGCCGTGAGATTTTCGGCTGGACCGATCGTGCGGGGACACGTTGGAAATTCAGCCTGATCCCCTTGGGCGGCTACGTGAAGATGTTTGGTGACGCCAACGCCGCGAGCATGCCCGATGGGTCCCTTCGAGACTTTACGGACGAGGAGCAGGCCGTCGCGTTCCATAGCAAGCGGCTGGGACAGCGCGCCTGGATCGTTGCCGGCGGCCCCTTGGCCAACTTCCTGCTGGCAATCGTCTTGCTGGCCGGCTTGTTCATGGTCGTCGGCCAGCCCTTCACGCCGGCGGTGATCGGTGGTGTCGTGGCGGAAAGTGCCGCCGAGGAGGCGGGATTCAAACCCGGCGACGAGATCGTCGAGATCGATGGAAAGTCGATCGAGCGGTTCGAGCAGGTTCAGAGGATCGTACGGCTCGCACCAGAAAAAGACCTCGTAATCAACGTTTTACGCGATGAATCTCCCGTGACGCTGCACGTTACGCCAAGACGGATAGTCGAGGAAGACGCCTTCGGCAACGTGCAGGAAATCGGCCAGCTTGGCGTTTCGCGAACCGGGGTCGACTATGTCCGTCATGGCCCACTTCAGGCGATCTGGCGGGCCATGGAGGAGACCAAGGATCTCACCATCGGGACCTTGGAGGCCGTCGGCGAAATCATTCGGGGCGTGCGCAGCACCCGCGAGCTTGGGGGTCCGATTCGGATTGCGGAGATGTCCGGTCAGGTCGCTGAAAACGGTTTAGTTTCAGTAATTTGGTTCATGGCGGTGCTGTCGATCAATCTGGGTCTGATCAATCTTTTCCCGATTCCGATGCTTGATGGTGGCCACCTCTTGTTCTATGCATTCGAAGCTGTTTTGGGAAAGCCATTGGGAGAGCGGGCCCAAGAGTATGGGTTTCGGATTGGCTTGGCATTGGTGCTCAGTCTGATTGTCTTTGTCACCTGGAACGATATTATCGGGATCTACGAAAGGCTCTGAGAAAGCCTTGGAGGCCCGAAAGAGGCAGGGCTGCGTTTTGGGGGGCAGGTAGTTTGAGTCGCGCGCATTCGATCTTAGCTGCACTAGGGCTACTGCTTGCGGTCTCGGCCGGTGCGGTCGGGCTGTCCTCGCTGGCGGCTGCTCAGTCGATCATGGCCGGCGGCACCTTGAGCGAGGTGCGGGTCGAAGGCACGCAGAGAATCGAGGCGGAGACGGTTCGCTCCTATTTGCGACTCAATCCGGGTGACCCCTTCGATCCTGTGCTGATCGATCAGTCGCTGAAATCCATCTTCGCCACCGGGCTGTTCGCCGATGTGACCCTGCGAAGGGAAAACGACGCGCTGATCGTGACCGTGGTCGAAAATCCGATCATCAATCGGATTGCCTTCGAAGGGAACGACAAGCTCGAAGACGAAGCCCTTCAAGCCGAAATCGAGCTGCGTCCGCGGATCGTCTTCACGCGCACCAAGGTTCAAAACGACTCGCAACGGATCCTCGAGCTCTATCGGCGTTCGGGACGCTTTGCGGCGACCATTGAGCCGAAGGTGATCGAGCTGCCCCAAAACCGGGTCGACTTGGTGTTCGAGATCAGCGAAGGCCCGGTCACGGGGATCAAATCCATCAATTTTGTCGGAAATCGCGAATATTCGGACGGTCGTCTGCGCGAGGCGATCACCACCTCGGAGACCGCCTTCTGGCGGATTCTCTCGACGACCGATACTTATGACCCGGATCGTCTGACCTTCGACCGGGAACTCCTGCGACGGTTCTACCTGAGCGAAGGCTATGCCGACTTTCGGGTCGTCTCGGTGGTTGCGGAGCTGACGCCGGATCGGGAAGGCTTCATCGTGACCTTCACGCTCGAGGAGGGTGCGCGCTACCGCTTCGGTAAGATTGACATCAATACGACCCTGCGCAATCTCGACCCTTCGCTTCTGTTCGAGGAGGTGACCACCGAGGAGGGCGATTGGTACGACGCCTCGGCCGTCGAGGATTCGATCTCCAACCTGACCGATGTCGTGGGCAATCGTGGCTTCGCCTTCGTGGATATACGCCCCAAGACGGAGCGCGATCGCGAAAACCTGCTGATCAGCCTGACCTACGAGATCCAGGAGGGGCCAAAGGTTTTTGTCGAGAGGATCGACATTCAAGGCAATGTCCGAACCCTGGACAAGGTGATCCGTAGAGAGTTCCGGCTGGTCGAGGGTGACGCCTTCAACAGCGCCAGGCTGCGCCGCTCGCGCCAACGCATTCAGCGCCTCGGCTTCTTCAGCAATGTCGAAGTGAGCAACGAGCAGGGCAGCGCGGCGGATCGAACGATCGTCACGGTGGAGGTCGAAGAGCAGTCGACCGGTGATTTGACCTTCGGCGCGGGATTCTCGACCAATGTCGGTCCCTTGGGCAGCGTCGGGGTCCGCGAGCGAAATCTCTTGGGCCGAGGTCAGGATTTGCGGCTCAATTTGACGCTCTCGGGAGAGCGTTCCGAGATCGATCTCGCATTCACCGAGCCCTACTTTTTGGATAAGAACCTCGCAGCTGGCTTCGACCTTTTTGCCACGGATACCCAGCAAGACGAGAGCTCCTTCGATGAAGAGCGCATAGGCGGTGCCTTACGGGCTGGCTACGACCTCTACGAAAATATCCGTCAGGTTTGGCGCTACACGCTGGCACGGCGGAAAATCACCGATGTGGACAGTGATGCCTCGCTTCTGGTGATGGCGGAGGAGGGCACGCGCTTCGAGTCGTCGATCGGACAAGATCTGACCTGGGACACTCGGGATTCTCGATTCGATCCGCGCGAAGGCAGCGTGGTCAGACTATCGACGACGGTGTCCGGACTGGGCGGCGATGTGCGGCACGTCAAGTCGACTTTAGGGGCCGGCCACTTCCTGTCCTTGACGGACGACCTCGTCGTCTCGGTCCGGGGGGAGCTCGGCAACATCACCGGCATCTTTGGCGATGATACCGAAGTGAGTGACCGCTTCTTCATCGGCGGCAATACATTCCGTGGATTCGAGTTCGGGGGCGTCGGCCCACGGGATGCCGCCACGGACGATTCGCTGGGCGGTAAGAACTATTACGTGGGCACTGTGGAATTGACCTTTCCTCTCGGATTACCCGAGGAGTTCGATATTCGTGGACGGGTGTTCTCCGATTTCGGCGCGGTTTGGGACCTGGATAACTCCACCACCGCTACGATCGACGACACGAGTGCGCCGCGAATCACGGTCGGCGCGGGATTGTCCTGGAACTCTCCGTTTGGCCCGGTCATAATCGACCTCGGATTCCCCGTGGTTAAGGAAGACTTCGACGAATCCCAGCTACTGACCTTTAGTTTCGGCACCAGGTTCTAACTCAAATGAGCCCAGTCCTGCGGGCGGCGGTAGCCATTTTGGCGCTGCTTGTTTCGGCGCAGCTAATGGGTGTGAATCCGCTCCTCGCCCAGTCGACCGGCTCCCCGATCATCTTGATCATCGACATGGACAAAATCCGCCGCGAGGCAGTTGCGGTTCGGTCGTTGCAAGGTGAAATCGATCAACGGCGCTCGGCCTATCAGATCGAGCTTCGCGAACGTGAGCAGGAATTGCGGGAGGCCGATCAGGATCTCACTCGGCGGCGTACCATCCTGTCCGCCGAGGCTTTCACACAAAAGCGCAAGGAACTGGAGAAGCGCATAGCAACCATGCAGCAGGAAGTCCAAGAGCGCCGCCGTGCCATGGAGGCCTTGTTCAAGAAGGGCATGGGTCAGGTCCAAAAACACCTGGAGGTCATACTCCGGGAAATTGCCAACGACCGTCAGGCCGATCTGGTCTTGACCAAGGCCCTGGTGGCCTTGGTGAAGCCCGAAATGGAGATCACCCAACAAGCGCTCGACCGATTGAACGCGGAGCTGCCTGAAGTTGCGCTCGATGCAGCCGGGAACTAGGAACCATAGCAATTGCCCCAACAGCTCCTTGGCGACCTGCTGCTTCTTGCCGTCATGGGCGGCTTGTCTTCGGTGGATCGAGCCGATACATGATGCTGTGAATCTTCAAGGTTGTTGGGGGAGGTCTGGTGGACCCATCTCGAGCGCTCATGCTATGCGGCGGCGGTGGTCCCGCAGGATCTTTCTCGCGTATCACGGGCGATGGCGGGGAAGGCCGCGCATTCGCCGAGACCTCACCCATTGGGGGCTGGATGTCTTGCCCAAACTCCCCTTCTGACTGTCGCTAAGCATGGCAGATCCACGTTTCTTCACGGCGGCTGGCCCCTTTGCCCTTGCTCACTTGGCGGAGATTTGCGGGGCGGAGTTGGCGAGTGGTGCCGACGGAATGCTGCTGGTTCGCGATGTTGCTCCGCTCCAAGGTGCTGGCGCGGACGAGCTTAGTTTTCTGGACAACAAGCGCTACCTCGGCGAGTTCGAAGCCAGCGCGGCAGGGGCCTGCATCGTGGATCCCCGCTTCGCGGCAAAGGCGCCGGAAGGAATGTCTCTGCTGGTCACGGAGAATCCCTACCGAGCCTATGCCGTCGTGGCGGCCGCGTTCTACCCGACAGCTGCCGCCGAAAGTCGAGTTCATCCGACCGCTTTGATCGAAGATACGGCGTCGGTCGGTCAGGGCGTGGACATCGGTCCCTATGCGGTGATCGGGCCCGACACCGAGATCGGCGACGGCGTGCGGATCGGCGCCCACTGCGTCGTGGACGCGGGTGTGGTGATCGGTCCCGGCACGCAAGTGGGCGCCGGCGCCTATCTGGCCTATGCGAAGATCGGTGCGGGCTGCATGCTTCATTCGGGCGTGCGCATCGGCAACCGAGGCTTCGGCTTTACCCTCGACAAGGACGGCTACTTCGATGTGCCGCAGCTTGGCCGGGTCATTATCGAGGATCGGGTGGAGATCGGTGCAAACTCGACGATCGACCGCGGGGCCGGGCCGGACACCGTGATCGGCGCGGGCAGCAAGATTGATAATCTGATCCAAATCGGGCACAACGTTCAAATTGGTCGAGGCTGTGTCTTGGTCGCGCAGTCAGGTGTTGCCGGGAGCTCCAAACTCGAAGATTTCGTCATGGTTGGGGCACAAGGGGGCATAGCCGGCCACCTCACGATCGGCAAGGGAGCCCAGGTGGCGGCGCAGAGCGGTGTAATGCGAGATGTTCCCGCAGGCACGACCGTGTGCGGTGCACCGGCGATTCCCATCAAGGACTTTTTCCGGCTTGCTGCGATTTGGCAGCAACAGGTAAAGGCACGAAAGAAGAGTAATGACTGAACAGCTTGCGCAAAGGGCTGAACTGCGTACCGCGGACATCATGCAGATCATGCACATGATCCCGCATCGGTTTCCGTTCCTGATGATCGATCGGGTGATCGACATCGAGCCGGATGTCGGTTGTATCGGCATCAAGAACGTCTCGATCAATGAGAACTTCTTTCAGGGCCACTTTCCGCGCCAACCGGTCATGCCGGACGTTATGATCATCGAAGCCATTAATTTCGTTGCAGCCCCCAGATTTCCGCATCTGGCGTAACCTCCGTCTTTCGTACAGCTAAATTTACAAATGTCAGAACGTAGAGTTTATAAGATACAATTACTAAATTTTTACCAATCATTTCTGACAAACCGGGCTTAGTTTTCATTAACAGTTTGGTTATGGCACAGAAATTCAAAAGTAGCTTTTCGCAATGGATTAATATTGCTGAGCGTTTCTGCCACAGCAAAAGAACTACAGGATACGGAAGATTGAAATACGTACTGAAAAGTAAAATGTTTATAAAGAACATGTTTTCTGTTACTCCAAAAACCCACAAGGTCCAAAAACCTTAACTACTTAATTATGCTGGTAATTTATTTCGATTATCGTGTTTGCGCAGCGGCATTTCAGTTTGCTAACTAATAAACTCTGCTAAACGTATTGCCAACCCTTTCATTATTCTTTCTATCTCTGAAACTAAAGAATTTCGTCTCTTTCGTCTTTCGCTTTGAATTTTGTATAAACAGTAACAATATAAAGCAGAGGTTGTTTGCTAAATTCAAAGTTCTTTTGAATCAATTGACCAAATATATATTACTATCGGAAGGGCCCGCTTCGCTTCCTAAAACAGAGTCTAAGGGATTCGCAATAGGCGTATTGTGGCATAACAAAAGATCTTACTGTTTCTTAAGTACAGAAAGCATTCCCAGGCCATACAATCACTTCGAACTGACGTTCGCATCGTCTTACCAAGGTCGATACATTGTCAGCTATGGTTATTCTGAGCATAAACAATCTTGCCCACATTTATACAATTTTCTTGGTGTCACGTTTATGAAAATTGGCGAGGTTTAGAAAAATGCCAACACGGCCAAAGTCGTGATAAATTGCGATACTATTATTAGACCCCAATTTTTTTTTTATCTCGCGCCATTTGCCATAGGATTAGACCAACTGATTCCAAGTGACCTCGCACATATGTGCTAGGACTGGTCAAGGAAGGTACCTTGGTCGCTGTACACTAATGTAGGCCAGAATGTTGGTCAGTTTTCACGTAGTAAGCCTACCAGCAATTTCGGATGTTGTAAAACGCTGACGCCTAACTCTAGCAGGCCATGTATCCCGTCATGATGAACCTGCGGCTATAGAGCTTTTGTGGACACCCCACCCCCAAGCTAAAAAACAAGTTGGGAGACCCCATGTTACGGTGAAGACAATGCTGGGGAAAGATACTGGTCTCTCTGGAACCTTAGTTTCTTAGTGCAATGGTTAATCGAACTTCGTCATTCGAGATCTTTGTTAAAGTTTCACCATACATGATGGATGGCTCAAGCAGAAGAAAGTTCACGTAGGAAAATCGTTCACCAGCCGTTTTTCATTTTCAAAAGCGAACACAAATATCAGAACTTTCTTCACGTTACTCTTAATTCTTAATTCGACAAGCCCTGAATTTGTAGTGTTGTTGTAGGAGAATCCTCCTTTTCATGCCAATATACATTCTCGTTCTCAATTTGCCCTAAAAACCGTAAAATTTTACTGCCTTCTTGTCACCTAGTAAACTAGTTTGAAATTAGTAAACATTAAAACAATTGTTCTAACATTTGGGTACCCAAAAGGGTCAATAATTTTATCATTTCTTATAAAATTGCAAGATTTTCTTATTACCCAAAATACGAAATTTGAAGTGTCTAGTTCTTCTGCAACTATAATGGAGTTTTAGTAAAATGCAAGGATACGAACAGACATGATTGAAACTTTACACATAAAAAAGTTGCCTGCAAACTCCATAAAACTTTATATCCATCACAGCTGAATGGATGTATAACTTTATAAATTCACATGCTGCTGTACCAGCGCTACGTAGATCATATGTCGCAAGCCAAGGGCCAAAGGTGTCTTCCGTAATACAAAAACAAGAGAGAAACGAGTGTTCCCTTGGTAATGCATGCGAGAGCGAAAATTTAAGACCTTCCGAGACAAAGAGAGGAAGAGAAGCACATCATTGAAAGAGTAAAAATTAAAAGCAATACAGAGCTAGAAAAGGTATCAGGGGTAATCAGATGGGTCCAAGCCAAGCACGTAAACAAGCACTGTATAACAACAGTACTATCCAAATATGCCTTCAGCGATTATTTACGGAACACATTCTAACTAATGACTGGTTTCTACGTTACAGGGTAGATATTGTCCTTAGACCTGGGTTGAAACATTTTATTTACTTTCGGTTGAAGTATTCTCGTCATATAACGTCATTTCTTACCTTCTGACCTCTTTTAGCAGGTTGATTTTTACTGGCTGCACTGTTACTGTTTGGCGCCTACGAACCAAGATAAAACATATCTTTATTTCTAATATTTCACACAAAAGTAACCCTTTTATTGCCACAGAATATAAGGTAATTATCTAAAGCTCAAGAAAGCCTTCATTCTGCAAAACATTGGTAAATCACAAAGAGCACTCAAAGGCAAATAACCAAACAAAATCACAAAGAGCACTCAAAGGCAAATAACCAAACAAAATCACAAAGAGCAATCAAAGGCAAATAACCAAACAAAATGTAAAGTAAGATATCGTTACGCATTCGTGGACTCAAAATAAAAACAGAAAACAAACATTAATAAAAGTTAATCAAAGAACAATGATTGTCCTCTGGTAATGCTGTCTCCGTTCATGACTTTCTCACGACATAAAATAGGTTCGACGTACGGCGAGTCTTTTCTATGACCAAATTAAAGTAACTACTGTTAGCAATTTCCGATCTATTTTGTGTGCTAACAACTGTCGTCTTACTGATGAATGTCTTTGATCTCATGTAGCTAGGTACTACGTACTTGGCACGCACTTACCTTCACTGCTTGAGTCTCTGTTGGGGTATCTTTTTCCAAATTCTGATCTTCAGTTTTTTGAACTGCATCTGTTTCAGACTTGCCCTTCTTTTGCTTTTTCAATTCTCTGAGAAATATGATAAGAACAACAAAAATATAGTTCAGTTAGTCGAGCGTGGGTTGTTGAGATTTCTTTCTCTGAAATATTCCGATCAACCTCATCACATATTTCCAAATTAAAAAGACAATATTACATGCACTCAAATTAAAGGATTAATGTGATCCCTCAGCTCTCCTGCAAGTGTCACAGGATCCCATTCTTCCCTCTATACGAACGATACGCCCTTTTATGATTCTAAGCAAGAGTTAGCAGGTTATTATTTATCACTTTAGTGATGTTCTTTCGTCTTTATATAAAAGGACGTTATTACCTTGGAAATCAGTACGATCAAACAGTCACAACAAAAGAATGATTTCGAACAGGATACTTTCAGGGTTATCGGTCCCTTTATCTTATCATCAATAACTGGCGTCTTCTCCAAGCGATTTACAAGAGTAAGGTCCAACAATTTCGTCCATTTTCGGTGAATAAGATTGCCGCATGGAGATGTAATGACGCAATGGAAGTAGTTTAATATTTAAGGAATAATGCGGACAACAATTATCGATAAAAAAGTTAACTTAATCCAAGAGTTACAAAACGAATTAAAGAGTAAAGACAAATAGTCAATGAGTATTTTGAAGATATAACATAATTTTAAAAGAAAAGTCAGGCGTGTCTTTGAGGCATTACGACTTGAGCTGTTCGTAAACTGGTCAATTGTATATCTGCATTAACAATATTATGAGAACACTCGAATTAAAATCGTTGGTTACTTCGAATTTTTGCAGATAATAAAACATTGTCAATAAAGTGGTTTCAAATACCTTTTTTGTTTAGCTGATAAGCGTTGCTTCGATCCCTGAAATACAGAAATCAATACAGTCCAAAATCATTTCAGAATGCGATATAATTTACAGTAAAATAAAGAATGTGTAAAGCTTTATCTTACTCTAGTAAATGGTTACATATCCGGCTAATTACTTTGTAACCAAATTGCAGTTACGTCGGTTAAATGTTGCCTGATTACAACCCAACTACCTTAGTAACTAACCTATAAACCATTCCATACGTTTTACAAATCCGGACAGATGTAAAAGTCTTAAATGCGGACTTTCCATAAAAGTTAGCCTGTACATTACAATTTCATTGCGAATAAACAGCCAAAGGCCCTGAAGAGGGTTTTCCTGCAATGCAAAGGATCTGCTGAAAAGGTGGTTGGAAGCTAAAGCAGCTGAACTACAAGAGGCAGCCTGACAGCGCAACACCAAGTGCTCTAACACGGTCTCAGAGAACTGTGCAGGTCAGGCTCAAATGGATCTACTCTATTACCCTCAGCAAATAACTCCACATTGTTATTGGACAAAGGCAAAATTCTTTCTAGATGCGCAGAACATTTCAACTTCCTTCTGAACAAGTGATTAGAAATCTTTGACGACGCCTTACAAGGCACACCTTAGTTACCCGCGTTGGAACACCTTTATAACGCGTCTAGCCCTTCAGAGGTCAAGCAACAAATTATATCAATATCCACTAGCTAAGTAGCGGACCCCGATTGCATTTTACCAGAAATATAAATAAGGAGGTGGCCTTATGTCCATCGCGATCAGCAAGATGGTGTGACTAGACGTGGTACAGCTGACATGATCTTTTTGCATTATATGAAGGCATAAAAAGACGTAAGAAGGCAAAGACATAACAATTCAACTTCAGTACGGAAGGACGTGTGGCTAGAACCAATTAAAAAATACGTAAAAGTAATGAATGTATAAGTACGAGTACTGCTTAATCTCAAAATCATGCGGACAATATTGCCAGCCTCCCACTTTGAAGAAAATTGTTCTGCTACTGCAATTTGTGGAAGGCTTAAAATATTTGTGCTTAGTTGATAATGCTCTTTTAGAGATGTAAACTACACGTGGGGGGTAGTACCAAAACACTTCCCTATTGCCTCGATCTGTTTTTCGAATCCCAGTGTAACATTCCCATGGCAAGGCAGTCTAAGCATGCGGGACATTTTAAGTCGGAACGGTTTTTCTTGAAAAACTGCCATACTTTTGATTACATCGTAGCATTAATAACATCTTAAATATAGCAATTGAAAATATTTATTTTAAAAAATCGAGGTTTTTTCTGATTCGGCTTCTGAACAAATCATGAGTGCAAAATGAACAAAGGCTTTGATAAGATTCACTTTGCGCGTTTTTGGATACCACAAGATGTATTGACCACAAAATGCACACTTTCACACTGGTGACGGAGGTCTTTCATATGAGATCTTGAATATAAAACCATTTCAGAAATCTAACTTCTGATTGGCTCTTTCAAAAATACAGTTGAGGTTCATATTTGGTTCGTTTCATTTCGATTATTTCTGATGATTGTGCTCTAAGAAGCTTCAGACGAAAAGACGCTTCTAAGGGTAACGTGGTTTTGCTATTTCGTGCACTTTCTATGAAAATATACCGATTTGTTAGCTTATTGTTTCCCTATGATCTGAACAAGCTACACAAAATCCAATGTAGGTCTGTTTCGCTCAAAAGGGTAAAGATAAATTTCATAATTCTTCCATTCCCTACGACACTAGTCAAACTGAAAGGCAAAGAAGTTACATGGCCAAAGATAACTTGCATATGATCAATTATCCCTTCAAGAACAGTAATAGAGTAACGCCGCAAGCAAAACGTATGTACAAAGAGTCAAACAATATTACTTGTTGATGTTTAGCTCCTTCTCCCTCTAAAGAATCACCTGCCACAACATTGACGGTTGTTGCATCTTCACAGGCTCCGTCTGGAAACGAGACGATACTGCTCTGCAGTTGATATCTAAATCCAAAATCAGATTATCAGGAATGTTAAGGGTCCTACACTTACATGGTTACCATTAGGTGGTAAAGCACTGAAAGTACATGTACTGGATAACAATAATTTGAAGCGAAATGAACAATAGAAAATGCTACAGGTGAAACCGCTTGGGAAGCGACCGAAGGGGCACCCAGAGTATTGGTTTACGGACTGAGTTAAGGCGAATATCAGATTGATAGGAGTGACAGATCAAGACAACGGGATCAGGCGCAGTGGTGGTGAAACATCCACTTGGGGAAACCTAGAAAAAAAGGAGAAAGCCGGAGGGAAAAGAGTGGTATACGTATCGCTTGTACCTGCAAGGTACTTCAATTAGTGGGGAATTGGAGTTAATAAAAATGGCAAGCATGCTTCTCTCACTCTATGTACCTGGCAAATGGTAGCGTTGTCGAAAAAAACAAACAAAAATGCTTGCAACGGCTAAATACAGGATCAAATTATATTGCAATGACTCTGTTTACCAATTACTTTTGCAAAAACAATAAATTTCATAATTTATGTTAAGAGCATTGCTTAATTCTACTACAACGTATTGACACTACATCAAGCACGTTCTACTCACGTGGTTCCCGTAACATGTTGAAGTTGAATGGACGTATCCGGGTATGCCGATTCCTCCTCGTCATCTTCGTCACCGACAACCCGGCTACTGCTTTCTTGATCCACCTCACCCATTCGATTCACCTCCATCGCTTCATTGAAATCATCGTTGATGTCCGGCTCTTCTGATGCGGCACCTGACTCTGGTCCTTCCTCCTTTACAGTGGATAACTCTGGCTTGTTATCAACATTTGTATCCTCATCCCCTTCATCGTCACTAAGTTGTAACTCAGTGCCTTCTTCTTCAACCTGAAGCAAGAAATGAGGGACACTACGATAAGAAGAGCCCGAGACATAATACCACCACGAGGAATCGAACCCCGTCCTTCAGCATTGCAATGTGATGTGCTACCATTACACCATGGTCCCATACCATTGAGACATAGAAATTTGGCATGTCTTTTGTTTCAGTTCACGTCAATACACAGCCCCCCCTGCTAGAGGTGAAGGCATGAGGGTCGATTGTTGTGTTGTCTCTGTTAGCTAACCCGACTCCAGTGAAGTGTGAGTTGAGTTGAGTTGCTGTTGTCGTGGGTTAGAGAGAGAATGTGTGTGTGTTGCTGAGCCGATGCTGGGCGCTGTAGGCTGAGGAGCGTGTTCAGACTTCGGGTCACCATTACACGTTCGCATGCAAGCAAACCTGCCTTGAACATGCCAGACGCTTGTCTGGCGACGGATTTTACTCCTATGTAAACCAGGCTTAAATAATAACAGGGGGAGGGGGCTTCTGATGTATTAAACGTCCCTTCTGTGACCGGTTCGTAACTTTGCCCTCTCATCTATTTAAGATCCAATGCCAAGTTTACCATGAAAGACACACAACGTTGAGGACGTTTTTAAAGACGGCAAATGGAACCAATCCCGTTGAGTCGATGTTGGAACTTAAGCGGAAATGCAAAACTCAAAATAACGTTACGACAGTGTTACGTCAGAGTTTCTCTACAGGGGTTAGGAGACCCCCCTGAAGGGGAATTCGAGATTTTAGCGGGGCTAAAATTGAGACAAGAGGTACTTAGGGGGTTCAACTAATTATATTATCCAGGTCCCATGTGCATGTTGCCCCCCCTTTGGGAAAGTCAATTCTTTTGAACTCAGGGGAACACCTTCACAGATCAGTGGAATTCTATGCGTTGTGTTTAGTATCTATAAGTAGAAAATGTCGTTAATATTACAGCATGGTGCCAGACGTGGGATCGCAGCTAGTATGTCCAAGAGCTTGTAGCGTGTTTTAGTGTTTTTCTTATGTCAAAATGCCGAAAACTAACAAAAGGATAAATAACCATTGTCTATGATGGGGTTGTATAAGTTCCAAGGTTGAAAATCCCAGACGTATGTGACTGTTCTCGGAAAAACGATGCAAAAAAGGAGTATGAGGTTATGTACAACAGTAACTCAAGACTTCTTGTAATTGTAATAAACCTGCAATATCAATACTGTTAATATGTGAATTAGGCCTCGTCCACCCTATGCCGGGTAAGTGTGAACCAGAAAGTTTCTTGTTATGGTTTCGCTTTCAGTCGCCCTATGCCGGGTAAGTGTGAACCAGAAAGTTTCTTGTTATGGTTTCGCTTTCAGTCACCATACGCCGGGTAAGTGTGAACCAGAAAGTTTCTTGCTATGGTTTCGCTTTCAGTCACCCTATGCCGGGCACGTGTGAACCAGAAAGTTTCTTGTTATGGTTTTGCTTTCAGTCCATACAAAACCAATTATATCCACATATCTCGTTCCACGAAAATGGAACTTTCTGAAACGGCTCTCTACACGGGAATAATTTGAAAAACAAGGAATCTTTGAAACCGGAATTTTAGGCTGACGTCATTTTAAAGATAAGAACGCGCTAAAACTCACTTAAATAATAGGCGGGAAATCTAGAAATCGCGAGGACGAGGTTGCGTTTTTAAGTCAGGATGCGCGAAACCAGATTTAAAAACAATACTCCGCTTATAAATGGCCGAGGCCTATTTTATCTGCTTCTATTTGAGGACAGGAAACTTTGGTTTATTTATCTTTAAGTAACGTTTTTAAATGATTCTGGCTCTATTTGGTTGAGACAAAAGTAAAAGTTGCTCCCAAAACTCATCAAACTTGAGAGAACGTCAAATAGTTGCCAAGTCATAATTGACACGAGTCATGGATAACATTTCTACTCAAAGCTATATATCAGAGGATGGTATCTACAACAAAACAGCCAGCACAGCAGAAGAGGGCTATCAATTTAAAATGTGACCTCGACTCTCAAACGAAACAATGTTGTATGCTAATCCGGATTGTCAATCAAACAGTTGAATGTAGCCAATCGCATTAGAGCACTCCATGTTTTATTTTTACTTACAGATTACTTGTTGTCTTTGACTTTCGTATGAGATCTGAGCATTTGCTACTCTATTCTTAATCTCCTTACTTGAAAATTCAATTATATTTACGAAATATGTGTAAACATAATTTAAGATGTTACGTTAAAGTGCTCCCCAGCTGTCAATCACACTTCATGTGAGGTGGAGAATGACATGTAATGAAATTCTATTTAATCGAAATTCCATTACATGAAGTTCACTTATATCAACTGATTAAAGTAGAAGACATGTGCTACGGAGTTTGAAATCTGAGTATAACAATAAATCCGTAGTTTACTTAAAATGTGATACTTTATGTGCAATAACATTCCTTAAATTATCTTCATATATTACGTTCCATGATCAAGCATCATTTTCCCTCTAATTATAGCTCTCCTATAATCTTAAATATGATGATTTATGTGTAATTATGCTCATTGTATTATGCTATATGATCAAATAAAACATTAATAACTCCTCCTCGCTCTTATTTTCCTTCTTCTCTTCGTCTCCTCACTCATCTTCTCCTCCTCTCCTCACTCATCTTCTCCTCCTCTCCACCCTCTACTCGCTCTTCTACTCTTTTCTTCTTCTCTTTCTCCTCCTCACTCTTTTTCTGTTTCTCATCCTCCTCACTCTTTTTCTGTTTCTCCTCCTCCTCACTCTTTATCTCTTTCTTCTTCTCTTTCTCCTCCTCATTCTTTTTCTCTTTCTCCTCCTTCTCACTCTTCTTCTCTTCGTCTCTTTACTCTTCTTCTCTTTATCTCCTCCGTCTCCACACTCTTCTTTTGACTCTTCTTCTTCCTTTTCCTCTCATTTTTTCCCTCTCCTTCTCGCTCCTCTTCCTTCCCCTTGCCGCTCTATTTCTTTACCATATCGTCCAGTTTTCCTTCTTCAAACATTACCTTGATATTTTTGTCTCGTTTTGCAATCATTAACTTCTCACATACGTCTTCTTAGCATGCACTTAATCGCCAAAGGCAAAATTACAATGCCTGGTTTTCAATACACTCTTCTGTTATCAACAGTTACCACAATAAAGTACAAGGGCGATTTTCCATGAATAACCAAACAAAAGATGAACAATGCATACAAAATGGACTATTTAATTGTGACAACATAGTCTACTGAATATTACAAGATCGATAATATTTTGAACGTGTTGCATTCTTGTTGATACAGAAAACTTGCCTAACTTTGAGAGAGATACCTTGAGCAACCGCCAAGATACACCCTTTCAAACTTTGAATGATGCCTATCTAAACCTTGTTATTTCAACCCAGTTTACAATTTTATAAACTGGGGAAAATTAAGAATGTTTCCTTAAGGCCTTTTGCAAATTCAAACAGCCATTTCGAGCAGTCGATAGGAGGTTTGAATGCTATGTTTCGTATTCGGGTATTTGGTGGAATGGATATCACTTTGATGTAGTTATAATTGGGATTCCACGAATGAATGTCTTTGTCACGTCATCGCTACAGTTCTCTTTTCTCTACTGTCAAATCCCACTGGCTATCATGGCCAGCATCTCCAGGACAGACAAATGGTGGATTTCAAAACTTCAGACGTCAGACTTTATATGTCAGATTCAGCTCTGAAACATATCAGATGTTAACGTACTATACTCCCTATTCTCTCAATACCTTGACAAAGAAGAAAAAAAACAATTTTCAAACAATCTTTGGAGCAGATTTTTTTACAGTTTTGGAATTTATCAAAATTTCAATTGGTTAAAACGAAAACAAGTAAAGGTGGGTATTAATCTGCTAGTAAAACGCAAAGGAACCAATTCCATTTCCTGCGCAAAAATCAATTAAAGGTGAGGCGACGAGAAAGCTTTAACCGGGCAATCAAAGGGCTTTTTTTGCCACAACGACATTCGTTGACTACGTTCCAACCTTTGAAAAGATTTGGGGTCGCACAAGACGACGTTTCGGCCAGCGTGTTAATGCTCCTCAGTTTGAAAGTGGTTGAAATGTGAAATTTTGTTACGATATGCTCTTAACGAATTGTTACTGATCATATATCAGTTACAGACTAATTAATAGAAAGGGTACGCTGGGATCCAAAACTCAGAAGGATATTTCACAGCGGGCGATTATTCACCTAAGACTAAAAACTCGGCAAATGCAAACTTGGTAACAGTACAATATACAAAGCACGTTCAAAGCATTACGGCAGCCCCACACGATAGGATCCAGTTGAATGTTGACCGATTTAAATGGGTCGATATATGAGAAAGAGGCCCTTAGTTGAAATACTTGTCTCTACTTAAGAGCGGGCGCTACTGCCAGAGGGAGAACTTAATCGTGAGTAACACGCGAGGGGTGTTAAAGTGCGAGGGGGTTATATGCTCGGGGGGCTTTAAAACTAGCAAAGGGCGCATATTCAAGAACTGGGTACATATTCAAGAAATGAGCACATATTGGAATGAGAAACCTCCATTCCCGACCACTACGATTATTCAACGGAGTCATCATTTAAAGTTTTGTCGCAGTAAACATTCTCGCACGAGTTGATATGAGGCGGAGCTTGCTGAACCGAAGAGATGAGTTTTGCTCGCCTACACAGCAAAAGAAGTTTGTAAACTACATCCGGCGTGTATCGGCCACTTCGAGGAAAGCGGCCCTGACTCGGAATGGTTCCTTTTTGTTCTTCATAGCAGTTTCTACCTAGTAAATGTACAACCACACTTGGTTTCCTTGCGTTGTTTATGGGGCTTGTCTCGCCACCTGCATATTGGACGGGACCTAATCGGCCATTTCACCACAACAGCTAGCTCATTACGTTCAACAAAAATCTCCGTCGCTCTTTTCTTAGTTCCCACGGATCCGAGATAAGAATTTGCAGACAAAACCCTTGACGTACGACTTAATAATTTATTGCTTTCCAGCGGATTTTCCTCGCGACGACAAACTTATAAAAAGAGATAACCTAAGAAAGTTGACCGCGTATGGCAGGTGCCAGGTGATCTGGTACTTAGTCAAATGCAGCAATGTGTACATAATAAGAATTGAAAACAAGGGTCCCTGCTGTGACAATGGCTTTTAAGTCTCCTGAAAGGCGTTCGAGAACAGTCGTTCACCTACTTTTAATCCACTCAAGAACACAGAATAAACAATGCTTTGAAGTAAACAAATTTTACCAGTGTGATTGTAAAACAGCATTTTACGAAGATCAGAAAGCAGTGTGGTATTCCCTTAAATACAAAGCTGAAAGATCTTTGGATTTTCTATTAGTAGAAACAAACACCTGGCCTTTATGCAGCTCCTTCGTTATTATTTTTTTACTTTCTGGCAGGGAGCGTTTATCTGCGCTCTTATCTGCTCCAAAATTAACTTGTTTACTGAATGGGAACAGCGCTGTGGCGTTAATCCTCCGTTAAATATTCTGAGCTTTTGGTTCATTAAACTTCACCCAAATATGAAGGCGGTGGCTACGGTACGTTTCACCAAAGCTGACTATATGACCGGAAATGAGCCAAACTTTAGGATTTCCTTCTTAAACGAAGTAACAGCCAGCAATACTCGTAATAAGCAAGTTGGAATCGCTAAAGTAATTCGATTTTGCGTTGACCAATCATATTCCAGGGTTTATCAAGATGTAAACAAAATTTTACGGGTTGATGGAGGCGCAGCTGCGGTTTTATGTATAATACAGGTGCTAGATAACCCCTGTGTTTGAAAACGTTTGCAAATGGCCGTATCTAAGTAGGCGAAAAACAACTACGGTACATGAGAAAACTATAGTTTGTTAATGTATACTATACCACCCGATTTTGCTGCCAAGGTTTATCGCTTTTAAAGGTACAGGCTAGACTACTGTGAATTCTTAACAGCTTATAAATTCACACCTAATGAGAACTTAGTAGAAATACAACAATTGTGAAAAGCAATAACTTAATAATACGTTGAAAAACTAAATCGAGATTAAGGAGAGTAGCAAGGATCAATCCTCTAGGTAGGAACTGAAAGCAGAAAGATAGCGAAAACTGCATCGAAAATTGTCTCGACAAAATATAATATGTTTTGCGGTTAATTTCCCTACGTCAAAAAGCGACGATATATCAGTGAAAGTGTACCTCGTATGACTATTTCTCTAGGCATATGAGTTACATCCCTCCTACGAATTCATGTTACTGGAAAAAGAAGTGCTGTGTGTCTAAGACAACGTTATGTAGTGGCACTTTTCATCTGCCAACTAAAGGGCAAATCATCGGACTGAATAGGGAAAGAAGTGCACTATGGCGAGACCTATTGTTCCCTAATAGATTTCCCTAATTCATGTCAAATACATCAGCTCTATTTGGGAATGGTATTTAAGTTCATTCTCCTTAACATTATAATATGGTATAAAATACTTTCGACGATGTAAGATCTGTAGGTGCTCTGAATTTGGAGAAATGAAGTGCTCTACAATTATACGAATCTACTCAGCACTGGTATCACACACACGCACACGCACAAACACACATCCAAAGACACACACACACACACACACACACACACACACACACAAACACACACACACACACATATGTATATATATATATATATATATATATATATATATATACACACACACACACACACACACACACACACACACTCACACACACACACACACACCCCCCCCCCCCTCTTACTCAAAGCTTTGTAAGGGTATATGGTTTATTAGGGTATGTGTGTGTGAAGTAAGACACTCTTTTAAGTACTCTGTCGATACAACTCAAGATATTCATATATTTCCTCCGTGTAGAGTTGCTTGATGTCACCGGAGAAGAGGGGATCCCTCTAGTAGCCACATATGACACTTACGGGGACGAAGACGACGATGATGGAGAGGAAGAACACGTAATAATGGTGACACCAAGTACTGAAGAAACACAAACAGATTGCGATATGAAAAGACGACGTTCCACCTACAGCGTGAATAAGAAACTGGAAATATTGAAGAAATATGAAACCATATACAAGAGAAATGCAAGACGCACCGAAAGGGAAACTGGAGTTCCCAGAAAATGTATCCAGCGATGGCTACAGCAACGCGATAAAATCGAAGAATTAGCCAAATCATATTACGATGAGTATGGCAACGAGGTGCGTAGTTATACGGTGCGTGAAAGCAGGGCGGTATTTCCTGAGCTGGAAGCGGAGCTTGCTGCCATTGTTGCAAATAGACATGGGCTTACAAGATCCGAAGTGTCGCGGTTGGCAATGGATATTTTCCCTACTATATACCCATCCAAAGACCCTAGCTGTTTTAAAGCAAGCAAACACTGGTTTAATAACTTCATGCAGCGCCTCAAGGACGGTGTGGATTATGTGTCGAGGCCAGAAACGTCTGAAGATGTTGGAGATGTTGTGATACCGGTGCAGATAATTACTGAGAATGAGATGAAAGAAGAAGGTAAGGTTTTAGCTGTCGATGAGCGACCAGGCTTTCAACGTTGTGATACGTCAGTGTATTCCCTCAATGTTATGAATTTGGTTTGTTGCCTTATCTTAGTGTTTATCGTCAGTTCCCTGCAACTATGAGTTGGACAAATATTTAATGCCCTCCACCCCCACCCTCCCCGCCATTTCAAGTGAACTCGGACTACATGGGGGTACGTATAGTTATCTGATTGCACCGTAAAACTAAATCCCAAATCTTTCAGCATGCCATATCCATACCCTGATTGCCTTACCATTTATCTCAATCAATTCAACGTACCTGTATGTGTATCATAGTTGATGCGCACATACACATCCTCCCAAGGTTACAAGACCGTATCTACTTATAAATGTTACAAATCATTTATATAGCTAGTGATACATTATGTTGAATTACCATCATTGCTTTGCTCTGTAAAGTGAAGAAGCCCGGTTGTTAATGGAATGCTGTACCATCGTGGACGAAGGCACACGCCCAATATAAGAACCTTTTCCGTCGTTGAATAATGTTGGTACGCCTGATTTCTCATGATATACACAATAAGTCATGCTTGCTGTGACGTAATTCTGCTTTATTCCTACATTTTAGCCGTACACCTGAAGACGTTTTCTAAGGGAGCAATTTTCCCCGGCGGCTTTTTCTAATGTGGAAAACTCCCCCCGCCCCCCAATAACAGCAAATTCCTGTATGCCTTTGGGCATGGCGACGAGTGAGGTGGCCACAAGATAGAAAAGGTTGCAAAGGTTTAGCTCTTAATTTTTCTAACTCATTTCTGGGATATTTGTCTGGGAGGGGCACTTGCCCAGTGGGCAATTTATCCGGGGGGCAAATATCCGGGAGGCAATTGTCCGGGGGGGAATTATGCGGGGGGCAATTGTCCTCGGGGGCACTTGCCGAATACCATCGTCACCATCCGTCTTAGAACCACGCATCTCTTAAATGAGAGTCCTCTGGATTATATGCCCATTTATTAATAGGGCATCTGAGTTAGTATCTGTCCTTTGGTGTCCATTTTACATGATACACAAAACGTATACTACATAATCCATCCATAATTTAGGTTAATTACAGCAACGTTTACGGCAGTCATATACCCTTAAGTTCAACAATTCCTTTTTTACATCTTCCCTTTCAGAGGGTGCAACATGCCCCAATCCACTTCAGTACTCTTCTCACGATGAAATGGATACAGAGATAGTGGACAGTACAAGTAAACAGCAGACTCATGGTAACATATCTGCGAACATGCCAGATGAAAGCAGTAAAAAGGGGGCAAATATGAAGGACGATACTGCGGCAAGACGATGCCGTTCAACCTACAGCTTACCTTTCAAGCATAGTGTTATTCAGAAATTTTACAGCGAATTTGGGCAGAGTATAACACGGACGTCTAAGGCTTTAGACATACCAAGGAAATGTATTCATCGCTGGGTGCAGCAGCAAGGAAAAATCGAGTCTTTATTACAGATTAATTCAGCCGCTGAAGATGGATCACAAGATCATAAATCTGCCGTACGATCAACCTCAAAGAAGGACGCCTCTATACCCCACGGGGTGACGTGTTACGTCAAAGAAAAGCCTGCACCGAAGCAAGGTTTGTGTCATTCATGCATTGTAGATACTTAAAGAATAGGGGGATATGGCATAGTTCGCACCCCCACCAGGCAGATGGGGGGTCAAGCATTTTCAAAAAATATTGTCTAGGTGGGAGTTGGCTCAAATCTCATTTACAGGTAGGGGTTGGCCTCTAAGGTGGGAGTTGATATTTGCAGGTGGGGGTTGTAAACCAGTCTAAACTAAATATTTTTACACAGTGGTATCCACTTCAAATTAAAAGTTGTATTAACGATTCTGGTTCACTTAACGTAAGAAAACTTTTTCAAGAAATTGGGCGTTCGGGTGTTTTCTTCAAGGAAGTGGCATTGTGAAACCTTTTAAGTGAGGAAATTTTCAATGGAAGAACTCTAAATTAATGTGTCTATTTACATTATTGGTGGGAAGCGGCGATTTGAACTTTTGCTAATTATGCCTAAAAATTTCGTCCAGGTAGGGGTTGGCCTTTAGAGTTCTAGATGAGGGTTGATTTTTCCAGGTGGGGGTCCAGACCCCTTTGCAAACTATGAGTAGGAATATCGATATATAGTGACCATATTCCGTAACTGTTTTATGTCATAATGTGTTAATAGCTTAATAGCATAACTTGCTTTTGGAACGATCTTACTCGTTTTTGCCTCTGCAGCAAAAGTTGCCTCAGCACCAGACGTCAAAGAGCCCACGGAGCATGAAGCCACCGTCGACACTTCATTAATGCCCGTCAAGAAAGTGCGTGCCATGTACAGTTTGGAACTGAAGAAAGAAACCATTGAAAAGTACGACAAACTGTACAACTGCAGTATTCGCAGGACTGCAAGAGAAACCGGGATTCCTCGAAAATGCGTTCAACGATGGGTTAGACAAAGAGACAAAATTCATGAATTGGTAAATATTGAAGGAGGGAATAGGACATGTAAGGTCAAAGTCTATACACCGAGGAAGAGAAATGTGCAAGTGAAGGAAGAAGGTAGTGTCCCTTATTTTTATATTGTTGGTACTTCTACATTATTCAAGTTTAAATCTTACATATTACTTTTTATTCGTTTTACAATTGCACAATGTTCATTAAAATCTCGAAAACGTGAAAGAATAAGGAAATAAGCAAAAAAACAAAAAAGTTTGGGAAATTGGAAGAAATGTATAAGTATGGATGCATGTCAACAGAAAATGTATCTTTAGGGACTGTACATTTATGACGTTGCCAAAAATTGAAATTTCAGACCCTTCCCGTCCATGTCATCAGAAAGACGATAGGTTGTCCGGTTATTACAATACGTTACTTACCTCTCCTCCATTCTCACGCCCCATCCTATTATGTCGCCATCATGAACGTATGGTCACTTGGTGTTAATCCAACGTTCCTGCCAGAGACTGTTTCTGCGATATCTCATTTGCTGGGGTACTGTCACAGTCAGGTAGCAGGTTAACATTTAAGTTCTCTTCCAATTGCTGTTTCTTACCTCCATCCCATTTGTGCTTCAAGAATTCCCAGTTTCGGAAGACACCATGCAGTATGGCACAGTGTAGTTGACAATTAACGTTGCGCTCAGTTGAAATCGACCAAAGATCGATCAGTTGATCAGATTTATGGAGTGAGTTCTAGTAGGGTACAGTGAAGTGTACATTACGCAATTTTTTTTCGAAAATCGAATCATTGTCCGACTTCTGTATTTATTTTACTGTAATGTAGTACAAGGGCATGTACCAATGACATTCAGTACACGATGTTGTTGGAACATTTCAAAGTACTTAGAGATTTTACTGGAGTGAGACACCTTCATGACGGTGTGACTTACGAAAATTGATTCCGTTGAAGAGTGACAAAGGCAATGGTTTAGCAACCTAACTTCGCTCGATAGTACTAAAAATGGCTGGATTATTGACAAGAAAGTTTACTGTTATTAAGACCTTAGAATTCGTTTTTTTATTAATATAGATTTGCTAACGTAAAAACAAATGTAGTGAAAAGTAGTAACAACGTATTTTCCCGATGTTTCGGTGTCATCTTGACGCCATTTTCAAGGTAGATAAATAACAATTGTGTAATATTGTAATATAAAAGATGTTTGTGTGTATAACCTACATACCCTGCATCGCACAGGTCACATTAGAATTTATACACAACACATTGTTGGTTGATAAGGGAGGGCTTTGGTTCCTTATTCTAGTGTACAAGCATCTTTTCCAGGGTGTGGATGGACACAAACGGAAATCGTCCTCCTTCTACAAGCATTACGCTGAGAAGCGTAACTTCAAAGTTTCAGATCACTTAATTGAATATTTTCAAGTGCTTGCTAGGTACAGCAACAAATTTGATTGTTTAGTTAAAGAGATGCCATACATTCGCACGCTCAAGCTTAAGGTTGAAACGGACTGCATCCAAGCAAAAGTTTTCGTTTAGATTTTTCATATTGTGTAATAATATTGTAAATGTTCGTTACACAGTTCTTCTTTATCTACCTTAAAAATGGCCTCAAGATGACACCGAAACGTCGGGAAAATACATTACTTTTCATTAGAATTCGTTTTGGTTGAGTAGAATCACCGAAAACAGTAAAACACCAGTGATCGGTATAACCCAGGGAACGTGTGATTCAATGTTTAATTGCAGAAAGGTTGTGGC
>JAAAKM020006971.1:111970954-111982310 GCA_010016025.2 Alatinidae sp. Z8VKAUB7J3
TTGTATACATTCACTTGTTATTGCAACACAGTGAAATAAACAAGGGCTGCTGACATCACAATTGTTTCTATTTGCTCACTATTTACAGTTACTCTGTGGGTCAAAATATGAAAGTTATGGTAACATAATCACTTCGTCTTGTTCTCTTGCTTTCCTATTTCATTCAACTTTACATCCAGTATCTATGACAAGCATTTGCATATTTATTCTTTGGTTGTAATTTCACCTGCCTAGTCTACCATATTGGTACTACTCCATCAAATCAGCTGGGAATCCCATAATAGGGCAATGGTTTGGGGCCGGTGCCACTTGCCGTATAATTTCTTGATACTACTTTAGTTCCATATGTAAGGATATCATAGTGACATTTGCATTTTTCTCTCCTTTTTTTTTGAACCACTCAAGTAGTACAAAAGTAGTTAGTAGCAAGTTCTTTTTAAGAGTGATAACAAGCAATGCACTCTGTTTTATTTTAGTAATCTGCTGTTAAAACCCGGCCACGGTCGAAATTAAACAAAAGCCTCTTCAGGTTTATAAGTCTTCCAAACTGTAACCTTGTTTTTTGCAGCTTGAAGTTGTTCTGAACAACTTTTAAAAGAAAGTGTGTCACATCTGCAAAGTTGTCTGAACCTTTCCGTAAAGGGATGTAAACTAGTTATCAAGGTCTACCATAGTGCGCATAGCCAGAAACATCACCAAATGTAGTGATGCATAAGGAATTTCATATGATTGGAATAAAATTTGGGATAATCTGCTAACCAGCACAAAGAGGAGACCAATGCACATGCTCTGAAGTGTTTACTTCTATAAGTAGCCCATTGCTTATTTTCATTGGTAAGGACATATTACTTACCCTCTGATTATTGCATAGGACTGATTTAGGACGGAAAAACATAGGACGGAAAAGAGATGTAACAACTGAGCCAGGAATTTTTTAACACACATTAAACAGTTCACAATGGGGATGGAGATGTAAACAAATCCAGAATTTTTGCAGGGGCTGCCGCAGTTGATGCGTAGCCTCCCAACAACTAATTTGTAGCTTAAAGTAACACTTAGGTAGTGTTTTTATCTGCTGACAGTTGATAAAAAGGGAGTTGCATGTATGTGTCAATTGCCTTTAACGCTATTTTGAACTTTACATTTTTATGTGCTGTTGATTTATTGAAGTAAGTGGGACCATCAGTGATTTTAAATGTCATTTGACCTTAAAGTGCCCTATGCGCCAACGAAAGTGTCATGTATGTGGGCACTGCTCGAGCTGCTGCCAAAGTTGAGTGCGATGCACAAAGCCTTATAGAAGACGTGGAAAATAATATGTTATAAGATTTTTTCACGTTTTTCTTGGATCAGCTGCAAAGTTATTTATTGACCGTTGTATTAACTGTAGCAGGCGATCAGAAGGTCAATATTTGTTAAAGGTTTACTTTGGAAAATACGATTTGCTTCAAAGCTGATCCCGTAAGCACTGAAACTAATAATTTACCCAGTAGACCACTCATGTACAGATGTAGGTGTCGAAGGATTACACGGTTCTGGATAAAGTGTTACTTTTCTTGTTACTAGCGTTCTGGCATCCGGACTACTGGAATCCTGCTCACATTTTCTAGAGTCCAGTCTGGATGAAAGTGCATCCGCTGCTTATTACAATCTGGAAAATTCGGAAAGCCTTCGACACAAAGTTCTTGAAGGATTTAGGAAATCGAAACAAGTCTTTAATGAAACACGACAAAGAGCTGCAAAGGCTATTGGATTTGCAAAGATGCTACAAAAAGATTTAGGTATTGCTGCAGAAGTTTCAATAAAAGTGTCCATGGCCGATTTCTTAAAATTGTTATCAGACAATGGATTCGTTAAGGTAAGAAGTCCTCTCCTGAGAAAATTTTCTGATATATTGTCCAGATGTGGTTAAGGCAATGCAGCCATTGTTTTAATATGTTACACTTAATATGTTTTTCACAGAGACCGGAACCTTTTCCAGGAAAAATATTGTTTCCGTGGAAACTCACCCAACCTATATTGACCTAAGATTTGTTTATCGGCGTGTTTTTTGCGTTTTGGGTAGCCATCTAGAGTACGTTCGGTTGATCATATTTGGATTTAAGAAATGTTCCCAACCGCAGCCATACCAACTAGGGTGCGTAAGGCTACAGTGGATTTGATTGAAATACTAACTTGGCCTCAAATCTAACACTGTAGTGACTGGCATGTGAATGAGTTATAACCTTGCGCAAATTCCCACGCCAACTCACCTTTTAAAAGCTTGATAATTGCGCATCTGATAAACTTAAACACATTCCCCCCTCGAGTAAATCGTTTTCCGAACAGTCCCGTATGAAATATCAGTTTAAAAGAGCTCCTGTTTTGTTCCCCTTGACTGAAAAAGTTTGCGTAAAATGTTTCAGAATTATGCATACGCATCAATTGAGAAACAAAGAGATGCTATAGATAAAATCTTTTACTTCTACTTACGTAATTTTACTCTAAAGACGATGAAGATTGTTACCAGCAGTGCATGTTTCTAAATATTTCCTTGAATCGAATATCGCGAAACAACGCTATCAAAATAGTAGCACGTGTTTAGCAAAGGCAATGTTTGTATCTTACATTTCATAATATACTTCCCGTAAGCCGGTAGAAATGGTTCGAGTGAACAAATGATCGGATTAATGGACTATGGAGTTCTGAATAAGTATCAGTGTAGGTTCAAGGGGAATCCGTTCAAGTTAATGAATGTTCGAGGTGCCTAAAGTACAACCCACTGTAAAAGCCAAAACAGGGCTGAAGCTGATTGAGACGACTGTGCTCTTACTGGAGAATTCGGTAATCTGACACAGTCTTGATTAAGATAGTCTTCTGTCGCTGTGGCTCGGTTCAAGTAAAATTGGAGGAGTATGGGACCCTATTAAAGTGATTACGGTAATATAGGAGACCACGCAAACAGACGGAGAGTTTTTATTGTCGAAGTCACAAACAGTGTTGTAGAATATATAGACGTAAGAGATTTTCAAAGGAATTCAAAGGTGAAACGTAAGTCATCGTTTCGTAAGAGGTTGAGTCGTAGCATGCAATCTGAGTTTACAATCTCATCTCTCTGCTTTTGTACATTACGATTGTTAAGCGTCACAAAACAGATTTTTAAAAAGATCAGGTAATTGGATCCACATGCAAACTTGTACCTCATCATTATTATGACCTTTTCCACGTGATTATTTCTTAAGCTCTTCGTTTTTGAAATTTTGAAACCAGTTTTTTGAACAACAGAGATTTTGTGAAACATAAGAACGCAAATTTAACGGTTAAAATTTTTTCCAACGTTTCAGAAAATTTTTTAGTTTTTTCACTCTTTACTTGGTGTATAAATAGATATTGTTTCTTTGTGATATAATTTCCTAGAGAAGGGTGTCATGATGAGAAATTATAACCGTTATATTTGTGTGCTGAACATTTATGAACACATTCATTTGCGAACACGTGCAGTGGATGGAATTCTTTGTCTAGCAAATACTCTGTACTGACAACTATGACCGTACCAGGAATCGTATATCTAAGCATTGTCCTTGCTTTAAAATGTAAGCTACTTTGAGAGGTTAGGTATTGTAGTACAGTAATTTCACAGAGCAAACCAAGGACATGTTCTTAGTGTTTCCGTTACTGATATGAATTGAGCAGTCGAGACCGTTTTGACATTGTTACAAAAAAGGAAGCAGTACCGAGTGTGGAGCAGGGTAGACCCTCGCTATTTATGATACAATACCATTCAGATGTAAGCTAGAAACTCTATTAACGCACGTTACGTGACCAAAGGTGTTACTGTAAAGCAAGTAAGATAAATTAGCCTTTCGTAGATCATTACTGCTCCTAAGATGAATTGTTTACTCTAAATTTGAAAACGTGGGAGTTGATATTCTCCCAAACGTCCCAAGGTTCATCCTGTTTCTCCTGCATGCCATTGTAAAGACCGTATCACGTAGATTTCAAGACATAGAGACTAGAAACTTTGCAATAACTCATTGGCCATCTCAAAATTTGTCTATGGTCCGAGTCTGCCGATTTTGGGTACGAAGATATTATTAAAATCGATAAAAGCTGCATGTGAAAAACTGATACGCAGAGTGGTAAAGCTTGAGGTCATTCAGAGTTAACACATCCCATCCTTTTCTTGTTCAGTAATTGATCTTTTCGAACTAAAGCGAGAAAAGGTCGTCTTGTTTTACTTATGTTATATTGAGGCCTTGCAGGAACGTTGTCCGCAAGCAACAATTTTTGCCTGAAATACGAGCCGCTTACAATCAACAGGGTATATCCTAGGTGTCACAGACCCATACCTCCTAACAACACTCTTTGTACAGGACTCAACCGGAAACACTCGTAACCATATAGCGACCTTGGTTACGTGGTGGCAACAGCATGCTTAATACAATGTTCTAACTGTTACTACAAATATGTGTATGCTCTTGGAAGTATCGTGCAAGATTTGATAAAGATTCCTGATAGATTGACTTATTTGGTAAAAGGAATCCTTTGATAGATAGTACCGTCTTGTAGAAGATACTGTGTTAAGCATGTATTTGGCATCATGTAACCAAGGTCTTTCTAGCTTACGGTTTAGTCAAGTACGGTGGCTTTTGTCATTGTCGGTTCTTGGTAGAGCTCCGACCCCGTCACCTTACTTTCTTAGTAAATTTATCGCTTTCTTCATTGCAAACACTGGGCATAGACTATGCAACTCTTTCAGAGAAGCACTCCAGTTCCACACCAATCAGAAATCAATAGCACTTTAACAAACAAGACGAGTATCAAGTGCTAGACACTTTGCAGTTCTACGTTCCTTTAAACTCTTACTCAAAGAGTAGGGATCTTGATTTATTGGGAATTAAACAACTTCTTTGTTAAGTGGCAAGAGACGACTCAGTCACAATCCTATTTTGTATGCTCTTCCTAGTATGAGGCATTCCGCTGTGTTGATTAATTTCTTAATCTACTTTGAGAGTAAAATCAGCTTTCATTACCACCGCGTTCATCCCCACTAGAAGACAGTAATAACAAAGTTTGAAATGAGCTCCGTTTTGCATTACTGCTTGCGCAAGTGTATACTTTGCCCTTGCAAGTTTCGTCTTTTGTTTTACTTCATTTGTGATACTCTTACACAGTTTAGACCTGAGATCATCCCCTTCGCAGCGGTCACATGTTAAGCAAATAGTCAACTCCATAAATATAGCTGGGTAGTAGATTAAACTCCTCGCCATGAACCCGAAAGTGAAACAGATATCTGATAAATTTATGACGTTGTTGTTGTTAACTGAGACGGTACAGATTTGAAAAGCTTAAAGTTGCTTAACATTCCCGACTTTGTTTCAGTAAGGGTCCTAACGTGATTAGTTCATATGCAATCCGGATATACTTCTGTCAACGAACAGTTGAAGATTTGTCCCCCAGTATGGAAATCTGATGGCAATATCTAGAGAGGGTCACGAAATTCAAAAATCCAAATTAGAAAACAGTGATAAGGTAATAATGTGAATAAGCACGTATAAAAACAAATACGTAACATTTTAAAATTTGTATTTCAGGTGGTTTAAATATGTTATGAAATCTTGTGAACCACGAGCACTGGAAACCCTGATATATCAACGAGCTTCGAAAGATTTTACTCAATACGAAAGCTCCGTTTATCGCCATCAGGCATTTTTGTTTTTATAGATTTTAATGTGTCATTTTAAAGTTGTTAGTCTTATATATACGAAATTCTCAAAGAGTGGAGCATTACCACAATAGCTTGCAATCTAAGGGCGCTAACCGGTTTCGAACCCACGACCCGATGATTACTAAACCAACGCCTTAACCATTGGATCATCAAGCGGTCATCATGAGGTCGTGAGTTCGAATCCAGTCAGTGCCCTAATATTGCAAGCTATAGTGGTAATGCTCCACTCTTTGAGAACTATCTATAATTGTAATGTGTCTGCTGAGAATATATATATATATGTACATATATGTATAGATTAAGGACCAATATGTTTATTTATAGTGGCCAAAGATGCGAGCCTCAACAGTCCGGCAGATAGTCCACTTGCCGTCTATGTTGATTTTCAGGAGGAAACTCATGATTTAAATAAGGAGAGTTAATTAGAGTGTAGTAGTTGAGAATATCTAACGTGCTGTCATTTCACTACTCCGCAAGTAACGCACCTGCACACAAATGCAACCTGTCAATGAGAAGCCCTGGGACACTCCTAGAAAGTCCAATTCCGGAAATTGGACAGCAGTACTCATAAGGTTGAGTATAATAATGGAGATCGTCTTTGATTTCAATATTGTATGTTTTGCATGCGGACTTTGCAAAACACTTTACTAAAAGAGAATACAAGCAATCATCGCGAATCTTCGAGTCAAACATGCCTATACTTTTGTCGTTGAGGGACTCCTGTTCCCCTTTTTTAAGTGAATTCTTGCAAGTTGTTTGAAACCGGTGACAGAAAATGCCAAAAGCAGGAGTGTTGCCAGCCAGCACTTGTCTCTGTTATAAATTCCAAGTTTATGATTGGAATGTAACTCCTCTAAAATCGATCTATCTAGTATTTGTTTTGTTGAAACCACAAGCAAACTGCTAGGGGAAGACCACAGACACTGGATACTGCCAAACTTACTATCAATGATAACCACTGAAATTATTAGTCCCGTATCGCACGTGCAGAATGCATGGACGATCAAACGGATTAGAGGTCCTACGAGGAGAAATACCACCGTTGACAGATTCTCTGCTTCTCGTGTAGTATGTGGGGAGTGAGCCAATGTTTGTTAAAGTATTCACTGTTAGTCGAGGCTTTAACAGTGTTTAATGTAGGTATGGCTTTTTGAGGTCAGTGTGTTTGGTAGTAGAGACTTCGGAAATGTCAATGGCATTGAAGGATTCATAGGCAAAGGAGCGGAATCTGTAGTGAGGACTCAATGACGAAGATCAAGAGGACCAGATTATACATATCAGACGTATGGAGAAAGAGTAAATTTATCTCAGCTATTAGAGCATTTGAGTAAAAATTGGCGGAATGTATCAATGTAGTAGGCGGAATCAGGGTAAAGATGGAAAGTAGATGTTCAGCGATCAAAAGATTTGAGGCAAATTACAGGCTCAATGTCAGCAACCTAAATAGCAAGGAATATTTGTGTGGATCTTTCTTAGGTCATAATAGTTAGAAAAGTGGGTAGAATGCTTTTTTGCTTCTGACCCAGCTGGAAATTGGATTTGGAATCGACGTCAAATCTGCATACCCCTTCTTGCGTTGAATGCCGTTGGTTCGTTGTAAATGAAAGTCGGCGCAGTGTCGTGTTTCAGATGTTTGAACAACGTTGCATCGGCACTAATCCAATGTCGGTAAGACTTACGTTTAAAGACGAAAGCTTAACGTTTATCGAAGGTCGAGACAACGAACAACCCCAATGACAGTTTTCACAAAATGTACAATGAACCAAATACCGACTTTGAAATTCCGTCGGATGCATGCTGGGAAAAGGTTAAAAGTTGTGCAAATATTAGAATACGGATGCATTAACATGATTTTATTACCCAATACCTTCAAAAGAATATAAGTTGATGTTTTGAAATTTGGATGATCTTCAAAGCAGACAATCCTTTTTTGATTTATGTGTTACTTTAAGGTCATAATAAATTTAAAGTCAATAGATAATTGAGTTTAGAAAGGGCAATAGTTATCATCATCATCATAAGAATAACAATAAGAATAACATATCGGTTATGACATTATCTGAAACAAATAACAACAATAGTTACAATAAGGTTGAACAATCTTATAGTTGGAGGTTCAAAGTAGCAAAATCCTAGGACCAACCAAAGCTATACTGAACATGAATTTCGCCAATATGTTAGAAAGAGTGTGAAGCAAAGTAGAGACTCGTGGATATAGTTAAAAAGAACATGAAATTTGAATAGAAACTGATATGAGATCAGTTCTTTGCGAAGAATGTAATGTTTTGGTAGATCATAATTAGTGACACATTTAAAGAAAACGACTATTGATTTGATGTTCCAAGACATGTTTCGAATATCCTCTATCCATCTTCAGTTGAAACTAATTTACAAGACAATTCTACACAAATTTATTTACGTTTGAACTACTGACACATGTTACTCTATTTACAGAAAAAAACCAATAAAACTAGACAAAATGTATCACTTATCTTATATTGCTGAGAAATTTTGGAAATAGATCATAATTATTTGGAGACAGCTCTTTGTGGCACATTTTCAGTCTGTAAGTCTTTAACGTAACCTGTCAAAGTTGATCTGTTTTAATGTACCAGTTTTTTAATTCAGATAACTTTTCGATTATAAATGGCTAACGCCCAAGTGGCATTGCATTGGGTAGGTGGATTTACCTTGTGTGCTTGTTTTTATTTATCTTGTGTCTTTGTTTATATTTATTTTTTGTGTTTGTGTTTATTTGTTTTGTGTTTTTGTGTTTATTTGTCTTTTTGTGTTTGTTTATATTTATCTTTTGTGTTTATTTGTCTTTTGTGTTTGTTTTTATTTATCTTATGTGTTTTTGTGTATAAATCACAGACGTAAATGTTGAGTATCTTTTGTTGGAGAATATGGTTTCCTTTTATATTTGCATGTTATTTTGCCAGAAGAAATATGCATAAGGTCTATTTTCATTAACTCCACCGTGTTTTAGCTGGTGGCAAAGGTAGGCGAGCCTATGATGTTAGATGCCCCTGATGTGTCCTCATCATTTATGCCATGATTTGCCCTCTGTATACCAAAATGGCTAGTTACATGGACACAGCAACAAGCCAAATTCAACATTGTGGGATTTCTGCTTGGCCTTGCAGTGCCCTCAGTGAAAATCATGACATTTAAAGTTGCATTGTTTTGAAATTGGACCATGCATATATTGTTTTAGCTATGGTGAAAATAAGCTAGTAGCTAAGGGCTCAAGAGGATGTGACCTCAACGCCAAAGAGTGCTCCCATAAAGTCTGAAACTGGTCTGTGCCATCAATGTAGTCATCAATGACTATGTAGTCTACTAATCCGGCACTCCATTTCTAGGAGGAGTGGCCCTACTAACAAACATGGTCGGGGACAATCTTTCTATACAGTACTGATAGTGCATCGGCATGGGTATGGGCATCGGAATCGAACGGTTGGGATTGTAAATATAGTAAGCCGATGAATGACATTCAGAAGTGTTTATTCTGTTTTTAATTGTAAACAGTGACAAACATACGTGCATTAAAGATTTTAGGCGTTTTTATTTTTAGACGGTTTCCCAAATTTTACTAGTCTGAAGGATTTGAGTCTGATTATGGTATAGTAGACCCCCCCCCCCAACCCATCAAATGCCAGCAGTTATTATTATTTTGAAACTTAACCAAAGTCGTAGTCACCATTTAGATATTGATCAACTGGGGAATTGTCACGTCAATTTTTATTCTGTATGTGAGGAGACACGAGCCTGTAACAACATTCTGAAGCATACGGCATGTTAGACAGATGAGGCAAAGCCGATTTCTGGTGATGCGAGCGGTAAGCTGGGAATCCGCAGCGTGAATGTCAAAGGAGGCAACATGACAGCAATGCCCGTGAAATAAGATCACTTTTGGCCATTCGCGCTTGTTTTTCAGTCTCTCAATCAAAGACCCCTGATGAGCAGTGGGCCCAACATTGAAACTACCCTAAATAAACAGGAAAACCACCAAACAGGCTAACTAATAAATAAAGGGAAGTTGGGGCTAATGGGGACGCCCCTCAATTTGTGCTACCGGGCAGAGAAACAAGCCATGAAGCAGGCTCAACTGCCCAGTAGGAACGCATCTCGCGGATTATGGAAAGCATCTGTCATCAATGAGAACAGATACTACATCCATTCCTTGCCAAAAGGCCGAGAAGCGGCGCGGTGCTCGCGTTGATCGTTCTCGATGCCATCTCGGCCCTCCGCTTAGTCCGAGATCATTTCCCCCGAGCCACCGGCCTGCTCCGGCACATCACGGAACTTGGGCAGCCCGTCTTTGATCGGGAGGACGGACTCGCCGTAGAAGACATGGAAGGCCGGCTCGAAGGTCAGGGTTGGGAGAACAGAGGGATAGACATCGATGAAACCGCCCTCCGGATTTCCGCTCATGACATGGCCACCGCAGTTCGCGCAGTACTGCCGATGGCATTTCTCGGTTTTCGTGTAGGTGGCCAGCTTGTCGGCCCCCGCCTTGACCGCTACCGCCTCGGGTTTCCACAGGGTAAAGCTGGTGACCGGTGTCGCGGCCCAGGCCCGGCAATCGTCACAGTGACAATAGCCCTGGGCGAAGGGCTCGCCTGTTGCCTCGATGCGGACCGCGCCGCAGAAGCACTGTCCCTGGTGTGTGGTCTGATCGGTTGATGACACGATTCTCTCTCGTTTGTTACGTGAGTCCCGGGAGTTGCACGAGTCCCCGACTTCGCCAGAAGTAGCGAACCAAGGCCGCGGCTGGCAAGCGAAGACTCTCGCCCGCTTCGGTCCGCGCCATGTGAGACGGGACCAGGAAAGCCATCACAGTCCCTGGAAAAACTCGCGAACTTCCCGGTTGACGGCCTCGGGAAACTCCCACAGCGGAAATCCGCCGGCTTCCTCGATGAGGCTGTGCCGGCACCTAGGCAGCAAAGCTTCGAGGGCCGCGGCTGCATCGAGGAAGTCTGTCACGTCGAGCTCACCGTTTACGATCAACACGGGGCACTCGAGCCGGCGCAGAAGAGGATCGATCGCCGGCAGCGGCCGGCTCGCCAGACCATCGTCCAGCCAGGGCCTGCCGCCGAAATCTTCGATCATGGCCCGCTGTTCGACCGCCCGGCAGGCTTCGGGACGCGACCGCATCACCGAGAACCAGGGCCCCTCACGCCACCACCTGTCCCTCGCTGCCGCCATGCCGCGGTCTCGGACGGTCTCCCGGATGCCAGCCAGCACAGCGGACACCGTCGCTAAGGGGCGGCCGGGAAAAACCGGCGCCTCAAGCACAAGGGACTCGAAGAGAGCGGCTTGCCGGCAAGCCAGCAACAGCCCCGCCGCAGCCCCGAGATGGGTCCCCCAGAAGTGCGACCGGTCGACCCCGGCCGAGCGCAGCGCAGCCTCGATGCTGGAAGCAAATTCCGCCACACCGTAGGGTCCGGGCAAGTCCGACGACAGACCATGACCCGGCAGATCGATCAAGAGCAGCCGGTGGTCCGTTGCGAATGCAGCAACCTGGCAGGAGAAGAGCCGCCGATCCTGCGAGATCCCGTGCACCAGGGTGATCCAAGGCGCGGAAGGTCCGGCGGTCGTGACCAGTTCGTAGCGCGCCGGAAAAGTTTGCTGGCTAGGCAAGGG
>JAAAKM020006971.1:111990153-112005362 GCA_010016025.2 Alatinidae sp. Z8VKAUB7J3
ACGAATGCAAACAGGAAATTGTCATAGGGATACAATGTATCATAAGTTGGCAACTTTGACATTACGACAATTTTGAGTGGTTGAAGCTGACGAATGCAAACAGGAAATAGTCATAGGAATACAATGTATCATAGGTTGTATCATAAGTTGGCATTTCTGACATTACGACAATTTTGAGTGGTTGAAGCTCACAAATGAAACATATAAGAAAACATTAATCATGAGGTTAGCACTTCCCTGTGGCTTCACGACCCACTTACATCTATTTACATGTAAACACTGCAAACTCATCACTTTCTCTTCTGCCTTTTCAGATCCACGATATGCCGGTGGTAAAGGAAACAGAATCAATTTCAGCTTTAGCAGTTGCAATTGGATGTGGTGTGGCTGCAGCTCTGGTTGGAACCGCGGCTGTGATTTTCATTGCGAGGCAGGTTTTTGGCAAAAAGACAGTAACCAATTACGAACTGCTTAGAGCGCCTTTACCTCAGGATCGACGGCGATAAAAGTAATGGTATAGAAGAATAATGGGTAGAGATTATGATAATGATAGCTTCTAGGAATAGGTAGATTATGAGCCTCTGACGTAGAAGGCTGCAGAATTTCGAATACGACCCCTGTTACTAATAAGCACCCCCCTGAAATAAGCACGACCAACTAATACTAAGAACCCCCGCATAAGCCCTAGAACCTTCATTAGCTTACTAAATTAAAACGAGAACTAGGTCGTCATTACATGGATCTTATGATCCGTGACTCATGCGATCTTCATCTTGATCTTCGTGCGATTAAAAATTTCGCAGAGGTCCAGGACACTCATTGGAAGGGGAAGTTAAGCCCCACGATAGAGAACTTAAGGTCTCCGGATCATTCATTGTAATTTTCCTTGCCGCAATGTGTCAAATTTTCATCAATAAGGACAATATGGACAATATGTAGTCTATACAATTTTTTTATTATTATAATTATTATTATTATGGCATTAAAATTATTATTATTATTATTATTATTACTATTATTATTATCGTCATCATTATTTAAAAACGCAAAATGAGCTCTTTGATCAATAAGAACGTCTTTTACAAATACCCACCCAAAAATAAAGTAAGCTCAACTTCCTGACACCTAGCATACTGAACACGTAGTCCCGCGTTTCCTCATTAATTTCTAGACAACAGGGCTGTGATACGCAGGTGACCGAAGCACGACCCCTCACATTTTTCTCAAAGTTTTATCTCGTATGATCTCATTGAGTAGATTCTGTTTATTTTAAATCTCTGGTGTTCTTTAGAACAATTCACATTTTTGAGCCGTCGAAATTTAAAAAGCAGTCAGTCATATATCATTCCACCATTTTTGGCAAATCCAATTTCTGAGATGAGGCCTCGGCGCCCTCTGGCAATACTTGTTACGGTGCGGAACTCTAGCGAGAGTGAAATCTTCATTACAGAGATCTTACGGTCAATTTATCTTCAGATGCTGGCACATTCCACAGAGCGCTTAGGTAAGCCATGAAAAGAGAGATAATCGTCCACGATTGAGTTTTCAGGCTCTGGGGGTCATGAATCGGTGTATGGTTTCACATTCCGAAAAGTTGCAATCACCTACTGGAATTTTACAACGCGTCAAATTTTCATGTATTTGCGGAATAAGAAATAAAAACGACAAATACTCTTCTGTCGACAGAAACGTGTGCGTCTTCAACAGAATGGGCGATAGTGAACTTGTTACTTCTGAACTTGTTATCGCGTGGGCACATAACAGTCGCCTCTTACCTATTACGTCTCCCGAAAAATTTCCTACGTCACTTTAGCAGATTGCTATGACCAGTGCCTGGCGAAAAATTTAAACAAGACTGAATCTTTCACGGAACTTAATTTCGAGCTTTTGCACTACAAAACAACTTTCGAAATAAGTTGTCCGTTGGTTGTACATGAAAAAATAGCGCCGTAATGCACTAAAATTACGCCTGGGATGCTAAGTAAGCCAGTAAAACTGAGCAAGGGCCGTTGATGATAAATGATTGAGCTGTATTAGCTAAAGCACAGAATCCCCAGCTAATAAGGGCTTCTTAACATAAGTGGAGCCGGACAGAGATACGGGGGAGGCAATTGGCAGCAAGGGCTTTAAGTAATTTCTGTTCAGACGGCCAGAGCAACGGCAATGTCCTAAAAAAGAAAAAGGGATCGCTACAGCGCCAAACAATATGAAAATCATGAAAACTTACATTGTCGGTGGTGTTGTTTAATGATATTTTTGGAAACTCTTGCCCTAAGACTTGCTAAAGGTGCCATCAATTATCGAAATTACTAAGCTGTGAAGTACAGCAAATGCCTATTACAGTTCGTGAATGATTGATATACCTAGCTAGCATACGTTGTTAGTGATCACAATTTTGAAAGTACTCTGAAAAATAATTCCCATTTTCGAATATGACGACTAGAGAAATAGAGTATGTTAACATCGAAGGTCACCTAGCTCATTTGCTAGAGCGTACGCCGCGAAAACGTGGGTCACGGGTTCGATCCCAGGTGGTGACATATTTCTATTTCTCTAGTGTTCCTTTCAAAACTCTCATGTTGTTAGTGAAGCTTTTCACCCATTCTCTTCAGACTAAATACATCGGTACGTAATTCAATGTTTACACAGCATTTAAAGCATCGAAATTTGCAATAGGTGAGACACAATTGGTGGAAGTCATGGAAAACGGATAAAATTTTTGCATTTTGGACAACACTAACGAAAAACTGTTAATCTAAATACAGACTTCTTTTCGCTACATAGGGAAGGTTTATGTAACGATATCTTCAGCATCTGAGGCAGAAACATGAAGTTTCGAACTCGCTCTCTTCATCTCCCCAATACCCTGAACTGTGGGCTGTACTCTGCTAAACAATGTGGATTGTCTATTAATTGACTAACTCGCCCGAACTAGCAGTCATATTGGATCGAATAGACCCTGCTTAAGCTATAGCCTTCATATTTCTTTGATAGGAGATATTTAGTCTACTGAAGGCGAGTAGTATTGGATGTGAAATACATAAACGTGTTTTGAAATTTTAAAAAATGCTACGTTAGTTTTCGTCAGATGAGTAGGACCTTGCAAATAGCATATAAAATCAAGTGCAATACAAATCATAAAACAATATACCTAATAGTTTCCAACCAAAAACAGTCTTAATAAATACATCGGCGTATTAGCATGGAGCTTATTCAAGAGACTGTCTTTAAGAGCAGGGCGCCTATTAAAAGTCATAAGGTATTTTAAAATGTTATTTATTGGTCACTAGATAACTACAATATTTTGGATTATGATAATCGACTAGCAATTTTGAAATATTTTCACGTTTGATCCAATTTGTTGTACGAAAACGGTTTATTTCAAATTCAATGAAATTTGATTTCTTTAAGTTCTCAGTGATGTTTGCATCGTCTAGTTGAGACAGTCCCATCAATGCCGTCCTCTGTAATGCTCTTGTTATTGAATTCATTAAACATTATAGAAATCATGCAATCTGGAAAGACTGAACGACTGTAGGCTTTTAATGCGTAAATTTATCTACCGTAAATCAGCTGCTTCTGCCTTAAGTGAATCATTGGATTTCGCTCCTGATTTCATACCAACTGCAATTTTCAGAGATTCCTTGGTCTCGTGTGCTTATGTGCTGAGTGCTTAGAGGGGATAACCCATTGCCTGACTATTCTTTTTTGTTCCAGGATTGATAAAGGAACATTGACGGACCCACGAACTTTAGCGACACCACCCTGTACTTTTTTGATAAGAGTAAGGCATGTAAAGCTCACTTTATATGCCGTTATTGTAGAACATATACTGCTACAAGCATAGAAGAGTTGTAGTAAACCTTATGAATAATTAAAACATTTATAACCTTTTTTTTATATTTTTATTTTAAGAAACATGATCATAGCAAGTCAATTTTTGTAGGAAATCTTCCATTTGGTAAGTATTGGTTTTAGGAGAGAAGCTGTAGTTCTGTTTGTGTTTAAATTACTTACTTACAAAAGATACCAGTCCTTCATAACATCGTCTCGTTACATTTAAGATTGCATCTACAGTTTTAGCGTGTTGCTTCATAAAAAATTATAATTAAAAAATCTAAGAATTCACCAGTAAAGGCAGAGACGAAAGAAGCCAGGCCAACTTTACTTTTCTGATTATGCCGTCATGTTTCGCCTTTTACTGACTAAAATCGTGGCTCAGTGGAGTTTCCTATTTTCCTGTTTTCTTTGTTGTTGTTATTTTTTATTTAATTATTCTTCAAAGAATAGTTGACGTCCTTGTAGTCCCTTAGCAAACATTTGCCTGCCACTTTTCACTCTTAGAATTCTAAAGATAGGAACTTTCTTACTTTTACTCTTATTGCGTTTGCCATATAGCTTTATTTTGATTAAGGAAAACCTTGTCAAAATCTGTCTTTCAAAATTTGATTGTAGTCATAAGGCAAGCAAAAAGTTCTACATTGAGCCCTTTTTCAGGGTCAGATTGGACGTCAAGATAAAAGTTCTATAAACATACAAATAAACAATACTGCAATTTTATGTTTACCAAGTAATTCACACAAAAGTAGATAAATTTCAATATTATCAGGGACCGCGGAGTGGGTTTGAAAGTGGGGGCCTAGCCAAAAGAACAGGGGTCGAGGGGGTGTTATAAGCCATGAAAATGTAAGACTTATCAAACGCTTAATTTAAAACGCTTAATATAAAACAAAGATTACAGAAATTAAATAGCTTGGTCGCAACTATTTCAACGCTTTTCAAATTTTGTCTGCAAGAAAGTGGTGGGACCCTGTACTACGGCTGCGCGGTCTCTGATTATACTTGAAAGATTTTGCTCAGTATAATTTGTACATACATTTTATTTAAACGACATGATGAATTAAACGCTGACCTTCACAGGAAGGTCCTTATTTGAAATCTTATAGCATGCTCACTCAATGCTGTATTTACCATTTCAGCAACCAAAGATAGTACTTCGAATGCAGGGATTAGACTTACTGTTTCGTAGTTAGACGAGGGCCTACAGAAAGCTTCCCTAAGCAGAAACGTATGTAAATAAAAGCTCGAGCGGAATAGGGTTGAGATGCAAAATATTTTAAAACTTTACAATGGCAAAGCGCCCCTATACGTCTTCCCTTTGTCCCTCTACATTAACTTTACAGTTCTAGAAAAACAAGGGCCAATTTCATTCCTTTCAGAATAAAAAGACTGTATGGTCCCTGATGGCTCATCATTGTAAGAGCTCGTCAGGTGTTTTTACTATTTTCCCTTGAGAACAGGAGTTTGCATTCATTGTCCAATTCTATACCGGTACCTTCGTATTAAAAAATGTCTGTGTTTACTAAAATTTTATTGAGAAGCAAATCAACCTTGTAGAGAAAAACACCAGAAACTCCCCTTTCTTGTTTTGACGTAGTATTGAACACAGACGCAAAGCACTTTTAGATCCACTATGCAAATAAGTTAATTGCCTACCTCGGTAACTAATATGTATGATCTTGCATCGTTGTAATATGAAATGTTTTTTTATTTATAGTTTCTTCGAAAAACGTAATTGAATAGGCCATTAAAAATCGTGACCGATAACAAGGATGTTGTAAATATGTCCGGGTCTCCCCGGAATCCACTAGGCCCAAAAAAGGCAAATAATTTAGTTGAAGTTGCAGCGATATCAATACTTAGAGAAATATTTTAAACACTGTTAACAGGTAAATAAGGAGTCGTTCACCAATGTCGTCTTTTGTCCCAGTGATTTTTTTGGTCACTTTTGCATTATTTAATATCTAATTAGATAACTGAATCTATCATTAATAAAAAGATACATACCTGTGTTTCCATGGTAGCTCCAATGAAAGTTTCCTGCGGAGAAAAGGTCACATGACATGTAGAGATTTACAAGAGGGACGAACTACTATATTTCTTACTGGGTTGGGAACATATGCACTTTAAGACAGACAAGAGACGTGTAAAAGCACAGCTTCATATAATTTTTGCGCGTTTGTAAAATACTTATGGCATCTTTTAGGCAATTTTGAAGCACACAATGTTTGGGGTGTTCTGGATTTTTATTCAAATAGAAGATTAAAGCACTTCTTGCAATTAAGCGACATGAGGATGTAATACTGGCCTCTCTTGCTAAATTTTCAGTGTTTCCATTTTTGCTTTTCTAGAGAAAATGACTTACTTGGTCAGTAATAAAAGGGACTCAAACCAAACCCAAAGTGCCTTCTGCACCATATAATGATAAAGGTGATACAAGTAGGCTTACCAGTGCCTAAAAACCATAAAAATAAGGTACCCACTATCTGTGAAGATTTACAAGAGAGAAAAACAGCTACGTTTTCGTACTGGGATGTGAACATATGCACTTTATTTGGTCAGCCAAGGCGAGAGAGGCAGAAAAATACGACGTGTTAAAGCACAGCTTAATATTATTTTAGCGCGTTTGTTAAATAGTTAGGGCATCTTTTAAGCAATTTTGAAGCACAGCGGCTTGTGACTGAAAACTCAAATAAAAGTAGACAGTTCCATTGATCAATAAAGTAGTAACATGTAGACAGAGTTTTCAAAGAGAGAAAGATTTAAAGAAGTTAAGCGGATTACCTTATTTTTTTATAAGAAACTACCTCAGCGTCCGGCCCTGGAACTTTCTTAAAATATTGACCTTTTGATCTCTCAAAGTTTCTTAGCATTTTCTTATTCTCTGGTACCAATTAGAAGGGAGTGGAATACGTGGAGGGGGCTAGTCACACTGCTGTTAGTATATTCACACTTCATTTAGAGTACCCTCTGTTCCAAGTTAGCCTATTCATGAAATAACCCGTTACCAAACTGTCTAAACAGCTTTCAGGGCTTTTCTAGGTTTCTTAGAGGAGCCCCATGCAGCCCTTGAGTTTCTTAAATTTTGGGGAGTTTGAGCCCTGGGTTCTTAAACTGGCTTCTTATTTGAAAAAAAAAGTTTAGTTTAAAAACATAAACTTCTATTCCCCACACTATTTGCAGTTTACCAAAGTCATAACGTCTACTTTCTTCAGTTTTTAGTCATCAATAGCTTATTTGCTATGGCGAGGTCGCGCGGCCACCATGTCAAAAGCTTGGGGTTTCAGATATAATCAAATGTTTCGGTTATTTTACTCTAATGAAAAGATTGAAGGACAGTTTAGGTACATTGTGACGTGATAATGGACACCCTTCTCCTCTACCTTAATTTTTAATGTTTCCTTTTATGCTTTTCTAGAGAAAATAATTTAATTTGTAAGTAACTGAAGGGAATCAAGTCCCGTCTCCCCCCCCCCCTACAAACCGAAAGTGGCTATGCTATTGTATAATAATATAGGCGTGATACGGTTACTCACCAGTGCCTTGAAACAATAAAAATAAGATACCAATTATTTGAAGTAACCCATTTTGAAACACTCAAATCAACTGGGCATTTTACAACTGCTAGGCCCAAGAGTATGCCAGTTGTTATTTCAAAAAAACCTAATAGACGGATCTTATACGCAGCAAGTGTACGAACCTTGAAACTACTTTGTGCAATTCACGAATTAAACTAAAAACCTACCACAATCTTCACAGATGCCCTTTTAATATTGTATCACGATAACATAGAAAGCGTCTGAAATTATCTGTACTTGTTTTTGAATACTGGTGATTGTAGCAAAACCCTAAAAACCCAAGCACATCTCTGCCTGTATAATTAGGTTTGTATGCTGTTACGTAAGTGTACAAAATCATTGTAGGTCTCGTCTATCTATTCACATTCTTAGAAATTAAATTGCCAGATGCAAAGAGAAAGCCACTCTAGATATACTTCTAATAGCCTTTTAAACTAATCGGGGAAAAAAAATCCGGATACGAACTCAACGAGAGTGTGATTGCTATCGAGGAATGAATTAACTTAATAACCACGCCCATTACCATGTTTTTAGTTGCAACTCAAACTTAATTGTTCGTCTCTATTCTGCTAAAAGAGTTTCGCTTTTTACCAGTTTGCTTAATTAATCTGCTCCCTACTTTTAAACAAGATTTTAAAATTGCAACAACAAGCCTAAAACTTGAAATATTTCATAAGTTGTGTTACTTTGGATCAAATGGCAATTGAAACAACTCATTTGCATTGCAGAAAAGCCTGCAACTTATTGGTTGAAATTGCTCGAAGCTGAACTCTTACCATAACTTCGATATACCTACCTAATAACTCTAATCAACAAAATATAGGACGACATTGTTATGCGTTGGAGTCAGAAACCTTAAGCTAGCAGTAAAACAGGAGTAAGTAAATTTCTGCTCACCGGAACTGGCTTTGCATGCAGCAGCCATAAGAATCAAGATGAAAATGCTTGTCATTCTGCTACTGAGACGATCTGAAGTGGATCTTTGTAGCTCCTTATTCAAGTCTTTTATGGTGCCTCTGTGGAGTTAATTCAAACTACGTTGCTTCACTGTATTATTAACAAGTTTATATGCAAGCAATCCTTGATCTTTCGTCTTTTACATTTGCCTGAAAACGAAAGAAGTCGTTTCGACAAATCTGTTAGTTGTTTAAGACACTGACTAGCTAATAAAATATTATTAACTTTAAACACTTGATTATAAAGATTGTTAATTCTCCATTGCGTCCTAAATACTTCCAACCAGCAGCTGTTAAACTGCGGAATATGACATTATACTATGAAGATTTTCAATTTCAACAAAAAATATGCGTACCATTAATATTTGATGTGTTACTGGAGGTTCAAGTACACATTCTCTTGGAAGAGTAAAAGTTTTGTTATATGACGCTCTTGTGTCTGCAAGCAGTTCCAGAATGGTAAAATAATTATAATAGTTTGACATTTATTATTTTTTCAAAGCCACGCTTGATTTATCTCCAATGATATGACAGTGAAATTTCAAAAGGCAATCTATACATCAGCGATCACCTGTAACATAATCCAAATGACCTACTAGTTAGATAACAGTAGGAATGGCTATTCCAATCACAGTAGTCTTCCCTCTTTACTAATTAGTTTACCTTCTGAACACGTAAAAAGGTGACATTCCGAAAGTTCCTTCCGAAAAGTGAGAGAGAGGGGCTTCAATCCAGTGGATGCCCAAACCTTGGCTTTCTTTACACGCCTTAATGTGGCTTGTCACAGTGACTTTCTTTGGAAATTGGGTAGTATGTGACCACAGCTTCCAAATTAACCTCCATCGCTCTGCAAAGAGGGCTCAAGGTTTCCTCTGCCAAGATGTTGTTCCTCCTAAAGGGTTATTGCCCACCGATGCTTTCCGCAGTGATTAAGTGGTTTGCCCGGCGACAGCTCCCAGAAACCTCCAAGGTAAGAAGATGCAAGAAAACGATATGTTTAGAAAGATTTAGGGGAAAATAGCAATGGCCACTAAAAGCAAAAGGGTTTATTAGGGACTTGCCATAAACTCTTATCTCGTTTGCGAGGTTAGATTAAGGATCGTAACCTAGCTGCAGCTCCCATCAGTGCATCCCGATAGATTTTTCAGTCTATACTAGTTTTATAAATTATCCCACGCATAAGCAGACATCTACGACTAATGACAGTCTTAACGTCTGTTACTGTAACTCGCGTAAGCTACCGTATCTCAACTCGATTAATTAAACAGAACAATTTACGACGAATCCCTTGCACGCTGAACATTGTAACACCATGCTTACGTCATTTGAGTTTTACCGAAACACCTGAACGTTCTAAACGTGAACACGAAGAGCATGGTATTTTCCTTCGGTGAATTGTAATGTACGTTAAACACCCATCCTTCCCAGAATATTTTAAAAAAAACCCATTGTCATTTAACTATGTAACATGAACAGGGTATCGTTGAAATTAGTGTGATAGACAGTCACAAACAGGTCAAAAATAGAGGGTGAATTTATAATTAATAGTTCCGGGATTTTATTCCAATCAATAATTGGAAAATAATTTGCATCTTTTGACTTTTGTTTGAAAAATGACTCCCTTTTCATCATTTTTTTCATCGTCTTTATTCTCTTTGCTAAAGAAAAACATTACTTGAAATATCCGTTTTGTTTCTAACCTTATCGCTTCAACCTGATTTGTTTGCTACATCATTATTTTACAAATGGATTATTGAATGCGCTGATTTGATAATAAGTTTATTTCTGCTTGAACGCAAAATTTTTTTACTGTAACTTTTCAGTTTTTCACTTTTTAAACTCCAATTTTTTCTAACCGTATAACGCAGAATGGGCTCTGAAAAGATCGATGTTTCATACAGAAACCTTTTTGTTGTAATTAACATAGAAATCGAATTGTGTAGAGCTGTAATCTACGAAAGACACATTCTTCTTAGTTCTTTTAATATATATTCTGATCAAAGCTCGTACAATTCTAACGTAAAGTCTATACTCTAAAGATGCTATAACTCCATAATATTCTGCTACTCAGCTCATTCTCTACTCAGCTCTACTCTGACCCTCAGGTCAAATGCAATACAAATTTGTTCTAACATGGGCGTGACTTACTCTACGTCACTCATGCCCAGACTACTTCCAGAACAGTTTCCAAGGTCCAGGTGTTGCTCTCCCCAAATTCATAGAAGCGGATTTAGATGGCGATCGATAGAGGACTCGAAACTAGTGTAAGGGCTAGAGAATGTGGAGTACGTGATCCTGGGGGAAATGTATGTATGTATGTATGTATGTATGTATGTATGTATGTATGTATGTATGTATGTATGTATGTATGTATTTCTTATACAATTAGGTTCGACGTTGGAGCGGCTATAGAGCGACTCTGAATCAAACGTCGCTCCTAATGTGCCGCTCCTAATACAAACTCAAACATCACAATAAAAATAGCTCGGATACCATGGAAACCTGATTAAGACAGTGCCAAGTGTAATAGACAATAGGGATCACAAAGTTTCAATCAATTGCCTGCTATGAACCAATCATCTGACTCGAAATAATTTTCGTCGAATTTGTACGGACTATTTCAAGAATCAGACCCAAACATTTTGCAAATGTTTGTCTGACTTCCTGAATTGGCTATTGTTTTCAAAAGGGGGCGGAGCTTTGGGGAAAGGTAAATTAATTGCCCCAAAGTGAAAAGAGAAGAAAGTTTTCGTCTTGAGTCTCTATTTGATTGTAAACAAAAAATAGCTATCTTTTACTGGAAGGCTGGACTAGTCGACACACTACCTCAAAACCTAACCATTTTGGTGATCAAAATACCAACAGTGGACAAGACCAGAGTTTTCTTCCTAAAGAAGGCGATTGCTCAAAATCGTAGGCGCCGATTGTTGTTAGAAAATGGAGTAGCCTGCATGCTTTTACATCACCATTTGATGATTAAGGTTCTTTTCTTTGCAGCGATGCTCCTATTTTTTGCAAAAAACTCGAAGGTATACAACAGATACAAAAGACGTTGGAAGACTTGTCTCCTGTTTCCACGTAGTTAAGGCGCCAGAAGTGTCATGTCTGCGCATGCGTTGCCTCGTTTGAAACTAAAAGACATTAGCAATAATTTATGCATTAGGTTCGGCGCATGAGAAGAGCGAAGTTTGGTTTGGAGTCGCTCCACTGACGCATAATTCGACTTGGGTAGTCGCTCCTATTACATTCTGCTGCACCTAATACTTTTTACCGAACTTAATCAAGTCAAACGTCGCTCTTCTCATGTGCCTAATTCAACTATTAGGTTGGGCGCATGAGAAGAGCGACGTTTGACTTGGGACTTAGATTAATCTGATCGTTCGCTCATCCAAGGTTTATCTATCGAATTAAGCGTGGTATCATCTTTTGCTTAAACCTCTATTCATAAGGGTCGATTAAGATTCGTGCTAAATTACATACAGTCATGAATAAATAACACCGTCCCTTATGGAAAACAAACGACGCTGACGTATGATAAGGGATGTTTCAACGTGTGACGCTGGCACGTGTTTCCTGAAGCAATGAAATGTAATTGCCGTCAGTGGCAGTTTTAGGGACTACGGGGCCGGGGGCCTAAAGCATCTGCGGGGCGAGTTCTGTAATGCTCTATTTCTTCATTGAAAGCACTTCGGTTAGTTTTCGTTTGCAATAGGCATTAAAGGAGATTTAAAAGATTTTTATGAACAATGTAAATCAGCGGTACAACCCGTGCGTGTGATTGGCTCGATGTTTTTCATGGAAGAATGCAGCAAACCTTTATCTTCATTTTGTTTGATATGAGTGTTGCGGTTTATTCTGCAGTTTTGGTCAATGAATCAGAAAACACAGTTGTTAAATAAAATAAACCTCGAAGGTAGATGCCGGTTTGCCTCGCAGAAAGTACGGACCATGCAGCCCTTTTAATTGAGGGGCAAATAGCTGAAAAAAGTCACGTGTGCTATTTGGGAAAGTGAGAAAAAAAGTCATTAAGTCAGGTAAAAAGTCAAAATGTCAGAAAAAATTCAAAAAGTGAGAAAAAATTTAAAAAGTCAAAGAAAAAATTCAAAAAGTCAAAAAAAAATCACTGAAGATAAAAGTCACGCACACTTTTTCTGCAGTTATTTGCCACTCGCTTGTAACCGCTGCAATCTCATGGATGTGTAATTTTCTTTTCTCTTGTCTATATGGCCTTTAAAGCTGTGACTGAGGCTTATTAGTTTTAACTATCCTAAAGTTATCGGCTTTTTGATCACCTCGTTCTCATTCTGTTCGCTGATGTCACGATTCAAACCAACCTCAATTTCCTAAAATGTGCTACTGCCATTAGCGTTACTTATGATTGTAGGATCATAAAGGATTTTAAATAAAGGAGTTCTTTGAAAGTATGAAAAACTCCCATGAACAGTCTCGTTAAATACAAGCAAAACAATATACGTAAAGATATCAGCAGATCTTTGTGTTTTAGCTGTTACATAGTATTGTAATAATTCCGACAAAATCCTTTAGGATCTCACAGCCGCCAAACTTTTATTGAAAAACTAGAAGCACTGCGTTTATGAACTCTCTCTTCTTATAGTTATCAAACATTCACATAACAGAATTTGCTACCTAAAATGAAAGCCGTGCTACCTGTTAGTGATCGCCTATGTAAGGCACAAGCATATTATTAGGAACTCTTCATATAAGAAACGATCATGTATATAACTTGAAGTGAAAGCAAATCAATTCATCTTGGCTCAATCGAGAAACACTAAAACTGTAACAAGTAAAATGTTGACATAATCTATTTACATGCGAGGTGGGTAGTCATACGACCTGGTAAGTAGGGGAATCACCAACACGTGAGAACTACTACTATTCGCAACACTACCTTCAATCGGGCCATGAATCTGATTGAAATATAAAAACTGGAATTTATGTGTACTTTTCACGAGAAAATACAACAGAGGGAGATATAACGGAAAATTTTTAACTTTTCACAACACAATTTTTGAACTTATCAGTGAAGGGACATGCTCTAAATAGCATGGGCTCTGTTCGTTGGTCAACTAGCTTATCTAACCTGCTAATCTATTCTAACTAAGTTGAAAGTGGACAAAGACAGTTTATTGGAAGCGGGGGAAGCATTTACGTACACTTTAAAGGAAATGATCACTGCTAAATGAAGCAGTAAACATACCAGCCGTTTCATCTTGATGGAATTACAGCATGTAATGGTTGTTTATAATTTTTTAACCTTCAAATACTGCAATAATCTGAATGCGGATTCGAGAGAGAAGGTTTAAAAGTCTGGAAACATGCTACGTAGATGAAAATGTAAATGTAAATGTAATGTAATCAGGATTTTAACCTATGAACTTTTTGCATACGTTGCTATAAAAAACTAAATTACGCATGCAGAATCCAATTCTAACCCTCTATTTGTTGAGTTGCTGCTAATGTCCTCTTTAATCAAATAGTAAATTCCTCAACTATATGTGCTAATTTTTATGGCAGCTCAAGCAGCAGCAGCCTAAATGATACTTCGTTGTAGCCACGTCTCAATTGCTGCTTAATCCAGTCATTAGTTCTTACAAATTATGGACTACTGAAACACGAAAATGGAAAATATGAAATGTATTGCTTTCAAAATAATGCTCTTTTTTAACCTTTACTCTATTTGCCCAGCTGGTGCTTTCAAATTTGACTGTCATTGGAGTGTAAGCACATGAAGGCTTAATGCCCTTCCAGACTTCACCATAATATATGTATTCGATTCAAAATTCATTTCTTTGCTATTCACCTTGCAGTGATGTCATCAATGACCCATTTTCGAATCGAATCCAGACCCCTCCGAAATTGAAACCATAGCAACTTTACTATACTAAAGATGCAGCCAAATTGTTAACACTCCTCTAAATGTTCTGTTATTCAACAACAATGAAATCTTATTTTACACTGACCTGACGTATTTTTGAACATTGACTCCCGATAATTCTTTACTGGCGTTGGCAACGATCTTCTTAAGTTGAAGCGTAAATTCATTTGAAGGAAATTGAGATGATGACATACTTGTGATGTATTCAATATCCTCACAAGGTTCTGCACACTTACATGATTTGTCTTCTATCCTGAACATCCCTAAAATAGTAAAAGATGAAAAAACTTCCTACCTAACACTCTATTTCTCTAGTTATGAAAAACCCAAAGATTTAACAGACGTTTTTGCCAGCCAACCATAAGGGCTGGCCAACTATATAGTTTATTGGGGCGTAATGTCAACTTGTTTCTAAGCAGTGGGGACTCCGTGATATACTTATTAACATTGGTTGGCTTTGCTACAGTTCTAATTTGGTATTTTTGTCAATTACAAATTGGTGTTACAGATCTTGATAGACGTTAGTAGTTTAATTGAAAATTGTATTTGGACTTCACTGAGACTCTGGTTCAGGCAAGTAGTGATGGTGTGGCCATGGTTTCATATGGAAGTTGCTGAAGAGGTTCGTGTTGGAACAGTTATGGGGCGTGGTGCGTTACGATTAGTTGGCATGAGCTTTTCATCTTGCCTCTTCCTCTTTGTTTCACTGACATTGGATCAACGTCATGTCTTATCGATTCTTGATCGGCGTCAACATCACGTCGTCTCAACTTCCGAAGTACGACGTCTTGTTAACTATCGTATACAATGTATCGGTTTTTGATCCTTCGTGATAGATGGCGTCGCTCCCATTTGATTCGATCTAGAAACGGCAGTTGGGAAGGTCTTGGGAGCTGCTGGTGGAGAGAGCTATTACTTTCACGTCAGTATAAACACTGA
>JAAAKM020006971.1:112005462-112016951 GCA_010016025.2 Alatinidae sp. Z8VKAUB7J3
TGAAGAAATACGTCATCCCCGAATAGAATTCTCAGCACAAGAATGTCTGATGTTCATTCCCAAACTGTATGTAAAGACAGATGAAAGGTGGCTGTACCTAAAATGAGAACAGGTTACGTTTAGATAGCCTTTGGATATCGGACGCACAGGCGTACAACAATCTTGATACCGATGCTAACTTATCCATGAAATATCAACCTAGTTAAGAGAAACCTAAAATACGAAGAGTTAGCATGATCATTAGGATTAGCGATCCTTTAGAGCTAGCAATTTCACACACTTTGTTATCATATTGTAAGCTATTTGTGCCAAACAATTGTAAAATTTATATTCATCTGTAAATTTCGTGTATATGTAGCTTTATCTATTATTTCTATCTTTTAAAGTTCTGCTATTTACTATTATAGAAATTGAAACAAGACCAAATGGAAAACAGTTGGGAAAGGGAATTGTTTACTCTTTCATATGATATCAAATAGAAATAGAAATAAAGAGTTTATGGTTCTTGTCAACTGGTATTCCCAAGTGTTTGCTAAATCTGATCTCAATATAGAGTCCCACTTCGATAATCAAGCATACAATTGATACTGGCTGTGCTACACCCATTTGACAACATCTTTAATGTATTATCTGCCATCAACGTTATCAGGTTGCTGAAGACAACTGCCAAATACTGCAAATAGATGGAATCAATGTCTGATAGCCTTGGAGCTCCCCAGTCTTCTTAGTAAAAAAGAGTGATGAAACTGCTACAGTTTGTATCGATTATTGTAAACTCAATGCTATAACTAGAAAAGGTTTTATCTCTTTCCGCGAGATGACCACGATCTTGATAAGCAGGGTTGTGCACAGTCATTCACCACTTTAGATCGTTACCCAGGTTGCCACCAAGTGGCTATCCATTTTGAATTCAAGTAGACAACGATATGCATAACTCCTTTAGGCTTGTATGGGTTGCATATTTTCTCTTTAGGTCTCGCATTGTAAACTTCGCTTCGAAATCCATTCTCTCAAAGAGTAATTAATAGTTGGAATAGTTTGAGGGACAGAGTCATCAACAGCGACTCTGTTTGTAGTATGAAGAAGTACCTGGACAAAGAATGGATTAAGACATGGGCAGCCCACACGGGAAAGAGACAATGAGTCTGAAATATAGCCCATAAAATCCTGATACTGACACTGAATTTGATTGAATGGCATTTGATATTTTCGTTCTCATTTGAGGAGCATCTTCATTATACAGACTCTGTCCTTGATCTTCCTCAATCCGCTGGATTAAAGTTTAAGTCACCAAAGAACTTTTTTTGCTTACTCTTTCGTTCTTTAACTATAAATTCTTGTGTCTATTGAAGGCATTTTGCCTGATTTCAATTGTTATGCTTTTTCCAACAGCAGTGTATTGTTAACGAATTGCACCATTTTCTTACCTTGTGTAACTACTATCATCGTTCCATACAAGACGTCGTCTACGTCCCCTTTCCGCTCCATCATCTCATACATAAGCACATACTTGCCTCACATAAGTTCGACATCAAATAGTTTCCCAGTGCTCTTTTAACGTTTTCCGTAACCAGAGCCTGCATTTCTTATATTAAAACAAACAAAGTCAATAGCATTTATCGCGTACAGAAATGAAACAATACTTACGTGCAGCTGGTGTGGCACAGTTGATTATCGTCCGTAAGTCACAGAACTTAAAGAATTTTACTAAAATAAAGCAAAGTTCGTAGGAAATGAAGTTACAATTTAATACTAATCAAACCAAACATCAGAGGAAATAAAATCTGAGGTTTAGAGAAGCAGCTTGTAAACAAGTTGTAACATAATCCAAAATGTCTCTTTGTGAAAACCACTCGAAGAACCCTTTCTCAGAAGCAGTCCCCATATCTAAGTAACAAGACAATGTAGAGAATATCCAGTTCTCCATATTTTCTTGGGCGACTACGTTTTTGCCCCAAAATTTGCCAGAGACGACTGCGATATTTATCGCTTAATTTTTGAACACCAGATGCGGTTGACCTAATGCTATGTTAGACAGCATAACCAAGCTCACAAGAGATGAAGAGAGCTGAGGTATCTTTACGTATTGCAAATATCGAAATATTTTAAAATATATAGCGGGCCTGATGCCTTGCTATGAGTGCAAATGAAAATCATTTTACAGACGTTTCTTCGGGTTTAGGATTCAGAAACGGTTTTGTCAATTTAAAAAACAATTTTCTATTGGAAACGTCTTTCAGTTATGTAAAAATGCAATAGTAAAACGCCAAATTTGGAAACTTTATTGACTATATTTATTGCGTTTTACTTTTGATAACTTGTCGGTGGGCTATTCACCTTTCATTCATGAAGATGCAATAAAAAGGGAAAACGTTACATAAATACTATATATACCGAAGTGTAGTGCAGATGGCTTCAGTTATTATTATTAAATATTTTTGACTGTCTCAGCATAAAAAAATCGCTCATTTTCCAGAATTTAATTTTTTTTAAATATACCAAAAATTTTCATATTTTCAACAGAGTCTTGTTTAACATATACATTTATGTGTTTCTAGGCATTTTATTTAGTCCTTGTTATTTTGTAACTAACAGTTCACAAAGGCTAAGAGGATAGTGTTTTTGATCACTTACTCTTGGGTGCCTAATAGACGGGGGGAGGTGGAATAAAGGGTGGTGGTGGTGGAAAACTCTCAAGAAAGTTAATAAAAGGGGGTGGGTAGAACAGACGGGGGGTTTGAAAATGACCAAAAATGAAATCAAGAAGCAATGCCAGTTATTTGAAGTCATGGCAGTCTCTTACATGTCTTCCAAGAGTTTAGAAATATTCCCCGCGTCCTCCTGCTTAATGACAGTATTATTCCTAACATGTGTGATGTGCATCTTTACACTTCTTCGAGCCTCGTAAGAGGCCACCGTCATCTTTTAATGTGCGAATTTTTTATTTTAATAAAGACATTTTCTACTTGCCCGCCAAAGTACCTACTCATAAAATTGTCATGGGTGTGAGATTACGTAAAATCAATAGGCGGGGGGTTGGAATAAGAATGTCCTGGGTGGAAAATATTTTAAAAATTAATTAGGGGGGGACGACGTCTATTAGGCACCCAAGAGTAGTTCTTGTCATTTTGTAACTAACAGTTGACAAAGGCTCAGAAGATAGTGCTTTTGATCACTTAATCTACAAGGAATACCATGAGTGTCTGACTGGTATAATATGTTCAGTAATCTGATGTATGCTGAGATATGGAGCCTGGCAATTATTTTTGAAAAAACTATCATACAAATAAACTCGACTCCCCTTATCTCTGGAAATTCTAATCAGAAACCAAATCTACACTGCAGCTTATATAACCATGTAACCCATCAAGTCCATTTGTTAATGATAGCTAAAAGATAACACAGTAATTTCCTACTTTATTCAATACACCTCTAAATTAGACTTTATAAGTTTTGACGCCACTCAAGCTTAAGATAATAATATATTTTCTAAAGAAGTTGAAAAAGACTAAAACATTGTACTTAAAATTATTAAAAATCATTTCTTGTTAATATATCAAGGTTTAATTGAATTCAAGTGAAGCAATTCGAAAGGAAAGAAATATTCCATAAAGTTAACAATGGCATAAACCCTACAGCAACGTTTATCCTTACAGGAATGCTCTCAAAATATCAACTGCTAATGCTCAAATGTTAATTAACCAATTTAAATTTGACAACTCATTCGTTCCTGTTTCTTGTTAAAAATTGTGTCAAACGTGGCAATTCGTTGCTGCTAGTAATTGCATATTTGCTTGTGTACCCCAACGATTATGAGATTTGGCTTGATTGAAGACACAGTGCTACACATAGACTCGCATAGATAGCTCTTGGATATATGTCCACGACGAACACCAAAATCGGTCTATGGTTTTGCTTTGAAACTGCAGTCTAATGACATTATTTGTGGTCTGCTCAATGAGAGTTTCCTACAGTTCTTCATCATCTAAAAATCATACCAGTTGAAGGAGTATGGATTTATAGTCAATTTTACAGACATTTTTAGTTCTCCTTCTAGCAAAAATTCATTAAACATATTTGATAACATTTTCAAATGATACATTTTTCATAAAATAAGTTCGGAAATTATTGTCATTTACCGCTTCTTGAGATAATTTATAATTTAAGAAAATTCGTTTCTTTGTCTCGTTTAAACCAGAGGTATAATTTTTCTTCCAAAACGTTCAACTTAAAGTAGTAATGTAAATAATTTTACGTTTTTCCCATGCAAAGATACACTCAGTGCATTTATATTAGTAACAATATCACTCAAATATGCTAGCGTTATTTTGGTTATATTCAAGTAATTTTATTTCATCAGATGCTTTCCTTCGGAAAATCTTTACATTCTACTAGCCATAGAATTCTGTCACCCAGCTTTGTTCGTCGCATTTGTTTTTCAGATCTTAATACGTTTGCTCTTTCCTTTCTTCTGCCTGTTCTCTTGTAAAAACTCCTAGTCTATTTCTTACCATAGCAGGGGTACCTTCGGTACATGCAGAAGCAATAATTTCTTTTTTTTACAAAAATTGATATTTTCCGGCGTTTGTTTCCCGAGTGAATGAAGCGAGTGCATTTCAGATTAGTTGGACCTTAACTCTGCCAGTCAGAAATGTCAGAATTATTCTTACCTTTAGCACTAGAAAGACGGTAAATTTCTCTACCTAGAGAGATGGCTGCGGTCAATTTTGGCAGCTGTATTTTTGCGCCTATAACAACTTTAAATATAATAAACATGATAAATTATGTGCAGTTATTGGTATTATACCATTAATAAGAACTGCAGATGACTGAAACAAATGCGACAGGGCTTTTGGATTCAACTGCCATTGATGCACAAATCTTTAGGAGATATTCCCCTGCACAGGAAGAGCAAATGGTAACAATAACTTTCAATGAGATGCTTTTACTACAAGGACGTCGGCAGCCATAAGCATGATTAATGTAGGAATGGGCAGACAGCCTTTTCTACTGTCAGTAAGGGCGTGGCCATTTCTTTGTTTCCCCGCCCCCAAAAAATTCCTTTCAATACTACTTTACTACTTGCATATATCTGTTTTTCACACGAAAGTTAGACACAGGTACTGTTACCTCCTACAACAATTTCTCGTATCTTCACACGTTTGGCAATTATACCATGACACCAGTTTGTCTACTTGAATGATGGATAAGACTATGCAATAAAATATTTCATGAAAGATTGGTATCAGTTTGCATGTCTCAGTACTTCACACCTGATCCATAAAAGTCGGTATGTGCATTAAGTACAGGAGATAATGCACATTTAGTCTTGTCCGGTTAATATGTAATCATTGTAGCATTTGATGGATAGACGTATATCTCTAACAAATGTAATGGCTAGGCATTCCTCGTTGTTTTGACCTTTAGCACTTACGTCTCTTTGCATAGAAGGTGTCAAGAACTATAAATTTTTCCGATTTTAGTTTTCCTGACAAATTCTGCCAAAATTTGCATGTTGTAATGTTGTGCACTTTCTTGAACTAGGGTAGTATCAACCATCGTCTAGACAGTTTTTGCCATTCCTTTGTGTCCTTGCAAAGATATTGCTTCCCTAAAAAAGTTGGTTGTAGGAAATTTGAATATTACATGGAGTAAAGGATTTAATTTGCTTTACGTTCTTGCCATACACTGATCACAGCAATCGTATGGGGTGAAGTAAGAAAGCTTTAGCAAAGATTTCATAGGGGACGAGAACAGCAAAATACATCGTAGGAAATGAAACGCACGTGAGCAACATATTTTCTAGATTCAATTGATATTTAAAGGTGTACAAGACGATGGAGAATGATCGGCTGATAAGGGATCAAAATATGGAAGAAAAATGATAAGTAACGGCAGGATCGTGTTTAGTGATCCTGAAATTTTAGTTATTTAAAACTTGAAAATGTCTAATAAGATGTAATTTGGTACAGAATTTATCGTTTTCAGTTGCAGTACAAAATATTTTCACTCTTTCACTGATTTCATTTGCAAAGCACCGATTCCTTTTTGTCGTAAACTAAGCGGCTTGGCTCTCGTTTGGGTTACTCATTAAAACAAAAAGTACATTTGAAAGGTTACGGTGGCCGCTCGATTGATTACGGTACCGAAATTGAATAAAAAAAAAGTTATATGATTTCTCTGTCTCGTATATGCATAATGAATGTTAAGATTTATTGCTGAATTGTGCAAACAATTATTTGAGAAAGAACCTTAAGTGGGGAAGGAACCGATGCAATTTCTTATCATCTTTTTTCTCTTTAAGATACTGTAATGGACTATCCCTTCACAAGGCATCAACTTCTCCATCCTTAAAAGTACCTACATACAGTTAAAGTGCCTGAAGGCGTCCTTCTTGGACTTTCAGGCTTAACCCGTAGTTAAAGTTATCAAGATTTTTTCGTAGGAACAATTATCTTCGCGTCAACAGCTATAGCTATATTGGATATTGTTACAACAATGTATATACATTGGTTTTGAATAAATGAACTGTTAGGGAGCTTTCAAACCGAGGCAGCACGTGGCAAAGACCAGGTCAGAAATGCCAAGCGAAACTGTGATTTCAGACTGAAGTGGCAAATACCACGTCGCATGTTTAAAAAAATATCTGCTGGGTAGAAAGATGTATTCCTAGGACGAAGACAACGTTGTTGCCCTTTAGGTCTCATAGTTGATAGGAGAAAATGTATAAGGAGAGGGTGGGTCATCTCATATCTCGATAGGGAATATCGACTTGGACATCGCTTTTATAGTCTGTAAGAGCCTTAAACTACACCCAAAATATACCCTTCGTCATTTAGTGGCCATTGCAAGGCCTCAATTACAGAGGTAGGATACTAAATACTGCAGATGCGCGAGGGCTAAAGAACGACCAGTGCTCTTTCTAAGGTAATTCGTGGTTATACTACATAGATTCTCTAAGTAGAAAAGATGTAATATAACTTAGGAAGTCGCTATGTCATTGCTTCATTTTGCAGTTGTTTGTCGTATAGAGTGACTGAGACTATTTGAACGGCAAGTGATATTTCGTTAGCATTCAAAACAGATATGAACAGAGTAAATTATATAATATCATTTATTTAAACAGACACTGCAACTGATAGAAAAAAATGTTAATCGAGAAAAGAGACAAAATTGTTCTCTGTTCGGTTGCCTAACTATGAGTCGATAATTACGGCCTAACCAAACACACTGGACTTGCCCATGATTCCATGAAAGTGTTGACAGTTGCGTACCCTTCCAAACAAACAGAAACAGATAGGCGAGCCTTTATCCTAGTACTCACACGCCAGACTGATCATGTGATGTGAACAAAGACTATCCTCTGTGGCTGAGAAGCAGCTGACCGACATGGCATGATTTTGAAAGATGATCTGATCCGTTTCTCGAATGGCACAGAAGTGGCACGTTGCAGTTGCCACCTGGTATGCTACTTTGGTGGGGAAGGTTTGATACTTTTGTATAGGTTAGTTCCCAAGTGACATGCCACGTCGCATATGCCACTTCGATGGGCAAGCCCCTTTATATACAACGAGATATTCATAACACATCTAGAACGTGTAGGAATATCACAAAAAAGTATAAATGGTTTAATCTGTTTACTTCACTTTACGATAGATCCGTCATTGTCACAGGAGACGGCGCTTTCAAGTTCATAACAACCTGCGTTGGAGATGCCCTCTTACAAATTATTTAAAAGTGTCTATTTTAAATTTCTTACGACAAAGTTTGATTAACTGCGTTCTAAGCAATCAGTCAAGAGCTGCCCTCGACATGTTTGGGATTTGACAAAGGGCCAAAGACGCTGTTACACATGCTACAAGTTGAAGTATCAAAACTTCGTTTTAACTTAGGACACTGATTTCATGTAGTTCCTGAGGAGAAAGATTTGTTTTTGTTGAAATTTATTGTATCTAATTGCCAATGACGTACGCGTTTTTATTGAGCCGTTATCAAAACATTGCCTTCTCATGTCTCTTTCCTTGTGAGCTAACCACGGGATATCGCAAGGAGAGTCCATCCCAATGCCGCAATTCTGAGGTTCTTGTTTAATCTACATCGCTCCACAAAATGCTGAAGAACACAAACCGGATTGTAAAAACAGCCATGAAAATTACTGGAAGGCGCTTTTTAAATCCTTTGGTAGTAGTGTGGTTTAAATAACAGTAAACCGGTGCGCATCAGCTCAGAATGTGACGCCGAGATTTTATTGTAGAGGACAAACTATTCAAATACATCTATCAAGAGCACGAGCGTCGATCATGGAATCTTCGATTGATGAGGCTGATCTCCTGGACCTGGTTTGTATTTATATTTTTACTTCAAAATTTAATAAAGACAGTGGCTTTCCTTTGATATAAATAGCAGATCATTTTCAACGAGTAGACAATTTGAAATGATAAATATCTAGTGGTTCTTGTCAGGTGTTTGACATCTTGAAAGTACACTTGTAACTCTTGTTTCGATAATGATAATGTAAAATAAGATAATTACTTCATATATTTTTATCAGTTATCTCTTTCCTTTTGTAGGGCAAAGGAGTACTTGATTTCCCACCCAACTTTATCATTAACAATATGCTGGACGTAGCTGCCGTGAGGAATAGTGACAAACGACCCATTGTTTGTAGTAGTTGTAATGAACAACTTCCAGCTACAGCAAGATGCATTGATTGTATGGATTTTCTGTGCTATGCTTGCCAAAGTGCTCATGAAAGAGTTCGTCTAACAAAAGACCATCAGGTTTGTTATCCTGTTTAGATATCGTTACTGTAGTCAGCTCAAGGATGGTACATAAATACAATCAATCCTTATAACTGAGATGTGCAATCTGCTGACAGTGATTAGCGATAAGAGTTCTTCTTTTACAGTCATGTTTGACAACTACATATATACATGTACCAGTGCCATACATTTCAACAGGATAATAGGAGAGTCGCCGTTAAAGTTAAATATGAAAGCCTTTTATCTCTACTGGCTTCAATTATTTTGATCTGAAATATACTACAATAATTAAAATTGAGTATCTTCATCATAAACAGGTTTCCATTTGTCTTTGTACAGTAACATTGTACATTAACCACATACAAGCAGAAGCGGTGAGAAGATCTCATTCCATAACCAAGAACTTTAGCATTCCTCCTATTAACAGTTTTTTTGCCAAAATATGTCGTCTCTCCTTCTATTGAAGAAATACTTTCAATGCATGATTCATATTCTGCAGTTACAAGGATAATCCCAACATCTTGATTAGACTGGGAAACACCTTATTCACGAGCTATCATTACATTTTACAATAAGCAAAGCCAATGTGCAAATGTGTGTGACTATGAAAGAAACAGCGAACACAGTCTTGAAAGAAGTCATAACAGACAATTTCTGGATTTAGGATTTGAAATGTTGAAAAGAACACTAGAGAAATAGAAAATATGTCACCACCTGGAATCAAACCCGTGACCCAAATCCGCTTTCTCAATGATACTTTCTAAATTAAATTGGCTGTGGACAGATAGACGGGCCGGAGGGCATTCCTTCCTTGGTCAAGTCAAATGGCGCAGTGAAGCTGGTCTCTAATTGTGCTAAGCTGGATGTCGATATCCATCAGTGAATGACTGGGAGCTAATGAGGCCACTTGAAAAGTAGAGTATGTTATCATCTGAGGTCACCTAAAGCGCACGCTGCATTAGTCACGGTTCGACCCCCGTTGGTGACATATTTTTTATTTCTCTAGTTTTCTTTTAAAAATTAAGATTTCAAATCCTGTCTTCTCGATGATACTATGGCTTTTCTTGATGATCTGATTCCTTTTTCTTGTCCACGATATTAAATAAACCTTCGCTTTAATACAGACTGGATATAAACAAACTGAGATAATTTGATTTTAGTAAAAAACCAGCACATTCTGATGACCCATTTTATGCAAAACATTTGTTAAATATTGTTAATAACTGTGGTATATTATTTCCGGAGTCTGTAATCAATGCAGTTAATGCAATCAAATTAAATCATCGAATTCATGTGCAAGATACTGTTTAGAATTTCTGATTTCTACAGTTAGTGTCTGGCATACCTTGATTTGAAATGGTCAGACAATTTCGATGATCACGTGAAAGGACGGCAGACAGTAGCAACACCTCATCACTAAATATAAAACTTTCTATAAATGGCCTGTGCAGTGGTTCTCAATGTTGCAAATTTAGTATTGAGGTTACCCATACCAACAAATCTAAAAGTGCCCTTACAACAACAAAAACCCCGCGGTTAACAGCATTGCTGAGTACCTTTCACTGAGCACGCGATAAATGTAATTTGTAAATGAAACAAGATAATGGCAAGATTTACCTTACCTGGTTAAAGAACGTGTATAACTCGTCGTGTGAAAACTCCAGACTTAATTTTTCTAATGTCTGGTGGAGGAAAAAATTCAGAAAATTACGTAATGCATGAGTACGCATAGAGGAGGCAAGTTACAATTTCTTTTCAGTCAAGCGATTAAGAAACTTCAAACTTGCCGCATAGAATGCTACTATGCAAGTTTACCTTACGTTTTTGGATGCCACGTGTGTCTTTTGTACAATGTTCTCTACTACATTTATTTTTCTTATTCAAACGTGGCCAGTAACTTAATGAAAGTGAGCCATGTACTTGTTATTGAGAAATGTTGCTAATCTCTATCATTGATGACAACTAGCCTGTCTCTACTGGTCTAGAACTTCTATCGGATTTCCTATAAAAAAAGAGATTGACACAGGCATGTCTTCAGGGCCTACGGGAGTTGCCAGTTTTTCTAATTTATTACCCTATTTACGGTGTATGTTGATGAGAAAACGCCAAAGAAAGGGATAATTTGATCAGGTTCTTCTACACTCAAAAAATTTCTTGGTCCATTGGTAATTCGGCGAGTATGCTATAAATTAGTGATTGTAAATAAAAAAAGAATCAAAGAAGTCTTTCGGGAGGCAAAAGGTTATTCGGCGAGTATGCTCTTCAAGATTGTTCTCTGCAATTAAACGATCTTCTTTTGCTTTTCTTCTCATAGGGAAATTGCTCCATCAAGCCTTTACTATCTTTCTTTGTTTCTATCACATTTCTTTTTCAGTGCATTTGCTTCGTGAATTGAAGAGACATTGTTCATATTTTCAACAAGCTGATACAAACAGTGTACTTAGAACGATCATGTCTGATCATGGATTCTCGAAATAGAATTACTAAGTGATGACGTCATGGCAAACCTGACAATGTGTAAATAATAATGCTCTGTATAAATAATAAATCACATTCTTAAAATTTGAGATGCAAAACTGATAAATGTCTTCAAATTCACTGAATAGGATATTTGGGTCATCACCCTATACTTCAAAATTCTATAATGATTACTGAATTCATTTATTATATTTCTTATTAATTTCTTCATAACTGAATTCATTTATTATATTTCTTATTAATTTCTTC
>JAAAKM020006971.1:112025688-112057466 GCA_010016025.2 Alatinidae sp. Z8VKAUB7J3
AAAGAAAAGAATAAAATCTACAAATAAATTTATAAGTACGCTATTGAAAATTTCAGAATTTATTTTTGTCATTACCATAGGAAAAGGAAGAAGATGATTATATTTTTGATCAAGATAGAGACCAGGGGCTTATTGAATTAGGAGGAGATTCAGCTAATGAAGAAGAAGTAAAAGCCATCTGCCAATCAAGGAATGTTCCTGCCAATGCGTCATTAGCACAACAACTGAAAGCATTGGACGAAGAGTATCACTACCTACTGGATGTACAACTATCTTCCAAAGCGGACTATGTTAGGAAACTTTACTCATGGAAGTCCAAACAAGCAGCTGGGAAAGATGGAAAAGGAGACAGAGGTGTATCTGAAGACAGCTACCTCTACAAGGCATTCCAGAAATATTTGGATGCTTCTGCACATGATCCAAACAAGTACCTATACCATCTACACGTGGGAAGGCATCTTCTCATGCAAAAGAATTATTTTGAGGCAAGCAAGAGACTCCAAGTTGCAGTTGGTCTAAGGCCAACTAGCATAGCGGCAAGGTAACGAGACGTTAAGTAATCTATGTATGTCCGGCTTTAGTATTGCTGTAATCATTATATTTCTAAGAAACTTTACGAACACATACCATAGCAAAGAGGCTTAAATTTGCTCTTGGTTACAAATATTTGTGCAGTGCTTTACTTTTGTAATAAAAAGTTTATATTTTTCTATCCTCTCGGTCGGCAACATCATCTAGTTAACAGCTAAACAAGTATCTTTGGGACAATCAACTGTTTATTGGATTGAGCGAGTAAAATAACATTTTGAAAGCGAGAGAGCTGGCTGCTTGCTTCTGATAGTTTCCAACTTCCCTTGTGTTTATAACATTAAAATTCATAACCTTTCATTTAACTACTTGCCAGTATGTTGTCAAGATTAAGAACTCCTTTCTTTATCTCAGCGAACAGAATCCTTCTTAAATCCCCTAGTAAATTTAGTGTGTTAAAAAGTCGTTCTTTTCTATCACCTGTATTCAAAATTTCACTGGAACTTTTGTGTCAACAGTTTTCTTACGCAAACCTATAATTGCAACAGTCAGGTGGGTTCTTTCAGCTGCTTTCGCAGCCCTATTTACTTCGTGCGTATGGAACTTAAGATTCATTTCTTTTTCTCACTTCTGACAACTGAATTTTAAACACTTACAACACTTGCTGTTGCACGGTGCAAGATCAGTAATATTGATATTGGGTTATGTACAGTTTTTAACATATGATTAGGTACGAGTAGTATCTCTGTTCCTTTTGTGCTGATATATACTTTTCAACAATATTTCTTAATGATGCGACAGAAAAGATTACCGTACACAATTACATTAAATTTCAATTGTTTACAGATATGATCCTTGTCCTCACTTCTTATTAACCTGAAAGGAATAATTTTACATCTTTAAATAAAGTTCGGGACATTTTTGTTAAGGCCCCAGTTGCTCTACCAATTGAGTTAGTATTGTCATCCATCTTTGTTTCAAAAGCCTTTTTTATGGCAGTATGCCACTATTGCTCCGATATCTGTTATTGAATATAGCATCCAAATATTTACATAGAGATTTAAGCAATATTAATTACATGAGTGCTCGTTCAGTCACTCTATTTTCTTTCATCTAACAAAACACAGACGCCTTTCAAAGTAATTATGACCGTTATTTTAAAAGTCATTTGGCAGTAACGAATAAGCTTTTTGATGGTAGCTAACTTGCAGCCCTCTGCCCATAATATCTGGAGTAGTTTATTCCCTTCCTTTTAGAGAGTAATAACAGCACCACAGGATCTCTCATAATTAAATTGTCATTCTTCTTTACAGAGTTTTTAGCCCCAGAATGCAACCGCCCTGGCACGCGAAATAGACCCTAATGTTACGAAACGCAAGAAGATGTTTCACAAGTTAAGAGCAGGACCGTCCGAGGAGCCCTTCGTTGCGACGCGAAAACCGCGCGTCCAGCCGGGCAAGCGGGCGCGTGACGCCGCCCAGGGCCGCCTCGATCTGGAGCAATCGGCCGACTACGAGCTACCGCCCCTCGACCTCATGGACCCCGGGCCGAAGACCACCCAGGATCCGGCGGTCAACCGCGATTCCCTGGAGAAGAATGCCAGGATATTGGAGACGGTCCTGGAGGACTTCGGGGTCAAGGGACAGATCGTGAAGGTCCGGCCGGGACCGGTGGTGACCCGCTACGAGCTGGAGCCCGCGCCCGGGATCAAGACCAGCCGGGTGATCGGGCTTGCCGACGACATCGCCCGTTCCATGAGCGCGCTCTCGGTGCGCGTCGCGGTGGTTCCGGGCTCGAGCGTGATCGGCATCGAATTGCCCAACACCAAGCGCGAGACGGTCTATCTGCGCGAATTGCTCGCCTCGCAGGCCTATGAGCGCTCCACCGGCAAGCTGGCCCTGATTCTCGGCAACGACATCAGTGGAGCGCCCATCCTGGTCGATCTCGCGCGTATGCCCCACCTGTTGATCGCCGGAACCACCGGATCGGGCAAATCGGTCTCCATCAACGCGCTGATTTTGTCGCTGCTCTACCGGCTGTCGCCAGATGACTGCAAGTTCATCATGATCGACCCGAAAATGCTCGAGCTGTCGGTCTACGAAGGCATCCCCCACCTGCTGTCCCCGGTCGTGACCGAGCTCAAGAAGGCGGTCGTCGCGCTGAAATGGGCGGTGCGCGAGATGGAAGACCGCTACCGGGCCATGTCGCGGCTGGGCGTGCGCAATATCGATGGCTACAACAGCCGGATCGAGGAGGCTCAGAAGTCAGGAGAGACCCTGACACGGCGGGTTCAGACCGGGTTCGATCCGGACACCGGCCAGCCGATCTACGAGGAGCAGCCCTTCGATCTGCAAACCCTGCCCTACATCGTCGTCGTCGTGGACGAGATGGCCGACCTCATGCTGGTCGCCGGCAAGGACATCGAGGCGGCGGTTCAACGGCTGGCCCAGATGGCGCGCGCCGCCGGCATCCATATCCTCATGGCCACGCAGCGTCCTTCGGTGGACGTCACCACGGGGACCATCAAGGCGAACTTCCCGACCAGGATCAGCTTCCACGTCACCTCGAAGATCGACAGCCGAACCATCCTCGGCGAAACCGGCGCCGAGCAGCTCCTCGGCCAAGGGGACATGCTTTACATGGCCCAGGGGGGGCGGGTGATGCGGGTGCATGGCCCCTTGGTGACCGATCAGGAGGTCGAAAAGGTGGTCACCTACTTGAAACGCCAAGGTCAGCCTACCTACATCGAGGCGGTCACTGAGGAAGACGAGCCCGCGTTCGAGGATCTCGACAGCGGCGGCGGTAACAGCGGCGATCAGCTCTACGACAGAGCCGTCGCCGTGGTGCGCAAGTACCGCAAGGCCTCGACCTCGTTCATCCAGCGACATCTGCAGATCCGCTACATTATGGCCGCACGGATCATCGATCGCATGGAAGCCGAGGGTTTGGTGAGCAAAGCCAATCATGTGGGAAAACGGGAAATCCTGGTTCCGGGCCCCGACGACTCTTGACTATGACGCAGGCCTGAGGGCCGCGAACCGGTTGATAGCTCAAAAGGTTCGAGCGTCTTCCTGCTTCTTCTCTGGGACTTGGCGGACACCGGGTGATGTTTCGGGAACGTTCAGATATCCCGGTGCATGGTAACGCAATGAAATCAATGAATTCTGAGTAGAGGGAACGACCTTGGCATCGTAGGGGGCGCTGGTTCAATCCCAGCCGCGCCTACCATCCGCCTTCGCTAAGCCTTCGGCGGCATTGGATCTCCGTATTTCCGGAAGGCGGATGCCCCGCCGTCGCCGTTTGGATTGCCGGGTTAGCCGTTCGCGTGTCGACCACAGCTGAACCAGGATGCAGACCAGGTCGGACTGATGACGGCAAACCACAGTCGATTTCGCGCGGCGACAGCGAGTCTCACCCAGGTCCTTAAGGCCAGGAAGAAGGGTTAACGCCGGCCGGCGATGTCCCTAGGTTCGCAATTTCCGAGAACAACGCTTTCGCCAGTACTCCTTGCACGATAGTCATCGAGTTGCGGACGGGCAACGGACCTGAGCAGAAGACGGGAGCCTGTCCAGAGTATCGTTGTCCCTCAAGCATTGGGTCCAGTTCAACAGCAGGATAGTCGCGATACCGTCAAATCTGAGCTAAATCAATAACCTCCAGGTGATCGGATCTTCCTCCTCGGACTAAATGAGCGGCCCGGAATGGGCCTTTGGCAGGTGCCGGGTATCGCCGTCCCTGGTCAACGGCGGCCAGGGGCAGGCGCGCTGGAGCCAGCGCTGTGCAAGCGCAGATTGTTGTTTACACGATAAGAGAATTCTTGCCGGATTGGGGTGTCCATGGTTGCAGCACTAGCTTTGTCAACCGCAGCATACGTGTGGTGATTCCTACAGCCGATCCCTCCCTGTTCTGCTTGATTGGCCCGACGAAGCCGGAGGGGCACGATGGCTGGAAACAGGTGACAAGAAAGAAAATGAACCCAGATGATCTCATCAATCACAGAAACATGTTCACGCGCCCGCTGGGCTCGGTCGGTTCCGCCAGTGCTACATGAGCTTGAGCGGGCGGAGACCATGATTTGGACGGAAGCGGCGGCCGAGCCGCGGTACTTCATCCCGGTCTTCCTCTACCCGCACACCAAGTATCGGACCTCGCGGGGCATCCAGGATCTGATCGAGAAGTACCGCCTGGCCGAGCACGATCATCTTATCGTGATCGCCGACCATCTCCTGGCTTTCGATAAGATCGTCGCCGGGAAACTCCCGAACGGCAAGTCCTTGCACGAGCGCGCGCACCTGGAATGCAGCGAGGTGGCCCGCTTGTTCAAAGCCGCGGCAGCCGACCAGGGCTCGCAGTATCATGGCAGGCTGGCCTATTGGAAAGAGATCGCCCAGACCCACGACTTCGCCGCCTTCGAATCCCGCTTGGTGAAGATCTGCCTTGCCAACTCGGGGTTCATGCGGGTGATCGAGGGCCATGTGGAGGGCCGTCTACGCTGCCTCGACGCGACCACTGACATGAGCTCGGCGCGGCAGGCGGAGTTCGATCACATCCTCGGTGAAATATCCATGAGCCTCTACTGCACCGAAGTCCTGAACTATTGGCGGGAGGTTTGGGAGCGCCCACCGGAGCCCGGCGCACTCGACCCCTTGCGCGTCCTCTACGCGGACTATCCCGAAATCGTGTCGGCCGCGTGCAACCAGCCTCACCCGGCCCGCCGGCTGGAGTTCCTCTACGCCAGTCGCTTCGACGATTTCGCTTGACGGCCGCACTCGCGCTGCATGGAACATGCGTGCTATCCGACTAGCTTCGTGAAGCAACTGTTGGATCGCGCCAATCCCGTCCGCGAGGCGTAACGAGTCATTCTCTATCGGATTTGATTGGGATAGGTCAGCGCATTTTGGTTTAACCTAGCGCTGATCCGTGTTACCTTTGCTATAGAAATCCGGAGCGATTGGGGAAAGTTTATTCGAAAACTATGCGGGCGCTCAGATGCCCTCGGCCGAGGGCTCTGCCTTGAGTTAGGTGCATCAGCTTTCAGTCCGTGGCCTTCACTATGAAGACTTTCGGCTGTTTGAGATTACTCGATCGGGTGGAAGTGCTGTCCTAGGGCAGGGGGGTTGTTCGCCGACACTAGTTTGCCTCGTTTTGTGATGGATATTGGCTTGCGGTTTGTTGTTTCGTCACTTTGCCCTCGGGAGAACGTCAGAAATTACAATTCTTCCCATGACAGGTGAGCTCATGAGCGATTTTTGCTGTGATCTTCACCGCAGCGGGGTTGGGGCGTAGTATGAGCCCCGAGGCTGCTGCCTCGAACGGCTTGGGCGCCGGGTCGGATGGGACTCAGGGGAGCACGGTCCCCATGAGCATAGGGGAACAGATGAGAGGAATAGATCCATGAATCGTGATGGACCGATGTGGGATCCGGGAATCTGGGAGGGAATCCGAGAAGCCATGCGCGAAGAGTCGGAACGCGCGGCGGTCGCACGGCGGTTTCTACCCCGCATGATCGTCTCCCCCGAAACCACGACCATTAATGCCGATCAAGTTGATGCAACGTCTGACACGCTCCGCGTGGATGTGGACAACCAGACGCTACCGATCCTGGAGATTTTCGCGGAGTTCAAGCTGACCACACAGCAGGTCGAGCGCGAGGACACGCATCACGAGGGACGCTCGGCGGCGCGTACCCTGGCCCGATTTTTGGCGCGAGCCGAGGATTTGAGTCTTCTCTTCGGCGTGCCAGGGGCCGTACCTAACGCAATTCAACGGCCCGATTGGCCCAAGATCGTCAAGATGCGAGACGGCTCTGTCCATCGTAGCTTGCTGGGTGAAACAAAATGGGTGGGTAGGCAGAAGAGGGCGATACCGCTTCCCTTTCCCGGCCTTAGCGCAAGCGCGAAGAGGAATGGGCAGCATATCGTCGACTTGGTCGAAGAAGCCATTCGATATTTACAGGACAATGAACACTACGGTCCCTATGCGTTGGTACTTCCGCCTGAGGCCTACGCCGACGCCAAAACGCCGATCCCAAACTCGCTCAGTGTTCCGATGGAATTGATCGCGCGCGATGCAGAGTGCGTCACTCGCTCGAGGCTGCTCGATGGATGTTACAAAGGCTCGGATGATAAGTTCCGGGACGTCGCCGTAGTCGTCTCGACCGGCGGCAACAGCATGGATCTCGTGGCTCCCAACGAGGACTACGAGGTTTCTTTCGTGCAAGTGGATACCGACGGTCTGCATGTCTTTCGTGTCAGCCACCGGTTCGCGCTACGGATCAAACGGGACCGTGCAGCCGTCTTGCTGACGTTTGCCAATTAGCGCCTGTCATCCTGGAACGCAAAAGCCGGAGGGATCGAGATGGCTGATCGGATTGGCTGGGATGGAGAAACCTGGGAAGCTATTCGAGAGGCTGTCCAGCGGGAGGTGGAGCAGTTGGCGGTGTGTCGACGATTCCTGACATCACGCTCGGTTCCTTCGGATGCGACGAACTTCTCTGCCGGGAATTGGGTTCCGGCGAGTGGCCGGGTCACGCAGGATAAGACTGCCTCGATCATCGAGACGCATGCGGATTTTGTGCTGACAGACGAGCAGGTCCGCACAGAATCCAGAAATGGAGATGGAAGGTCTTTGGGGCGTGTGTACGCGCATCTACTGGCACTCATCGAGGATTTGATCATTCTCCGAGGGGACATCCCCGAGGAGATCAAAGCAATAGTGGGGACGAAGGTCAACGTCACTGGCCAATGGTCCAGTGAAGGGAGCTTGGGCGGGCTCGCCGAGATCGACGCAGCCTCCATTAAGCTCCTCGGTACCGGTAGATCAAGTACGCAGCGATCGCGATATGGAATGAACACGGTTGATGCTGTCGAAGATGCGATTGAAGACCTCTATGATTTGGGTTTTTTTGGTCCTTACGCGCTTCTCGTGCATCCGGAGATATTCGCCGACTTGAAAACCCGGGTCAGCCCTCACCGAATAGTGCCCTTTGAAACTCTTTCTCCCGATGTGACGGTCATAGAGAGTTCCCGCGCATTGGAGGAACGGAGCGGTCTCGTCGTGGCACTTGGTGGCAACCCAATGTATCTGATCAGGCCACAGAAGTCCTATAGCATCGAATTTCTGAACGTTGACAGTCAAGGCCTGTACAGATTTCGTTTGTTCAATCGCTTTGCATTCCAAGCTCCACGAAAGGGAGGTGTGGTGCAACTTAGGTTTGAGAAGCCTCCTACCACGCGGAAGCGGACAGGCAGGACAGGCGCGCGGTCACCACGAAAGCGGACGGCAAGAAACAGACAAGGATGACCAAGTTGCGGCTATCGGCGCGGGTCGTAGCTCTTGTCTTCCTGTCCCTCGGATTTCCGGGGGATTTCGGTCCGTTCCCGCAGCTTTGCAAGCTCGCTCATGAAGGTCAGGCCGGCCGTTCTCGGTAAGGCGGTCGTGTAGCCCAGCACGCAGCGCTGCGCTGCCAAGGCCCTGTCCAATGCCTGTTCGACGGCACCGCTTCCGTGGGGAGCGAGCGATCCGTGCGAGCGTCCCGGCACGCTGCAGCGTGTCATGGCCTCGCCCCACTGCTGCATCAGGTGGGCCCCGGTCGACAGCCCGGCAAGCTGAAGCTGCAAGACGGTCCGGCACATTCGGCGTGTTTCGGGATTGACCGTTGCCAGGCGCTGTCCGATCGCCCTGAAGAGGTCGTCATAATCGGGTTGCATGGGGCCGGGCCTCGTGGGGTTCGCCTGGGCAGATCTAGCCGCAGGCCATACTCTGGCTCAAGTTTGGCCGCGGATCAAATCGGCGGCTTTCTCGCCGATCATGACACAGGCGGCGTTTGTGTTGCCGGCGGGAATGGTCGGCATGATCGAGGCATCGGCCACGCGCAGGCCCTCGGTGCCGTAGACCCTGAGCTGCGGGTCAACGACGGACAGCGCGTCGCGACCCATCTTGCAGGTGCCGACTGGGTGCCAGACCGTGCGGGCGGTGTTGCGGACATGCTGGTGGAGGCCGGCCCCGCTGGTGTCGGGTCCGGGCTTCAGTTCGCGCTTGGTAAGTGGCGCGAGCGGTGCCGTGTTGGCCAGCTCGCGGGCCAACTATCATTATTATCAGGATCATTATTATCATGATAATCATTACCATGATCATCATCATCATGATAGTCATGATCATGGTAGTCATTATCGTGATTATGATTATGATTATCATTATTATCACCACCATCATAATCATTATCATCATCATCATCATCATCATTATTATCATCATTATCATCCTTATCATCACCATCATCATGATCATCATCCTCATTATCATGATCACCATGATCATGGTCATCATGGACATTTTCATTATCATCCAAAAATGGTAATCCTACCAAATAAAAAGACCTACAACCCATTTCCGTTTTACCTGTTCTATCTAAAATTCATGATAGACTAGTACTGCAACAACTCACTACTTATATTGATAAAAGATTGTTTCTCCATGATCATCTTTGTGGATTCAGAAAGGGACATTCAACCAAGACCTTACTTCTGAAGATACGTGATGATATCTATACATCCCTCAGAGAAGGAGAAATTTCAATTGCCATATTTACTGACTTCAGTATAGCCATGAATACAATTCATTATATAGTATCATACTTGAAAAATGATCAAAAATGCGCTTTAGCATGTGCTTCCTAAAATGGATTCACAGTTATCTAGATGGACGCCAACAATTTGTATTATGTGATGACAAGATGCCCAGTTTCCTACCCATAAAGTTTGGAATTCAACAAGGATCGATATTAGGCCCAGTGATATTTAACCTCTATGTAAGTGACTTGAAACGATGTTTTAAAACAACTACCTACCAATATGCTGACGATACAACCCTCCTTTACTCTAGATCACCATCAGATCTTCCTACTATGACTAACAAAATTAATAACGATCTAGAAAATCTTAGCAATTGGTCACTTCAAAATTATCTTGCACTTAACAGAAAGAAGACATATATTATATGCTATTTTGATCTTATCGATGTTGAGATGCTAGTTACAATCTTCTATCAAAATAGATGATCATTCAATTAAAAGGTCTGCAACTACAAAACTACTCAGTGTTCAATTTGACGAACATCTTTTCTGGACCAGTCTGTTATATTGTGCTGGTTACAATATAATATAAAGATAATGTAAGATGATATGACGAGGTACTACTACTGGTTTATGGAGCTAGGTTTATTTAACCCACATTCGTAATCTATACAAAATCTTCTCTCTCATTCACTCTGATTGTTGTCGTATTTAAAGTAAGAAATTATGCTAATTTACGTCAATGAACAAGAGGGGATTATAATCATCATCATCATTTTCATTATTATCATGATCGTTATCATCATCACCATCATCATCATCATTATCATCATCATAATTATCATTATTGCCATCACCACTATCAACTGCAGTTGCTGAAGAAAATCATACAGCTATTGTAGTTGTCATTATTGTCATGACTGTGTGCACTATGAGAGGACAATCCTTCAAATACTAGACCTACAACCCGATGACCCACAAATTTGTAATTAATGTTATCCAAACAATCACTCTATGTTTTTCAGATATTTTTGAAAGAAATTCACTTACATTGATTTAGACCATTTCCCCCAACTTGGAACCAGGAGCATTACTGGAACTACTGAATATACTGGGGGGGAGGGGGGTTAAGACTTTTTATTAGAGTATGAAACAAATTTCAGTTTGAAATAAATTTTGTATAAATAAATCATGTAGATACTTTTTATTGTTGATTTAAAAATACAAGAAATAGAGGCTACTGTCCTCTTTTTAGCAGAACATTAACCTAGATGGCCCCAAAGCATGTCAAATAGGGTAACTTTAACCATGTCTTTATTGCAACCAGTATATAATGGTTTTAAGCTGATCATAACAATAGTCACCCTTGGTCTTGAGAGTGCCAACAGACAACTATCTGTCATACTAACAAACAAAACGTGAACATGGCTTCTACAGTTGTAAGTGGTTCAGTCATATAATTTTGCTACTGATGGAGGACAGTTGTTGGTGTGGCCAGCTCTCCACTGGCCACTGTTCCTATGACTTCCAGCTCCCTTGTTGGATTAGAAATGATTAAACAAGTTTCTCTAGATCTTAAGAATGATATTTTCATGAGTGCTTTACATGTATTATATATATATATCATGAAAGAGCCCCATTCACATACATAAGTCATTATTGGTATCACACTGGGTATATAGTACCAACTGTTAAACAAACTTGATGTGATGGTATTTGCATATGGTATTACAATGCCCATTAACCATAACAGATGATAGTTTTACCTCTGTTTTTGAGTGTTGTGCCACCTATAGGAGAACGCTTCACATGTCTGGGATGGGGTTTGAAAACCAAACAAAACTACTACTGTTCCTCAAGTGTCTTTCCTAAATACAGAACAGTGGCAACATGTACACCCATGTTATTTTTTACCAATAATCAATTAGTATGAGTAGGGCCGCCAAATATTCAAGTGCCCCCCTGCCTTGCATTTGCTTAATCTGACAGCAAGTTTAATTACAATCATAAGAATTTAACTTTTTTCTGATTGTGTTTTGTATTTATGTTTAATATACAGCTACCAAGAGTGGGTTCTAAATTCATGCTTCTGATAGGACTATTCATTGAGAGTGGCACCTTAATTCTTTTTGGGTAAGTATGAATTTATTCTATTGAATCACTATCTTTAGAAAAGTGCCCATCTACGTAAACTTTTGAGTTTTTGTGCTTGACAACTATGAACAGTAGTATAGAGTGTAAAACCTTCTAAATGTCTTCTCACAGAACCCACAAAATGACATGCCTTAAATTTTATTGTTAACCACATAATGTATATATTATCAGTTTAAATTGAGTATTGGAGATTTTTTGATATATGAGTTAATGTTCTTAAATACTTCTCATTTTTTGTATGAAACTTGGTACAATTACTACCAGCTTTATTTTTTCGTTTGAAAAAGATACTTGACCTTTAAGAAGTCATTTGAGAAGTTTCTAAACAGATGTTTTGGGAAGATGTCAAGGAGATCAACCCACAAGTGCATGTTAAACACAGGTGTCCCTTACTATTAATGATATGAGGTTAGCCAGATAATACATGAGAAGGCTACTAAAGAACATATGCACTGAAATGTCTAATCACTATTTTTTTAAGTTTCAGGTTAGCATTTAGAGGGTATATTTACAATCATTGTAATGTTACCAGTTTTGAAACCCAAAGTATTGTTTGGTAAATTTTCGGAAAAACCTCAAGTAATTTCAATATCAAGAACAGAGGATTTGAAACGTTGGTTTTGAAAAGAACAGTAGGAAATAGAAAAGATGTGACCACTGGGGACCAAACCTGTGACCCATGCTTTTGCAGCATGCACTCTACCAACTGAGCTAGGTGACCTCCTCGCATCATATGATGTGATATTATATACATTAGATTATATGTTTACAAATTATATTTGCTGAAACTAGCATGTTCCTGTCTTGACTGTTTAGTCATGTTCATACAACAGTAAAAATTGCTTATTCATTTTATCACAATTTGCTACTTCTGCTTCCTTAACTGTATTTTGACTGTATTCTGCCAAAACTGACTTCCCATATCACTGATGCAAAGAGGTTGATACTAGGGAGTTGACTTTACTTGTTCAATGTATGTACTCATGAAAAAGTGTTTTACAACACAAGGAATATTTTGGCTTCTCACCATCAACATTGCCAATAATACATAAAAATCCGAACTTGAGAGGCTAAATTTTATATTTACAGATACAAGACTGGATTGTTATATAAATTGAATGATAACAAAAACAAATCAGACAGGGATCCGTTTGTATGCTGTGTATTTTAGAAGGGAATCAGTCTTCCATTTCAAACTTGCTGAATCAGTTTGGAAACACATTTGTATCTGATGCATTGCATAGATGGGATTGGCTGAAGCTATCACTACTTGATCAGTAGAATGACCATAAAACACAAGTTGAGAAGTGATTATTAGGCTAACATGGGAAGGAGATACTACTACTACTACGTCACAGAAGCTTCATGGAATCCGTAGAACATGTGAATTGAGTAGGGGAAACCCACATTGATATCAACATCAGCAAACGTACCATAAAACACAAGTTGTGGAGTGATTATAAAGCTAACATGGGAAGGAGATACTACTACTATGTCACAGAAGCTTCATGTGATCCCTAATACATATGGGTTGAGTAGGGGAAAACCCGCAGTGATATCAACATTAACAATTTAATTGTTTTTAAATCTCAGTTGTTTACTACATCACACTGATACCTACTAAATGTCAAGTATCTATATTGTTAATTAAAGGACATTGCTTTCCAACTGGCCTGTCATTTCATGCCATAAAAACGAATACGAGAGCTCACTGATCTACACCAGAACATTTCATCTTTATTTGTAGACACGTATTTCATCACCGTTTGCTAATTTTCTTGCTCTCCTACCCACCCAATAGGTTTGTAGACATGATGCCAAATGGAGAAATGTTCATCATATTCTGTTTCCTGATAAGAATAGTGTGTGGTATAGGTTCAGCATCAACATCAACATCATCAATGGCCATAGTGACTGAAAACTTCAGTGACAACATAGCAACAGCGATGGTAAGACAATATTGTTACTACACATTACAGGTCAACATAAAGTGATGAGTATAACTCAGTACAGTGACAATATAAGTTACAATACCATTTTCTCACAATAGTCGTTATAGTAAACAAATATTTATGATGCTTTAATGCTGCTGATGTTCCATGTATCTCTTTAGTAATTATTTGAACTATCTATTGTAAAATTATTCTTTTGTATCTAACAGGTAAAGTAATGTGAGTATATCTTCTGAAGTAACTAAATTGGATGTGTGGATAAATTTGAGTGCAATTTGAAATCTCTCTGCAAAAAAAAGAGAGAGAGCAACAATGTACACAATTTGAGCTGTTAATCAAATGCTTTTGACTAGTGAACAACCGATGTGTCTGCGCTGTATGGCAGCTTTGGTGTTAAAGGCAAATTCTTGTGCAAAAGGAAAGTGAGTTGTTAGCATTGTAGCGCTGTCTGTCTTGTCCAATCCGAATCTATAGAAGGTCACACTTTACTTGACTAGATGTTCTTCAAACTGTGGATGTACCAAGGTCGTCATAGGTATCAGTTTCTTACCGCTTTGTGAATGCTCAGATGTCCATAAATGTTTCTCCCCTCGTCTCTTTCATTACTTTTCTGCCTTACGAGTGCCTTGACGGACATAGTGCTTAATTACTTTAGGACATATGAAGTGCTTGAGTAGATTATAATCAATTTGTGCAGATTTTTTGGGTCATCCCTACAGTATTATCAACACAAGTATAATTGTAAAGTTGATCCGAGAAGAGAGAGAAGTCGAGCTCCTTGAAAATACTGTGCTTTGTCTTATGTAAGTAGCCCTGCAGGTGTTAATTTACAATATACATTGCTCTGTTCATTCTAGGGACTTCTTGAAACGTTTGGTGGCCTAGGCCTTATGGTTGGCCCACCGATTGGTGGGTTCCTATACGCGGTAAGTAACCCTAAATTACTGTACCATGTTGAATGCAATTGCTCTTATGGACATCGTTTCTTGTTTCGTTCTTTATAACTTTTTCTCCGGTATTTTTGATGTCACAGTGGACCTCGTAGTTAATTTGTATGAGGAGAAGTCAATTGACCGTTCCTAGACCTCCGCCTTCTTTAGAAAACAATAGCCAATTCAAAAAGCCAGTCAAACATTGACAAATGTTTCTGGCTGTCAGAAAGGCTTTAGTACGGAAAAATGGTGACTATAAATTGTTGTATCTACCCTTGTTCCATGTAAAAACCGTATGTGGTTGAAACAAAGAACGGGAATAATACCTGATAATCGCCTTTGCTGGAAAATTTAGTAATGTAAGAATGAAAAAACACGTGTAAATCTCTGTGTTTATGACCCGTAGTTCCTGACTGGCATGACAGAGGCCGTTCGTCAGCCTACATGCGCACTGGACTTAGCATTAAAATACAAATGATCTGGATTAAACCCTGATTCTTTACAGAAACTAAACCAAAATCACACAAGTCTTAGTGAACAAAATGGGAGTGTGGCTAACAAGATAAAATTACAAGCTAAATGCAATCGTACCTTATCGCCCTAATTGTTAAACAAATGGCGATTTGGCATTCATTTTAACGGACGTCCAAGGTAGTAAATCGTGCTCCAGATGGCCTCTCAGTTAACTTTTTGGCACAAGTAAGTGCTCAAATTGGATTCTAGGTACACTCAATCATAATTCCAGGATACCAACAAACCACATTACCTACATTTGAAGTTATGCCTCGTGCACTGTAGCTGTAAAGCTAGCCAGGTCAGTGTTACGTGACTGAAAACAATTTGTTGAGAATTTAATTGTGATTTCGGAAATAGATATTGATTCACGTGATAAGGGCTTTGATAAAATGTTTTTCATTATGATCAGGTGTTTAGTTCTAGGCATTAAATGCACTGAAACCAGATGTGGCCTTCGCGGAGATGTAGCGCTGAGAAACTCAAAATCTACATCTCTCTTCTGCAGTTGTCTAAATTATACTCACTACTAGCATGAAGGGCAGGCAAATGTCTGACTTTTTGTATAGCTCGTCAAATTCGCGGGAAAAAGATTTTGACCCAAGTGATTGGTTCATAGCAAACAATAATTCACACTTGGGGTTCGTTTGGTAGTAGTTTTTGTGGTGTTATTATGCGATTGTACTTGATTATGTATCTAAATGTCAATATTAGAGTTCTGTGATTAGGTTCGTACTTCCTAAAAATCTTGCTGTCCCCATTTCAGGTTTTGCCGGGTGAAAACAGTAAGAATACGTTAAAAGATGGTGTGTATGTTGAATATATATGAATTATATGGCAAAAATGTTCAAAAAAATTATTATGGACGTGACTGGCTACGGATCTGTGTGTGTTTGGTGTACCTAACCCTTAATCTTGGATTGCCTCCTTCTTCCCCTCACCAGAAAACTTAAACTGAAAGTCAAGGAATGAACCTTTATCACAATTGCGCAATACTGTCTCAAAATGAGGGTCAACCCGCAAGAATCGATCAAGACAAACTTATCACAGAGGGACTTTGCTAGCAGCGAAAGCAACGTCGAGTTCTCCCTCTCATTTCAAGTACATGGAGGCAGACTACGACTTCTAGCACTTATGGGTTGCACATCGAGTCTATTATGCAACGTGCGATGAGGAGAGAAGTTGTTTATTCATATCTTATTAAGAGATAACGACAGAAGGCAGTCGATCAATTTTAGTCAAGACAACACGAAATTTGAGTCACAACTCAAGTTGAGTTGGAGCTTTCCCGTCTCGCTCGTTTCATGTGTTTGTGATAAATCCATTTACGAGAGATCTTTGTCGCTTCAGAATGGATATAACAGTATTTTACTTTAAGCATGAACTCACACCAAATTCCTTTATGGCATTTAAAAGACGGCGGAGTTCACTACAGCATATTCGCAGGAAATTGACAGAGAACGCTATTATCACATTCGTTTGAGTAGAATAAGTTGATGGAAAGGTCTGCGAAGAATCCTCCACGGAATAGCTCCTGCCATGAAATGTTTTTAAATGTTGCTTTTAAATGAAATTCCTGTGCATTTACAAAACCAAGAACAGAACAGGCATCAGACAAATTACATTTCAAAACATTGACAATAGTTTTGTTTCGTTTTTGCCTTCATTGAGTATTACAGGATTTATTTTTCTTGCAATATCTTGTACATTTTCCATATTTCCTGTAACTATTCATGAAGTAGTTTGTGCCACCACGTCAGTAGATGAGCAAAGTTCTACAAAACAAACGATGGTTCTGTACTTTCAAGGAACCAGAGATAGGAACTAAAGGAAGTAGGAACTAAATAGAAACTAAAGGAAGTAGGAACTAAATAGGAACTAAAGGAATTAAAGGAAATGTTCTAAAGGAACTAAACTATGAAGAATAAATAAAAACGCACAAAGTTAGTCTGACAGGGGAAGGGGGATCAGTTCCAATATTTGCAAGGTAGCAACTTTTTCATTCATGTTATAGGCCTATGTAGGGGAAGGGTTAGCAATTCAAAGTCTTGTTTGAATTAAACCGTTACTCCTTAGTCCTCCTACTTTACTTAAAACACGCGGGAACTCATTTCTGATTGGCCTAGGAGAGATGCTGGCAAATAGGGACAACATATTCAAGTATATAAAATTTTCAGTTTAAGGAAATAGGAGATTTTCGCGTAATTTGTAGGGTATGGGCCAATTATGTTTTAGAGGAGGCATTGCTTCTATACTCCTCTTAACTTGTTAATAAAACTATCAATATGGGTGCATACTGAAGATTCTAGAGATTAATGAAACAGAGTTCAACAAGGAATAAGCCATAGAGAAAGAAGACTGAGATAGAGCGCTTACGTTATCACGTGACGTGGGTAATAGAAACTACTAACATGGCTGCAATAAAGTGGCAGTAAAAGAGAGCGTGGGAGATTTTATGAAACACGCTTTAGACGCGGAGTGGCTGCTGAAGGTTTCTAACTTTTAAATTATCGACGAGCTGTAATTTTCGCTGGAAGTCTTCATCATAATGCCTAAATGGTCTTCAGCATTTAACTGTAGTAAGCGGAGTATTGGGGAAGACAAGTTGTTGTCGTTTCACACGTAAATACTATGCATTCCATTCCTGAATAGTTAATACTTTCATGAAGTAGGTTAAAACTAAGAACAAGGAGTTTACCCTTCTAGGGGCCGCGGAGAGGGTGACTTCAGCCTTCGTAATAAATTTGGAAACGATGTATTACAGAATGTGAGGAGTGAGTAGAAAGTAATGTGATAAACAAGGAACAAAATCATAACCATACGAAAAATAGAACCACAAACATAGCAAGTCTTGCCACCAAATGTGGGGCTATACAAGGTTTATCATAGACCCTCAATATTTCAGATCCCAGCTTCTTTTGTACCTAATCGCAGAATAAGAGTGGTGAGCGGGTCTTTTTAACAAATTTGGTGAAATGGAGATTTTATAATAAAATGGTCCTTAGTTAACTAAATGACTTTAGGTTTATATATTGTAAATGGGAGTGCAGGCTGAAACTTATCTTAAAAAAATACTTTAAACTACGAAATAGGCCCTAATTGCAGTACACCTCTTTTTCAGGGTAATGTAAGAGGGCAAGGACTTTTTAAACTTTCTCAAAATTAAAGGTTCATATACCATCAAATGGTATTGAAATGAAAATTTGCCAAAATTCAATTTAACATCTTCAATTAACACGGAGTACTTACTAACCCTTATGTTAGTTTTGAAAAGAATACTAGAGAAATAGACAATATGTCACCACCGGGATCAACCCTGTGAGCCACGCTTTCGCGGCGTGCGCCCTACCAACTGAGCTGGGTGACCTCTGATGTTTCTGTGACTTGACCCAGGAAGAACCCTTATGTAGTATGCGTATTGTGATATTGACATATCATGATTGTCACATGACTGCTTGAGCTACTACTACCTTTTACTACTATAAAGAAGTATGGACAACCACACATAATTCAATAAAATAGCTAAGCTGCAGAAAGGATTCAACGAATAAGAGGGACAGAATTCAATTTTAAATTATGTAGGCGTTCAGCTCAGTGACTTAACACCAAGTAACTGATTGTCGTGCGTGAACAACAACTTTTACAACAAGAATAGGAAATCGTCGCAAAGCACTTGGGGACTTTTCCCCTAGCCTTCTCAAGTTCTACCATCCATGCATAACCACGCTGCTCTTTGATCACATCATGACAAGTTGAGTTCCTGAATTATATTAAATTCAACTTACAGAGGTATTACACACTTCATATAATGTTACAATTTGATCTCAGGAAATAGAAATAGAAACATATTATATAAAATGGCAGAACTACAAAAAGAAGTTGAAGTTGCTGCCTAAACATCAAGTCATTCTGTGTCTGCTGCCATCTTCTTTCTTGAACCCGTCAAGTTCCAAACGTTACCAATAATAAGACAACTGCAGCTTTAAGTGAGAAACTTAATAGCATGTTCGATATACTGAACAGCAAAAGTAAGTTTGGAAAGCAGTACAAGTAACCCTTACGACCGAGAATATCCTTGATGCTTAACAGCACATAAACAGTGGGTTTACATATTTGCAGCAGTTGTCTGCGTCGAAAGGTCAAATTTATTTAAAGGCCCTCGAAAGGCATTTATTGTGGACTTCACGGTGTCTTCGAAATCAATACTTACCACTGTAAAGTCACTATTTTCGAGAGAACCGCATCAGTTCCGGAATGTTCTTATGCATTGTTTACCTCGGGACGCCCTGAAAATGTTCTTCAGTAAAATACATGAACGTTTATGGTAGAACAACAATCCAAATTCATTACAATTTTAAATATGTACTCAGATCTTTGCCTCTGAAGAAAAGTATAGCCCTCTCACCAACAGAAAACTGCACAACACGGCCACTTTCAGTTGATATTGACCAAAACGAGGAATAAAGTGTGCTCAAATATCCGCAGTATACTGACAGTAGCAAGCATATTGAGCTTGCTGTTCATTTTCCTTAATGGAGCACCTTCGCATATCTAGTAGGCCGCCATTGATAAGTGGCTACTGCAGCACAGCTCTGCGACCGAAAACCAAAGCCGAGTAGAGAGAGCCACTAAATTAGATTATTTTCCCTTGCTCATATAACTATGTTGTGTACATATTCCCTGTTAGTAGTGGCATTTATGTTTCTGTTTATGCTACTATTAATTCTATCGATTTTCTTAATTGTTTTGGCAAGGAATTTTGACCGCTTTCAGCAGGATGAATATTGGAATATTAAATTCAAAATCATGTGTTGCATAGCTACCTAAAAGGGGTAGAGAAGTGGTGTGGCCTTTGCTGCTCATACAAAGTCCCTCTTCTTAACGTTTTAGGATGGCACCCCCTGGCCACACTCTCGGTAACTTATCATCTTCACCTTGCTGAATGCTGTTGATGACTGCAGAGCACTTGTATGCGAGGACTTCATCTAATGAACATGGAAAGCGAAGTTTAGATAGATGGTTCGGAACTTTTTTGATCCTATTGCCTTCTCAAGTTTCATATTGATGGCCAAAAGGATTTAGACACATCTCAGATATGAATATATAAGCTTGAGTTAAGCACTGTACATTACCAACTTGTTCTATCTCGTTAGGAATCACAAGCGTAAAAGTACCTTCAGGGCGCATTTGGTTCCTTCACTAGTATCTCGGATCTCCGGGGTTGCAGGGCAGCTCTCATTAGACTCAAGTATTTCAAGAATTTCTGACTTTTCGATTCGCCAGCTGCTTCAAAAATATTCAGCCTTATTTCTTCTCTCTTCTCCTTTTTCCACCAACAAACAACATTAGGTCTTTGCATTTCTAGAGATCAAGAGGCAAGAGTTTTTGTGCTGCTTAAGTGTATCGTTTTTCTCGGAAGTATCCAATAAGAACTTTGTTGGTGTTCACTGCAATTTGATAGTCGCCCAATCGGCGATTTGTCTCCCTATCTGGTGACAATGAATAGAGCATAAGTAACTTCGAGTCTCAAATTGGTGGCAGTAAATATTACACGTCAGTTGGGTAATTCACGCCCCCGCCACATCTTAAACACTTTTCCCCGTGTTGAGACCCTATTTAATATTCTCAACGAGCAACAAAGACAACTGAGCCTTTAACAACAGGACTCCTCATTGTTTAGCAATACAACCATTAGCAACTTCCTACACATATTACCAAAACAGGGTGAAGACATTCTTAGAAGATTTCATTATCAAACTGACTGTTGGAGACTGGAGAAAATGGTACAAATAGATACTTACACTTAAATATGAGTTCACAACTTTATCATAATCAAAAGTTCTACGATTTGTCTCTATCTGTACTCCTCCAGTTGATTCAGGCACACGGTCCAAACTCAAAAGCCAGGTCTTGAATAGACGTCGAGATACAACTTTTTCAATATTTAATTCGCCTACCAAAGCCTTACTATTTCAACTCAGTTCATAGCCTAATGAATTAAGCAAAATTAACAGCCTTTCCTTACGAAACTTGCAAGATATAACTAGATGTTATGTGCAACTGGTAAGACGTTTACGCTAGGTATTTTAATCAACTCTAAGATACATGATTAAGGGAAATAATGTCTTTGTGACGTCATCACAGGACACTACAGAAGATTCAGCTTTCGTCTCACGTCAGGGTCACCAATTGTAGGTTATGTAATTCAACGCATTACCCATACAACGACCTCTGCAGCGCAACTATAGTAACAGCTTTTAATTACAAGGCAATGAAACTAGTTAAAGAATCACACTCATCACAAACAGTTTGTTGCTGACGTGGGAATGAAATTATATAATCGATTTCCAAGAGCGAATATTTATGTACAAATTGAAACCAATAGCATCACATCATGATAAAAAACGGACAATGAAATCCCGCCCCAGATGCAGAATATTGGCGAGTATGCGTAGAATTGGTCACTCTGATGTCATATTTCCGATGTCCGAGGGTCTGAGTTACCACTCGTAGCTTTTACTTTACATGTGACACCAGTAGGAGTCTGCCAAGGAGCTAATGAATGTGTAGCCACTTTTACTTTTCCAAATGGCAATCCCATAGAATTATAAAAGCAATGCTTTCCACTATTCTAGACTAAAAAAGTGCGACAACGACAACGACAAATGGCCCCACTGCTTATCAGGGGGATAAACTGAGAGATTGACAACGACAAATCAAGCGTTACAGCTATCTTGTGATGAACAGCAACGCCCAGCAAAGAATGCCAAGCAAAGAAGCCCTCACTGCTTTTCAGAGGGCTGCACTGAGAGATTGAAAAGAATGCGAATATGAAAAATGTTGAAGATTTAATTTGCACATACAAGACAATATATATAATAACCAAGCTTTTGATTTATTATCACATCGTCCCCAGGGTGTAGGAAACTTGAACAGTGGAAACGGTATTTAAGGACCCAGTGGCCTAATCTTAAAGCACTTCACATTGTAGGCCCACCAACATGGATGTCTTCAGCAATTTCATAAGGTAGCTGCAATGAGTAGATGAAGCCTTCAGTTCTGATAATGGTGTCTCTGAAAAATCAGATCAAAATAAGACAATTTTCTCCTTTTGGATACTTCGAAAGCAAGAGATTGCAGATTATTTTTCCGCGATCTCTTTGCCAATTGTCAACAAATGGGTGAAAGTACTGCAAAGTACGCCAAAGTAGGCGACGTAGAAGCCCTCCCGCACTTACGTCAGCAACTTGCTCGTGTAACCAGATCAGTTCTGCGATTGGAACCCACTTGTTGCAAAACCCTATGTGCACTGGGAGGTAGTAGTAGTAGTAGTAGTAGTAGTAGTAGTAGTAGTAGTAGTAGTAGTAGTAGTAGTAGTAGTAGTAGTATTTTTATGAGTATCTTTTCATAACTGACATTTCAAATCCTCTCTTCTCCATGAAATTTTGCAACTTTCAATGGACTTCGGACTGATTCACTGCCTGGATGGCAGTCCCTCTTATGCAAAGTCACATTGTGCAGAGAGGCTGGTCTCCAACTGCGTTGAGCTGAATGTCCATGGAGTTAGTATGGCGTCTAATGATAACAGAGCATGTTAACAAAGGGGATGGCTAAACCAAGACCAAAATACGTAGAAAAAAATATATAATAGAAAAAATGTGATTAAAACTAAAATGATACCTGTTTCAATTCGAAGGTCCCATCTACTGGTTTGTCCTGAGATAACGAGATAAGAGCTATCTTTGCCATTCCAATGTAAGCTGATGACTCTGGATCATCGTCGTCAAAAACGTACACATCTAATGTCTAAATTATGGGGAACATGAAAAAGAGGTAAGATTAGCATCACTCAACGACCAACGGCACCAGCACTTAAATGTCCTTTTCAACCTATTCTTACTTAAAAAAACAGACGTCATACACAATGAAGTACATACTTTATATAAGTGATAATACCTATAAATACGGTAAATAAATAAAGCAATACGGTTTGACCAGAATTGTCAAATTAAGGAATCAATAATCAATTCAATGATGTGGCAAGACAACAGTCATTGCAGTGAACAACATATAGCTGCAGAATCACATGGTCCTTTAATCACTGAAGCTTTTATCTCGTAGATATAAAAAACGAGAAAAGGTATCGGTAACAAGGGCAGAGCTGGGGATAAAATAGTCCAAGCAATTTGTGTGCCCCTTATTTGACACAAGAAAGTAAGAAAAGAACCACAAAATTAATAAGCGCCGGCTTATGAAAAGAAACATATTCTTATAAAAGTTGTTGTCATAAAATTTTCTTCCTCCTTAGCCCATGACAACTTTTAAATTTTGGTAAGACTATTACTGCATTTACAAACAAACACCTCCAATATTTTCCTCATATACTTTGATACTATCGCAACTAACTTGTGAACCACATTATCAGACATCATGATTACCAGTAAAGTTGGTTACAACTCACATTCGTCTTGAGGTAACTGTCTAGCTCTGGAGACATCGGAACAGGATACGTTCTTGTGTCATCAAACACCGGACAATTGGAATTTGTAACGATGGACGTATCGTGGTCTGCAAAGTCAAAAAATCTGTACACGGCATAACTACTGGGCTGACTGTCTGTGGATAAAATGGAAGGCTTACATAAATTTAAACAATAACAAGTTTACATAACAAAGATCCTTAATACCTTATTGTACTATAAAAAAGCAAGCATATACTGACTCCAGACTAACATCAGGCCATTCCTATTAGGCACTTGCTTTCGCATGTTATAAGGAAGATGATGCCTTCTATCCTTGCTTTACTAGCTTGAATCATCTACCTAATTCGTGTTACTTTGCGTAATTCAACTGTTTGAGGTGACACTACGACATCAAACAACCTTTGTCATCCTCTATATTTGAGAATTTAGAGCCAGAAAGTTTAATAAAATTTTCACCTATTTTTTTGTGCGTGTTTCAGTCGGACAGCTGCGTCTTCGGCGTTCATTAGAAGACCATAGTTGTATTCTTGTAGCAGCGTCATCCCTGTGCCTTAGTGCATATTTCAGTGTTCACGACTAGGAACAGGGCAAGATACAATAAACTACTTAGCTGCTCTGAATGTGCTTATCATGGTAGACCGAATTATTAGTGATTTTGCGAAGACTTTGCGAAGAGAATGGATTACTACCAAATCTTTGCCCAGTCGAATTGGTATATTAAGATACCATCCCACGAACGCTGTAGACGTGGAGGCCACGGTGTTGGCAGAGACTTTCAGGCGTTAACTGAGGGCACCAATGCCTGACACAGGACCCTAAGCGTCGTAAAATGTCGCTCAGGTTTACAATAACACTGAGAGTTGCCAAGTAAAAAAACGTTCGTAATATAGTAAGTGTTTCGAGTATAGATGCCTTTCCTAATTCTGCTTTTAGTGATACTGTGCAAATTACCCCTAAGCGTTCAATCTGCCTTCTAAATGGTTTAGCGCGGTGTTACTTCTAATATATTTGTTCCACCTTGACCGTATTATACGGTAACGTTACGATTCTATACACTGCTGAAACTTTAGCAGCGAAGTAAAAGAAAACTAGAAACTTCAACGAGCAAAACATCGACGCTATGTAGTACGTTCAGTGCTCACTACAATACTTCAACATGCACGACTAAAAATTCTTCAAAATGACAGCATAAATAATACATACTGTGGATAATGGTGGAATTGGTGCACCACATAAAAATACGGAAAATGCAAAGCTGGATGTCCACAACCAGAACAAAAACCTGTCGACGGACCAAATAAAATCTATGTGGTCGAATCCCTTACCTCTATATTACATGTGAGTAGGATTCCTATTTTCGTCACAGGTAATGTTAATAATAAGGGTGGAGGTGAAATACTATTTAATTTCCCATTATTCAAAATTTAGAAATATCCACATAAAGATTTTATATCTCTTGGTTTTATAAAGTTTACAATAGTTATCACATAGCTCTTGACAGACACCGTATTCACGTTTCATACACCTTTACCACATTGAGCTATATTTGCAACCACGCATATACCCATCACAGTAACCGAAAAGCTTATTAAAAGGTCAAACACCATGACTTTCGCCAGGATCAAGTAATACTATAAGTCACACGACCTAACCCATGGAAACTAGGAAAATAAAGTAACATAGGACCTACCATTTGTCCTTGCCCCGAGGTTGTAACACCTTTTGATTGTAATTCGTAATTCATTTACGTCTGAATCCGTACGCATTCCATGCTGACCCGGTCGAGCATCCATGTCTGTCAACGTGTTTGTTGTGATGTATCCTAAAGCCTTCGTTCTTTCCTAAGAAAATGACATTGAAAACTTAAATGGAGAGATGTCTATACATGGAAGACAACCATTTTTGCGATCCAATGCAGCAATTGCCATCGTATTTTAAGTGGTTTCTCATAATGCAACCTGAAAATGCTTTTAAGGTCCCCATGCCCACTTTAAATAAACAAATTTTTTTGATGAGATACGTAAATTGCAAACAAAGAAACGACATTAACTTAAATGGATCAAGACACTAATAAGAAAGACAAGTTGCAAATTAACTAAAGCTGCTGATAATTTGTATTACTGTTGTTTTGCATGTAAACGATTGATAATCAGCACTTGATCTCTATTGCTACTAATATTCATTTTGTTTCGAAATGTGTTAGTTAGTAGGTGCATGGAGAACTTACAGTCTCCTTATGGATAATGAGATGAAGAATCATTATTGTTCTCAAGTGATACCAAAGTATTGAAGGGAAACGTGAAGTCAGCTGATATGATTAAATGTGCAACCGGAAAATCCACGCATTAGCTGTTTGTCGAAATCTTTCTGCTGGGCGGATCAAAACAAATTAGCCATGACCATGGGCTAACAGAATTTTTGCATTCTCAGGACTCCAGCACTTTTCGCAGTATTCTGGCAGTTCCCAACAAAGCAGTTTTCAGGAGTACTCCCACATTACAAGGTATCTCGAGTCTCTTAATCCACTTCTCAAAATCCTTTGTCACAGCTCCCAGCGTCCCTATCACCACTGGCACAACTTCCACAATCGTTTTATTTCTCTTTTCAGGTCTTGATATTTTTCTACTTTCTTCTTCTCTTTCCGATCTACATTCACGTCCGCTGGCACTGCAATGCCGATGATCATTGCCATGTGCTCTTTCTTATCTATTAACATCGGATCAGGTCTCCTTGCTTCAATCATATTGTAACACTGGATATTTATATCCCATAACAGCTTTACATCCTCGTTTTCAGGAACTCCCTCAGGTGCATCCTCGTACCATTTGTCCTTGCACTCCAACCGTCTTTTTCATACATAGGTCCCAGTGTATCTTCCTTGCAACGTTATCATGGCGCCTTTTGTACTCTTTCTGAGAAAACTTTTCACATGTACTTAGAATATGTTGCACATTTTCACCTGATTTTCCACACAATCGACACAGAGGGCTTTAAGCCGTTTTATCAATGTATTACTTCACATAATTATTCGTGATTGATTGTTCCTGTATAGCACATATCAAGGCTTTCGTTCCCACTTTCAAATCGGCTTTTGATAGCCATTGCCATGTCTTCTCCTTGTCAGTTGTCTTTGGTAGTTCTCTGATAAATTGACCGTGCATTCTTTTCCCCATCCACTTTTCATTAACTTCTCGTTCATTTTGTGCCTTGAAATCTTTGGTGTGTACAATATCATTCACTTGTAATTTTTCTGCCTTTGCCACTCCCTTCAACAGCTTTTCCTCAGATTTTGCAACACACATTTTCAGACTATTTGCTTCTTCGTTCACACACCGTTCTACACTTACTTACTACATCAGTCCTCTTCCTCCGTTCTTTCTTTTTACATATACCCTATCAACGTCCCTCTTTGGGTGGAATGCTCCATACATTGTCATTGATTTCCGTGTCTTTTCATCCATATTTGTCAGCTCACTTTCTCGCCATTGAATGACACCAGCACCATAACGACAACTAGCTACTGCCCATATTTTAATAGTAGATATTTCTTCCATTCAATTTTGATTTGAGGACCAATCTAAGCCTTCTCTTGTGTTCTTTCTCGATTGTTTCTTTCATCTCAGCTTCCTTGATCTTATCTAATTGGACAATTCCTAGATATGTGTACTCTTCCTCTCCACCTCCCTTCAACGTTTCTCCATTTACAAGCTTTATTCCATCAGGTTCAAAAATTTTCCAACGCTTTAATTTCAAGAATCCACGTTTCTCCATTCCAAACGTCATTCCTATGTCATTGCTGAACATATGAACAGTCCTCACAAGCATACTCAGGTGATCTTGCATAAAGATTTAAGTCGTCCATGAATAACAAATGGTTTACCCGGTATTCTCTCTTTCCCCATTCATATCCTGCATTGATCTTTCGCAGTATAAAAGACAATGGTACCATGCTCAGTACAAACAACAACGGTGACAAACTGTTTCCTTGGAAAATTCCTCTCTTTACATGGAATACCCCAAGATGTTCCCCGCTTGACGTCAATGACACTTTCCATTGTTTCATGTCTCTTTCTATAAACTCCCTTACATTCTCCGCGATACCAAACATTTCTATGCATTCTTTAATCCAGCTATGTGTAAACATGTCATACGCCTTACGATAATCTACCCATGCCATGGGTAGATTAGTTGTTCTTCTCTTGCAATCTCTGAGTATTGTTCTATCAATAAGTAGCTGATCCTTGGTACCTCGACTACCACGCTTACACCATATTTGTTCCTCAGGCAAGATACTCTGTTGTTCCAAACACTGATAAATTTCCTCTGCCACAATGCCTGTGATAAGTTTCCACATCAATGGAACGCAAGTGATGGGTCGATAGTTATCGACTACACTGCCTTTTGATGGATCCTTCTGGCAGAGCACAGTTCGTCCGTGTTTGATCCATTCCGGAATTGCACCGTTCATGCAAGTTGCTGAAAGTTTTCATCCACTATCCCTGAACGCCATCTGGTCCAGCCGCTTTCCACTTGGGCAGTTTTCGACATTTCTTGCAAACTTTCTTCTTGTACACGCTCACAACGTTTTGGGTTTCTGTGAACTTACTGTTTATTTCTTTTTTCAGATCATCTAGCCATAAAGCACCTCCATTGTGTTCCTTTTCAACGCTCCAGATGCCGCTCCAAAATTCCTTACATTCTTCTACATTTGGCACTTCACTTGAACTATTTGAAGTATTGTTTATCTCTTCAGGACTTCTTCTGATCACAACCAAACAACCTATTCTGTCTGAACTGTTCAATTCTATCCTGACATCTCTGTATTTTAGCACTCTTTGCTATCATTCTTTGCTTTATTTCCTAAAACACAGTTTTCAATCCTTTTTTTCCACTCCGTACTTTTCATTCAGTTGTTTGACTCTATATGTTTTCTTCACACCCAACTGTCCCTTCAATTCTCTTTCCAGTAAATTTGCATCCTGCCGTAGTTTCTTTATGTCGCCTTCAATTCTCCTTTTCTACCTCGGCTCATTCCGTCTTTGGGGCTACCAATTTTCAATCCTAGTTTTTCAGCAACACACACACTTCCTGCAAGAATCAATTGATTTGTTTCAGAGATGGTTCTGGTTTTTATATATTTCACTGCATCATGAACTTCCTCTGAAGTTTCTTGAATTTTATTCCATCACCTCTGTTTCCTTCTGCCATTAACACTTTTAGTCTGTCAACAATCCTTTTAATTTCATAGTTTGCCTCAGCCATGCATTTCTCAATTTCTAAATCATTGACAACCACTTTATTCACTAGCTCTCCTCTGGTTTCTGCAAGTCACGGTCTGTGGTTGATGGTCATACCACTTTTCTGCCCCTGAGAGTTTGTAATACTTGCATATTTTCCAGTGGATGTAGCCTGCCGCCCGGTTATGTCTATTAATGCATTCGGTTTTTGCAAGTGAAGGGCAACCTGAGACTATGTGGTCAATAGTCTCCTCGTACTGGTGACATATTCTGCACATATTACTACAAAGTGTAAATCACATCTGAATTTCACATTTTGCTATCCAGGTATCGCAAAATCGAGTTGTTTGAAGTTCTGATCCCAAACCTGACGGTCGAAATAGGAAAGGATCGAGATCCCGTTGAATGGTGCGAAGATGTGAGAACATTTTGTACGAAGGCGGAGATTCATATCAACCTTCTCATGGATAGAATAGCAGCTTTAAAAAACGAGAAAAGCACAGATCCAGCCATCAACGCAAGTAGAGAAGTAAAGATAAAAGAGTTCATGGCAGATGTGAAGGTACGTGCCTAAAATTATGTTTTGTAAATCCTACAACAATTGTATTAACATTACCCCATTTTAAATAGAAACGAGGGGGGTTTTGTTGTAGAAGATTGTATTACAGCATACGGTCAAGTCTTCAACTGACCATCTTGTTTGACAAGATTTACGGTACTTGTCCTTCAATCATTATAATCGTGTTATTAATTTCTAGAAAGAGTACTATCATTTCAACGAATGTATTAACTGTCTGAAGATGAAAGCAGACAGCCTTCGTCAAGCGCATTTTACCATGACCGATCACGAATCAACGTCGTCTTCAGCGGAAGATGGCCACAAAGAAGCTTTACGTTTAAAGCCATCAGAGATGTCTACCCTAAAGTCCGATATTGCAAATATGCTTGTAAACTTAAAACGAGATCTTTGTGAGATAGTAGACAACTGGAATGCAAAGTAAGTATTAGTAATATCGTTGCTTAGTGAATATATTTTCATTGCTTTTAACTTTTCCAATTCATTGAATGGTCTGAAACTGAAGATTTTCGCACTGTGGTGTACACAATAGGGTTTTCAGGTCACTTTAGCATTTAAGTAATGTTTTATGATACAATTGTTTTACTGTATGGTTTTTATTGAGTTACGCATTGGTTCAATGAATGTAAAATATTGTGACCGCGCCAGTGTTAAAGCGAGTGTAACAAAAAAGAACAGTAGTACCATCTTTGCGTCAGAAATGTAGAGAAAACCTTCTACCAATTTAGATGAAGATAATGATGATAATGTTCGTGATAACGCTCACGATGATGGTGACGATAATGTTAATATTGATGATGATGATAATGATGATGATGATGATGATGATGATGATGATGATGATGATGACGATGATGACAATTGCGATCTGCTGTGATGTGATGCGATGATGATGATGACGATAATGGTGATGATGATGATGATAATGATGATGATGATGATGATGATGATGATGATGATGATGATGATGATGACGACGACGACGACGACGACGGTAAGGGTGATGGAGGTGGTGATAATTGGATGAGGAGGAGGAGGATGACGACGATAAGAATGATGATGATGATTATGATATAATGATAATGATAATACTGACGGTTATGATGATCGATGAAGATGGTAATGATGTAATAATGATGATTATGGTAATAAATATATAGATGATGAAGGCTAATAATAACAATTATAGCAATAATAATAATAATAATAATAATAATAGTAGTAAAAAAAAGAAGAAGATGATGATGAAGAAGCAGAAAATCTGACGTGGTAAGAGCAGGCCCCCTAGTTAGTGCTGGTTGCTTGTGATTTACAGAAGATTAAAAACTTCGAGTTTCTCAAACACCTTAGCTTTATGCATCACAATTGTTTCACCTTTGTAGCATCAGCAGTACTACTTTTGACATTTATACATTTAGGCTTTGCAATCATTACCCGTAAATAAACTCATTCGGATGTGCCCTGAGTTTCAGGGTTCAGTCCAGTTTAATTGGGTTTAATCGACCCATTACTACACTCCATGTTGAATATGCCTCGTTTTTCCATTAGGCTACAGGAATATGTACAATTAGAGAAAAAGCGTGAAAAGACTACAAGACCCCCTTCCCCTCCTCCGAAAGGAAGCGAGTCACGTGCTAGTATATCCTCAGCCACTATGGATGCAAGTGAATCACTACAGGTACTGTCTGCTTAAATTATTATCAGAATTTTTAGAATTTCAAGGGCGAGCAAGAGAAAGTACTTGCAATTTTTATATGTACCGTATTTCCTGTATTAACGTCTCATCAAATCATGTCCTGACTGTTTGTCTAAACAGCTTAATACATGGCCGCCCTCTAAAAGTGCATTTTTGATGCATTTTTGATGCCCGAATATATTTTATGGTTTTATTAAGTAGATAAAGCATATATACTGTGTCGTGTAGACGAAACGGTCAATTTTAGTAGAAATAGATCGAGAGACAGGGCCTTGTGCCTTCATTGATATGAAGACGTCCATGCGTCTGACTTTAGGTGAGCTTCCTTTTCTCTTAGGTGTCATCCCTAGGTTAACGCCAATTTCTAAACCTTTAATAAACAAAATCTACTCGCGAGTATTTATGTTAAAAAGGTTGTCAAATAACTTTAAGCACTATGATAACGATTGTTATGAGCCCCGTTATAGTTTGCGTATCGCCCCCGAGGTGACGCCACTTTCGAAACGTTCCATGACACCCCGACATGACGCCACTTGCGAAAAGTTCCGTGCCACCTCCGACATGATGCTACTTACTCAACGTTCCGTACCACCCCCGACATGATGCCACTTTCGAAATGTTCCATGCCACCTCCGACGTGACGCTACTTTCTAAACTTTCCATGACACCCCCGACTAGACACCACTTTCTAAACGTTCCGTGCCGCCGCCGACATGACGCCACTTTCTAAACGTTCCGTGACACCCACGACGTGACGCCACTTTTGAAACGCTCTGTGAATGCAAACCTGAACAAATCGGCGTTTGTCACAATATGAGTACTAACGATAATTGTTAAGAAGTTTGCATAAAGAATATTTCATTTTTGCTATAAATAACTTCTTCATTCTACTAAACTTTCCGCCAAGACACTGGTCACGGCAGCAATCTGGAATATAGTTATCCTACTTCACTTTAGAAAAATCGCTCTGATCAGAGTATGGTGAAAACGTTTGGCAAAATGAAATCGTTAGTCAACGCAATATTCAAACTTTGTACCGCAACCAACGTTTATTAACCAACAAAAAATTATTTACCTCTTTTATTAGTTCATGTTTGATGATAAAGCGTTTGCCTAAGTTGAAACGTAACTCTTC
>JAAAKM020006971.1:112063928-112086210 GCA_010016025.2 Alatinidae sp. Z8VKAUB7J3
CCCTAAAGAAGTATAAGATGAGTTATGGAGACATTTAGTCTCCTTTGTGAATAGTGCTCATTCTCTTTCTTAAAGTTTACTGTACGTACCTGGCCGTCTATTTTATTTCTTTGCTACCTTACGCAGAGTTGGTGGTAGAGCCCATTAGATAGTGAGGCCGGACAGGGGTGTGTGGTAGTAGGGACTTTAAGCACACCTTTAATTGGTTCATAGCTGGCCTCTATAGTTCAGGATGTTGCATTTCATTTCCTTTGATACGTTAGATTTTTTCTAACACGGGCAGTTCTTAAGATAACGACCACGCACTGTTACCTCTAACGGGGGACGTAAATCTATGACTTGTCTATAACTTTCCTATTCAATTAATTACCCTGCTTTCATCCATTGGCTTTTTGGTGACACCCTCTAAATCTATTTTCTAATAACAAAATGCTCCCCTTGCAATTTCTCTTAGTTTTTAGTCAAAAACTTTGATAGAACAATCATACGAAGAGAAAATCTCAACGAAATCCAAAGATTGGCTCGACAAGTTTAACGTGATTTCAGTAAGTACTTATATCCAGTATTAAAATTGACAAAAGAGGAAACATGTAAATTTGTAAAATGCACAACGCAGGGATTCTCCTAAGGATCACACATTTATGAGCAGGGACGGGGTAACAGCGGGCAGAGGGGACCATGGCCCCCAAAAGATTTGCCAAATCTCAATTTTTTACGTAAATACTTTCATCTTTACCAAAATTGAAGTTAATTGCGACAGACATTATGTCCCATTCACAGCAAAATATGCATATCAAGACGGAACACCCCTTTCCACACAATGACCAAGGGCACCTTAGTGGATCGTGCAAAAATAAATTTGAACTCAGTCTACTTGCTTATTTGAAATCACTGTAACAATGAACTTTTTAATAAATTTTCAGTACTGTAACAATTCAAATTTACATGAATACAGTCGTCCCACTGTGAATCCACTTGCTGAACCCAAACATCGCTTTTTCCAACCTAAAAGATGACACCTTCTATGTAGAAACTGCTGAATGATTCAATACTTTAACTGGTACTTAGCTATAAGTAGCTCATGCATTACAAAAGATACCGGAAAGAATTCAGCAGCAACTGGCAACTGGCATGTGCTAAAGTACGGAATCAAACGTCTAACATAGTTGATCAAGTAATAAAGCCCTGTCGTTCCTATCAAGGACTCAGCTATCAACATACAGAATTCTGGTGCTTTAACATTAAAGTAGCAGGGACACGCTTCTCTTGATATTGTCACAGACTACTTAGATAAAGCTTAGGAACGCTGTCGAACGTTGTCGTGCTTTGCTTCCGTCAACAATAGATGGATGTCGGTGACTGGGGTTTATTAGTTTTTTCCAGCACTGACATATTGCGGTAGCAGTATAATATTTCGGCCTTATTGATGACTCGCTCAGATACACAGTGCATTACATCAAGAGTTGGCGATCATGATATTCTGCCCGTTCCCCTCTCTAATTGCTCTGAGTTTGTCGACACTATTGGAGTTGTTACACCCCAATCTTGCTATGTTGTTTGTTTCTGCCTTCCTTTTCTTCTATTTCCTTCTATCCTACCTGCCAGCGTCAAATGTTGAAATTTATTTTCCATTACAATCAAAAATTATATCTGTCTTGCTATTGTTGTTTGTTGTTTGCATACTATGCGTTTCAGTACTTCTAGTTATCGAACTAGTCTGTCATTCACTTGTCAGTCTTCGGACTTTGCCAGCGTTTCCTATTTTGTTTTTGTTTTCAACATTCAATTTCATTTTCCATCTGGTGATATCCACTCGCCAAGATTGCTGCTCTGTTGAACTTCTTGAATATCTTCCCATTGAATCCTGACTTTGCCCACTGGCACTTAGAAACCCATGGAGACTACCAGACTACATCAATTTCTTCGAATTCAGTGATAACCCTCGGCCAATCAGGATAAAATTTGTTCACATGACATGATCAGCTTGGGATGTGTCGACCATGGTAAAGGCTGGCTTGTCCGGTTCTGTTTGTTTATTAGGGTACTCAGTTGCAAACACTTTCATAGACACTAGCCAGTCCAGTGTATTTGGTTATTGGCTCAGGTTGAAATTATCAAATAACAGAACAGGTAACCATTTTGTCTCTTTTCTCGATAAACATTCCTTTTGAAAATCAAACCTTAAGAGTTCTAGTTTCTAGTTACATGGATGATACTATGCCATATACACTGTTGATCTCAATTCAATCAATATCGACCTGAATTCAATTTAGGTATGTTTACCAAACATCGCTCGCCGTTCAAATGATTTCAGGCATTATATACTGTAAATGACTGAAGAATGATCCAATAATGCAATGATGTAATGATACAATAACATTCTAGCAGACTTGGCTGATAATACCACTTTTTCAATAAATTACGGCGCGCGTTGCACTTTGGGATTGTTTGGAGGACAATTGCTCTCAGTCAAACTTGGATACAGGAAAATCGGTAGAAATGTAGTATTTAAATTTCTTCAAGTTTAACCTTTAGCGTTAGCTTTACAAAGGGAAACAAAGACTATTTTGCAGTTCATGGATGTAGTAGCGACAGAGGCAAACCTGAATAGTATCATTTTGACTCATTCACTACCATGCACTGCTTTCGAGGCTTGCTTTGAGAGTGCTTCGCCGCTAACCAGTTGCTTTTGCTTTCACATTCAGTTCCTGACTCACGCCGGTTATCACTTGAGGAGACACTGTTAATTGTTTTGACAATTTTCATTATTGTTTTAAGCAAAGAACAAAATTCCCATTGGTTACAAGTAACAATAGGGCTTCCCCTGGAACTTTGAGAAAATCACACGTGAACTTTTTGCTTTGTTTTGCTGAAAATAGCGACACCATGGTGAATACTTTGATAGATATTTCGTTTGTCTTGCCGGATTGCTGGCTACAAAATGGATAGCCATTTACATATATAATCATGAAAGCTCTCTCATGATTATGTATCTCAGTGAAGATACGGAATATTGCGACAAAATGATTGCAAAATTTTTTGTAATTCGCTTTAGTATAAAAATAAAGAATGAATCATTCTATAAATTGTATTGTATCTTTTTAACTTTTGAAGAGACCATTTGTGTGTAAATTGGGAACTCTGTGACTCTATTATAAAACGTCACTGCCATGTCCGTGTTAACATCGGTGATGGCTTTGCCGTAAAAGATAAACGACTATCCAGAAATCTTATTGGAGCGTAAACATTATCTTATAATCGTTCGGGTTACTTTTACCTCGTCTTTAATCATATCAACGTTCCCACGAGACGGTGAGTTCTAGAAGCTATTGAATCTTGAGTTCTGCTGTTCATCGATGATGTAGGGACATCTAGATCTACTCTGGTGAAAGTTTTTAAGGCTGAACTGATATTACACCGATCCAGCCTATCAGTCAAACAACATCAATGGACCAATCACATCGCAGAACGACAGAATTTTTGCGTAAAAAATTATTAGGTCCATCAAATATAAAAAAACGTTTGAGAGAACCACTGTCAAATGCTTGTAATTTATGCCTCTCTTACGTGGATGATAGCTACTCCATTTTGCGAGATCTTTGCAAGAAAACTTTCAGAATCCAGAATTCATAGAAATAATAGAAATAATACAGTAAACAATTGATACCAATCCGCGAGTTGTCGATAAAGATTTTAGATTATTACTGAACCAAAAATCAAATGGATTTCTCAAAATTTTCAAGCTGTTGAATATAACAATAGTTAGAATGAGTCTTAAATATGATATTATGTTAACAGGCATTTCAGGGATGGATTACATAAATGAAAATTTGTTTCCTTGAAAAATTGTAGTACGCATAAAGGTGCATAATAACGATTTGGTTATTTGTTTTCGTGTATTGTCTATTATCGCAGAGGGAGGTAATGGTACCAAATGAGAAGCAAACTACATCTGTACACGATTCATTATTTGAGGAAGTTACAAAATCTGCTAAAAATGAACTTTGGTAATTCGATTGAGAAGTTGAAAACCCAACCTAAGAAAATAGACGCTTCAATGAGTAGCCCGTGAAATATTTCACATTACACTCTAGATATTAGCTTACTTTTAATCACGCTCTATTTTAGACGGATTTATTATTAAAGAGACATAAATCATGCATTCATTTCTTGTCTTGAAATTTGTAGGCACTGGGATTCATACAGTTTGCTGTTGAATTAATGATGTTAGACTCCATCGAAAAGAGCAATATATGTATGTGTAAACTAAACTCAAACATTATTCATCGCACTTCGATAACACGTGTTAAAAACTAAGCAAGAAAGATAACACTGGCTTTTTACGTAAGCCGCTGGTACGTCAATAATACGCATGCGTTAATAAAGATAATTATGATGGTTCGTTAATTATGCGTAAAATGGGCTTTGATTGTTCTCTTAACATTTGCATTCTCTTTTCTCCTTTAATTCATCAATGTTGCGCTTAGAAAGGGGTCGCCAAATACCAACAAAATACGACCACGTGTCACTGGCCGTGATAAGAGAGTCAATGGAATCTTAAGTCTAACCATTGAGTGCCCATTTTTATATGAAGAACCGAGTTGCACTCTAAAACATAATGCACATTTAGAGACAATTAAATAAAGATAAACTGGCTTTTCTCACAAAAGAAGTGATACTAAGTTTGGTTGCCCTATAATCCGTGTAGTGAAAATAATGATGTTTTAGGTTACTATAAATTGCCATCAATAGCTCAAATTCGTTCGTGATATATCTAACGTGCCGTAATTTTAAGTCGTACTATTTCCTCTACTAAAGACAAGTCATCATCTAACGCATCCTTTAACTGTTAAATGAGTGCATAATAAACATTTGTACTATCGGTTTTCAACACTAATTATTTCTGCAAGAACCTGATAAATGCTGTTTGCTGTCCCTATTTTTGTCTGATCTGATGATATTGGCAAGTATTGATATCAGAGTATCAGCCAAGTATCTGTTTCAAACTATTGACCTTAAAAACGTAAGCTGCTTTCTCGTCATGTGTTTCTATGAAAGCTGCCGGCTAACAGCCCGAACATTTCCGTTCTTTTCCGGACGCAACTGATGCTTATTATGACGTGCCATATCAAATGAGTAAGCAAGAGTCCCATATTACATTGACGTTGCAATTTACTATCCAATAACTTTTCGTCCACCACTCCCTTATTTGAAACAGAACACTCGTCTCATGGCGTTGGAGCAAAGGTAAAAGAAACGAATGGAAACACAAATTAAGAAAGAAAATTGTAATGCATTACGTACTTTTGCACCTGTTTGAGTCTCTTAATGAAATTGTATTTCAAAATAACTTTTCCTTGATTTTCTGTCCCAATTTTATAGGTCTGTCAGGCTTATTTCTTATCTTGTACTTTTCCATCCACCACTCTTACCTCGAGGCACCACGATTTTTCAGAACTTTAGAATAATCAAGATTATTCTAAAAGCAAAGAAAACTGATCACGGTTAATTTGACATTCCAGTCTCTCTGGTTAAAATGATTCGTCATTTTCACTCATCTAAAGAGTGATACCCTTGGGTTAAAGCATGGTTGCCATTTAGTAAAGGCATATAGCAGGGGCCTTCACTGTATTGCCGTGGGACTATGTTAAACTAATCTTGACATGCACATCATGCAGTAAACTTAAATAGAAATGGACACGTAATCAATGTTGTTGATGCATATTGTCATTCTTTCCATTTGTTCTTCCCAAATACGTACTATCTTATATTCCACTCTTAGCATATCTTGCAGGAGTCTTGTAATGGTGAAAATAAATTTGTATATCTTAAATTTTGCTTAACTTCTTATGCTTGGTCTGTACTAACGTTCCCCTAGTTACAAAGCAAACCTTCGTTTGCATGCATCAATACAAATGTCGGGGACGTTTTGCAGTTTAATGGTCTACTGTAACTAATCTTCGTCTCTTTTGCATTTCTTGTTATATGACAGGTTTGGATAATTTAATGCCTTCTTTTATTTCAATTGTGTGTGAGAGAATGAGGCTGGAATGATTCTGCGTATGAGGCTTACCAATACTGCTCAGAATTAATCTAGTCTGCACACTTTGTACTCAAGAAAAAAAATAGTAGGCACGCCAAGCTTACTTTCAAAAGTTTGTATCTAACATACGCACCAGTTTTCACCCAAATTATTGTTTCTATGGTTTGTTAGATCTCCCGTTCCACTTTTCCTTACAATGTTTAAGACGTTATTCTAATTCAATGGGTTGTGTCACTAATTTCGATCTTTTTGCATTGCACTGTTGGATTAAATGAAAGACTCTCCCATTTACTACTAGTGTACAGCTATAACCCATCCAAGGTGATTATCGAATTTCTGACTCTCCAATTTATGTATCGTGCTGTGTAACCCGAATCCATGGGTAAGGTCGAACAAACTTCCCGGTGGAGGTATAAAAAGCCGGTGGATGGTTTCCAAAGCATTCTCTCTAACTACTGTGCTGCTTGTCTAATTGTTTCCTAGACGCTCATAACCCGTAAAACGTTGTTCATAGATTGAACGTTGTGCTCAATTTAAGTATAGACTGGTCCTCAAAAGTACTCAGGTTAAATATTCACAGCAATCTAGTTTTAAGAAGGAGGGTCATATCTACTGTGGAGCTCTTAGGGTCGATGCCCTAGCTGGACCAAATTTATTATTGAAAGAAAATTATGAAATGTAATCAATTCAAACACCGATCAACTGCGTGCATTGTTTCAGTTTTCGTGCAATTCTACAAGTTTCTGCAGTTTTATAATTACTTAATTTTATAACAGTGAGGATCTAAACCGAAATGATCCTCCTTAACAGGTCAACAACTGGTTATGCTCTTTTTAAATAAACAGGTTTTATTCAGAGAAGGGCTAATTCTGGAACAGCAGGAACACGAATATATAGCTTGCTATTCAGAGAAAGTTTTCATTTTAAACCAATTTAAATATTTAAACTGATTTTAAAGAAACGAGGTCCACAGTCTGTACCTGTTGAAATGCATTGCGTGCTTTGTGTTAAAAGCTTTTGCAAATACTGTATATAGTAAGAAATCTATTATTTGACCTCAAATAATGCAAATCGACAAAAATGATATAGGATGGAGTACCCATTCTACGAGTTGAGAGCGTACAGCCTGTTAACACAAACAGAAACACGCAGAATTCCAGATCAGAATACGCAATCTTAGCTTCATCGTCATACGTGATTTGAAAGATGATTAACTCCTGAAAGAATTCGTACTATTTTGCGTGCCTTGACAATAAAATTGTTATTGTTCATTAACGCGTAAAGATCATTATACTGCATTCTCACACTTTGTAGCCTTAATGATAATACAAAATATCTCTGGGCTTTTCCAGTGTAGCCTTGTTTCCTTTAGGGGAAGAACGTGATTGGCCCCTTGATAGTAATCCCTTTCTTGATATGCCAAGGACATAAGGTGCTCAGTGGTGATTAACTATAAACTGCAGTTACCCACTGAGCACCTTATCTTGGGACCATAATTAATCCATAGAAAAGTTTTATCTTTGTAATTAAGCAAACAGTTAAGGTTGCTTTGGACTCAATAATAATGTGGTAAGGAAGCAGGATATCAGTTCTCCTTAAATTGATCGCATGACGTTAAATATCGATAAAGCTGTTACCGGCTACGAGCTTCAAGGCCGGACATTCCATCGCGCCCCCCGACGCGAGCGGACGATCTAAAGCGTGTATTGTAAGAGAGGGAGAGGAAAGGCACCCAACCACTACGTACAAAAGTAGTACAGAGGGAGGAATTCCATCAATTAGCTAAATAATTCGCTCGAAAATACATAACAAACGAAAGTAAACAACATCTGGCGAAGTAAAACATGTTTATGGGATGATTCTTAAGATAATAGTCTGAACTGATAAATACTAATCAAATATGTTATTATGATCACAACCATCAACAAATTACAAGGATTCCATTAATACTGAGAGAATAACAGCCTGAATAAAACGTTTAGCCACGTTTAGCCACGACTAAGTTTAGTTTGAATGGAATTGTATACTTGACAGATATGCTCTTGCAGAGACAACACACCCTCCACCGTGTGTAAATCCACTTTCTTGTTTAGTCTGTGGATTATAGGTTTCCACGTTTGCGTGTAAGTATGCATCCTTTGGTTTTCTGAGCGAAACTTGAGATTGACTAATGAAACCTTAAAATGATGTGTGAAGCTGTCTAGTGCTTGGGACGAGTAGCAACGTCAGAGTAGCAAAAGTCAGCGAAGAGGATTCGTGCAGTACTCTTGAACTATCATGAAAGCTGTAACAGTTAAAAAGAAAATATCCTCCGTTGCTAGACATCAAGATAAGTAAAGAGATTCTTTCTCTATGTTTTAATCCTCGAGTTGACAAAAGACTGTGTGCAGTGTTGTGCCAAATGGAGGGGGGCCATTATGCTGTGGGCCCAACTAAGAATCTAACCAACTAAGGACCCAAATAGGAACGTCGAAAAATTGTGTGCAAACGCTGGTAATTGTGATTTGAAAAGCGCTTGTGTTTTAGCCGTGGTGCAGAAACTAGTGTATTCGAGCATAACCCTACCAAATCTGACGTGGGGATAGAAGTGGGAGATGACAAGAGACCTTTTGGAGTCGACTTGCCTCCCCCTCGGAAACTCATACGTACTCGTAGATATGAGTACGTGCCTCTTTCATCTTCTGGTTTAGTGAGCATCAAAGGTTAGCTGGCCAGTTTGTTAAGTGAATTGCATAATAAGCCATCCGTAGAAATTTAGAGAAATAACAAAATTCCTGTAACACATCCTTTAATTTGTATTGTAGAGCTTGAGGGGAAATTAATAGATTGGTAAATACGGTCATGACAAAACATTACTTCGGTAATCTATCTCCTTTCTCCAGTATCTTCACCTTTTCCGTTGCCGCCCGCCTTCGTTCATCCGTTTCCTTTTCGGGTTTCAACACAACTTGGTACACCTGCCCAACCCTCTACAACACTGATAACCGACATGGTTAACTAAGAGGCGGTTTTCTTTATAAACGCCTCCACAAATTCAACTGATTACTACTGAGAAATGTTTATGAATCCATGTCACGTTGTAGGCCTACAGTACTTAGGTTTTTGGAAAGGGACTTTTATTATCAAGTTAATTGGTCTTCGCTTTGATTACTCTGCACCTGTATGCAGTGGCGGGTTAAGGGGGTGCTAGAGGGGCCATGGCCCTAGGCCCCGCGCTTTTTGTAGCCACAAGGGGGCCCCGCGGTTGAGAATAAAAGGTAGTAGTCAGAAATTAAATAAAATTAGTGGTTCTCATAAATACAATGATATTAGTTGTACTCAAATTCAGTAGTACTCAGAAATTTAGTAGCACTCAGCAAAAAGTACCCAGAAATTCAAAGAAATTGTATCGTAGCAAAATATGAGTGCACCCGGTGCTTTTGCTTTGATACGGGTTTTGCTTGCAGCCACAATATACATGCTTTATTTATCCTCTCAAGTCCTCCATTGCTTGTATTATAGTCACGGAGGGTACTTATTACGCACTTTTTAGAAACTTTTATTTTGAAAAGATCTGGAAAGTTAAATCCAAAATGTAAGTAGTTTAGGTAATAACTGCCGTATATACTGACGGCAAAATTACCGACAACAACATGTATCTGTTGATCGTTGACAATTCCGTGAATGAAATGTATTTGCCAGTGCGTTGATCTCACTATAATTGTACCTGTGTATGTTCGTCACAAATTGCAAAGGAGAGCGTTCGTTTTCAAAGCACAGGCTAATATTGAATTGATTGAGAAACTCAATGGGGCAAACGAGGCTGACATCTTTGGCAGTTCTTTCAATTGAAAGTCAGTTGTTGAGAACCATTGATTTCTCCTCTGTCATTAAAACGTTTGCACTGCACAAAGCAGGACGCAAGTTCTTTTTAACGTAGCAATGGATCTAATTATCAGACTTTTTCATTAGCCATACGTTTTGTAAAGACAGGGTGTCTGCCATGCCTTGTAATCAGGGAAATGTCAGAGAAATCCATACCCTCATAAATATGTTTGGGAAATGTCAGTAAAATCAGTCCCTTTTCACTGACATCCTAGAATGGCTCAACATACTTATATCATCATTTTTCATCCTTGTGCCATGATCTAGAAAAAGTTGAAAGGTCAAAGGAATACCAAATTTTAAATGTTTTAAACTTGCTGATGTAATGTTTCTTCTTTGTTTGGCTTCATAGTTTGACTCATAAGTCATTAATTTTTGTTCTAGTGAACGGAACTTAATGAAATATGTCAGGGGAAAAGGGATATTTGTAAGGGAAATGTTTGGAAAATTCGCATTCCAGATTTGGCAGTCACCCTGAAAGAGCTTTTCAGCGTAAAATAGTTTGTTTTTAAAAGGGCTGCATGGCCTGTGAAAGCGTGGGTCACGGGTTCGATCCCCGGTGGTGACATACTTTTCTATTTCTCTAGTGTTCTATTCAAAACTAGCAATTCAAATTGTCCATATTTTCTATGGAAAGAGACATCAATTTACGTAAGCCATGGTTATATTCCTTGTCAGTAATGACGGGAATTGGTTAGTGTTATTTCTCCAAACGACAATTCGAAAATTTGAGGTTTTGTTCACCCTCATATTTTACTAGTTTTCTATTTGTCGGTCCTGTAGAGTTCTTAAGTGTGACGTCACAACTCGATGAAAATAAAAACGTCGACACTATTTTGCATTTATCGCATGCTTTTATCGATATTGATAATGTCCAAATTTAAGTAGAATATGAGCAATCGCCTATATACGCAGTTTCAAACTTTGAGTGAAGAGTTCAAAACCTTGTTATTTTAGCCAATTACATGATTTTATAAAAAGAGCAAAATTAACAGTGTTTTCTTAAGGACTTTTGCAAATTCAAACGTCGGTTACGAGCACTTGGTCTCAGATTTGAAGGCGATGTTCTGTTTACAAATATTCGATGGTTGGGTTACTACTTCCATGTGTTTATAATTTGTATTCCTTGAAATTAATTTTTATAACGTTATTACTTTAATACTCAGTTGACACTTTATAAGAATTAATAAGCGTATAATGAGCTCTAGTTATTTATTTAATGATCAAACGAGAACTTAATTGAGGCACCATTTTTATTTCATAACAAGGCAACAATAAGTCTGTTTGTCCACTCTTCCTTTACATATGGCCTATTTTTTTTTTGTAGACCACAATCAGTTGCGTGGGAAGTGAGGAAAATGTCACCAGGGAAATGCGCTAGCCCTCCACCGTCAATGTTTGCTGGAAGAAGAAGCCCAAGCCCTGCACAAAGAGCACTGATATTTGGTTCTATGCCTAACGCTGCAAAGCCTTATGTACCGAATTCTGTCACAGTACCTGGTATGTTTGGTGGCGTTGTATAAATCTTCTTTTATACTCCCACTGGTATGTGTTTAAGAGTATTGTTGATTAACGGATTACGCAAAAGAAAGTAAAAGTCAGGGAACATATTCCTGATCCTGCGCATCTTCAGTTTCATTCATCCTTAAAGCGGTGCCGTAATACCTTGCTTATCACGACTGCCCTACGCTCGCAAATTACTCCCTGTGGCCGCCCCATGTCTACAAATGTATCTCGTTAGATGCCCACCGCGCACTGGGACCTGTCTCCCCCCGGTTACGTCGTCTCATTAACCAATGAAAGCTTACCTGACCAGCGCAAGTCTGCAGATGACACTAGTAACCAGCTGTTATTTTATCCTAACAATTCAAATGGGTGGTGTCGCTTGTCCTCGTAAAGCATAGGTTTTGGAACCTTTGTAGTACATGCACAGGTTAAGAGACTTGAGAATCCACTAGGACTTAGCGGTTGCACTGTTACCTTAGTGAAATGTCAGCATTGCTACAATCACTATTGCAACTGTAAAACAAATTCTAGGTAACGTCGCTTATTTTTAAGTGTTGGCCTTTCTCCCTGAACTCATAGCATTACGGTGTTTGTGGGTACATGTATGTATAGTTATGATATAGATTGCTAGATCGGTGCGACAAACTATAGTTATATCTGTGCAGACATCTGTTTTATGCCCGTCAGCGAAATCTTTCTTAAGCTAGGTAATACTTGCTTCAATGTTAATTTCTTCCGTCTTGTAGGCTTGTCTTGGGCAGACAGAGTGCGTGGCGTGACTGTTACAGCAGCAAAGGCGAAAGAGCCGTCACTGGCATCGGAACCTGTAAAAGAAGTCGATATGCCAAAGAATGAAGCGCGACCACCCTCTTCGTCTTCTAAACCCGTGGTACCATCTCCAATCGAAGAGAAAATGAATGAAGACGAGGATGAAGGATGGGAAGTTGTCAAAGGTCGGAATAGGTCCAAAGGGTCGTCTGTTTCTAACAATTCACGCTCCTCCAGTATCTCAAGTCCTTCCCGAAACATAGTCGTCGGCAACGGTAGAAGCGCTTTTGATAAGATAGAAAGCAACTGCAGTTCTCCAAAATACAGGATCTCTCAAGAGGGTACCGTTTCAGAACAGAGGGATTCTCCCGTCTTGTCCAAGGACCTGTCATCTGATAATGTAGATACTTCTAAGGATAGTCCGTCATCGACTACAGATGATGACATGCAAACGTCTTCACCCAACAGTGCAAGAAGGGACAGCAAGTTGAGCAACAATGCTCTTCTTGAACCTGTAAGCCCAAGGCCAGGATCAGCAACCAAGAGGGTCGATAAGGATGTGTCGGATGATGATTATCAAGTGGTACTGGAAGAGGACGATATCTCAGCGCAATTTGAAGAAGAACAGGAGCGCGCTTTGGCGTCGGCCATTAAGGAAGAGGAACACTTGACGAAGGAGTTAGAGGATGAAGCTCTTAAGAACACGGAAGATGATGACCAAGAGGACCTTAGTAGTGATCGAGAGGGTACTGTTACTGAAGACACTGAAGAGGAAGGGAACGAAACAATGCCAGATACTGCAGATGAGCTGGATACATCGGTAAGTGATTTCCTACACCATAATGCAGTCTCTTCTAACCTTTTCAGGTTTTTTGGTGCCAATCCAGTAAGCACGTTTATTACAAGATTTTGCTGTAGTTTGAGGTGGTCGTGTTACTCATAGCACGCCATTATGCCAACTATGAGTGTGTGAGTGTGACAACGTTTCGTCGTATTTCAAGACATCTGACGTTGGAATGATGATAAAGCTAAGTAAGCACAAGGACCATCCTAGATAAAATGCCGGTAACTTAATTCGAAAAGTATTATCGGGAGTTCCCATGACCGCTTCTTACAGGGATACCAGATTAAGCCTGAAAAGCCTTGATGTTATAAAACTGCCTTTTTTATGAGCGACGACTAGTGAAACCCCGAAAGCATGGTCGTGTTGGAACCTGAATATCCTGTACTTAAGGGCGGAGTATTTGCAATGTCGACATACTTTCACGGGGGTATGAGAGACAAAGAAGGTTACGAAACGTAGTTTTGAAGTATCAGGATATTATTAGAGCATTGTGCTTGTTTGAATATCCTGTCTGTAGAGAAAGTTATGATCTGAGCAGGTCACTTAAATTCTGGAATCCTCACTATTTTGCAGTGGTGCAGTATGTCTATATATTTTTTTGCTATCTGATGTATTTCAGTTATTTAATTTGTGCATTTGTCTTGATTATCGAGTGTAAAATAATTGACCTACAATCTCTGGTCTCTCCAGCAGTACCCCTCCGATTATTTTCAAAACAGCTGTTTTAGAGAGCTATGTTCCACAGCCCCATAATACCCCAAGGAAAGGGCCAGATGCAACGAAATTATAGCATTGAAAGCGTCTGTTCCGTGGCCACCATTTTGATGTATTTTCACTCTTCCACTCCAATTTTACTAAAAAGTTCTCACTAGTTTTTGTCCAAAATTGCAGCTTTAGCCGCAGTATGGGTGTTATCATATTAAAAATTGCAGTTTCTCTCCTGTTAACTGGTTTTCTTGGAATTTGAAAGCAATTAAATGTAGCAATATTGTAATTTGTACTCATACATGTTATCTCGATCAATTAGTTATTTACCACTGATGAAAACATCCCAACATTTTTTTTCGCTTTTTGCTGTTCCCGCGTCGATTCCATGCCAATTAGAAACCCTTAATGATTTGCTGGCAACCCTCGATTGCTTAATCTTTCCAGTCTTGTTTCTCTGATACACATAATACCAGAAAGAGAATATGAAAACAGCATCCTTATACATATAAAGTAAAGGTCTTTTTTTCAGCTTTCTTGCACAGATAGTGTGAGATCCTTGACATGGGAAGACATCCTTGCACAATACGAACAGAATCATAGAGAACAGTACGAATGGGGAGATTTCATAGAAAACACAGAACCAGCTCGTCAACCAGGAAGAGCATTGGAAATGCATCAGAAGCTGTCTTCACCCTCACGTAAGAGGCCGAGGGCTGAGTCGGTCAGGATATCAGAGGAAAGAATGGTAATGTGACTTCGGTTTCACTTGATACTGTAAACCTTGCAATATGAAATTGAAATCAGAAAGAAAAGTAAAAAGAAATTCAATCTGTTGTTTGTATAATGCAGTACTACCCATGGGCGTACATACTGAGTCCGTGTTCTATATATTTCGGGGCAGATTTACCGTCTAGTTAGAAATTAAGGTTGAAATTTATTTATTGAGATTCGCAACTTGTAGCATTTTGGTGAAAATTTAAAGCCCGTGACAAGATGTATGTTGCAGACCCGCAAAGAAAATTGCGAAAAATTTGGGTTTGTTCGGTTTGCTTTTGTTTTAAAAAATGCCAAACGTGCAAAGTGTTGAATTCATGGGATAAATAGCGAACAACTTTGGACTTGTTTGGAACTAATTTTGTTTTCAAATGTAGAGGTTATTTCATAAATTCTCCTTTGAAAAGGGTTATGTAATTTCTTTTTTGTTGCAGAGGTTTCGTTTGAGAATTTTTTATATTTTACATGCCATTAGCTCTTCTCCATTATTTTAAACATTTGAAGTATCAAAAACATTCTACAATATCAAACTTTTTAAAGTAAAACCCGGGCAAAATCTTAATAATGGAAGAGGTCAATTTTTTAAATATATCTTGGTTCCTACAGAACTGTTTTGCAGATGTTGTGTTAAACTTTTATCGAGATTCTAAAATAAACAAAAGATTGAGAGTATGTAAAAAGGGCACTCGTATTATATTTCTTTCTGTTTTGTGTTATCCATAGGTCAAAGCGGAACGTAGGAGATTGAAACTGTTAGAAGAAAAGTGTTACAGATTAAAGTCTTTGAGTGAAAAGGTAACAGCGACAAATGTATGTTCTATATACTTATTGACTTGTTACTTAATTTTTGTATGATTTACCAGATCTATTTTGGAATTTGGTGTTCAAACTATCGTATACTTAGTTACAAATTGAAAGAGACTGAAAGTAGACCTACTAGGCATTCTTGCAAGTCGCTGCAGTTAGAGGCGAGGCGAGGTGAGGGAGGCGACAGTAAGGGTGATCTTGTGTAGCGTATGCAATATGATCATGGGTTGCGGAGATACACCATGATGGGCTGCTTTGGACTAGAAATGCATGGCATTGAATGATATTGTATGGTATGGTATGGTATGGTATGGTATGGTATGGTATGGTATGGTATGGATTGGTATGGTATGGTATGGTATGGTATGGTATGGATTGGTATGGTATGGTATGGTATGGTATGGAATGGAATGGTATGACATGGTATGGAATGGTATGATATGGAATGGTATGGTATGGAATGGAATGGTACGGTAATGTATGGTATGGTATGGTATGATATGGTATGGTATGGTATGGTATGGTATGGTATAGTATGGTGTGGCATGGTATGAAATAGAATGAAATGAAATGAGATGCAGTAGAATGAAATGGAACGGAATTGAATGAAATGGAATTAAATGAATTGGAATGAAACGGAATGGACTGGTGTAGAATAGAATGGAGTGGGATCGCATGGAATCGATTTGAATGAAATCGAATCGAATCGAATGGACTAAATGGATTGGTCAAAGTTGGCCAGGACATGATAAAGTCGTTATTGCCTTAACACTCTCACTCTATATGAACCGTATTTTAAATATGCGATTTCCTCGTGCGAAAAGAGGTCTCTAATTTGGAATGAGACGAAATAGATTTTCCAGTCCGGAATAAAATGATATAATATTCAGTTTATCCCCTTCCTATGTTTTGCATAATATTTGTCTTCTCTTTGAAGGTACGGACTGTCAGGGAATTAAAGAATCAGCTTCTCAACCAGAAAGAGCGTTTGATTAATCAGAAAATGAAGAATGCAGATGCAAAGCGACAGCTGGTTCTACAGGAAAAGGTCAAAAAAGCTCAAGAGGAGGATGCTAAAGTATGTGAAAGTCAAACACCAATACGCTCTATACTCTGCCACTTTCACGAGTGATAACGTCAGAAGCCATAACTTTTTTTTACTCTCGGTTTTTTGTTGTAACGGACTTGTATCAAGTTGAATTTACCCTTGTTCTTTAAATTGTGCCAAATGTTGGTTGGACGTAGCCAGCGTTACAGATCCGAACGTCATCAATGTTTGGGCCTGTCGATCAGTTAGCGAATAGAACTCCGGGCTTCACAAGATTCTTGTGAATTGTGCGCGCAGGTTATATGAGTCCAAGGGCCCGGAAAACAAAGAACAGCTCAGTTGACGGTACAACAGCTGCTCGATCACCACGTGACCACCTTCAAGGACATTACACTTAATAGGTATCATCCTTTCGTGTAACGGTCCTTCGCTGAAGCTTTAACAACGCAATGCTGTTATCAGAATGACGTTGCACGCATCGTGACTGTGAAAGCCTGGACAGCGTTTCGCTGTCTGATTTGCAGACCCTGAGAAAGAAGTTTGTTTCCGTATTTTCTCACCCAGTATTTTCCCATTTCTTTTTCTCGTATCTCCATTTTCCTCTTTTTGGGGCCATGTAAGCTTTCAAAGCGGTGTTTTAGGTCATGGTTAAAGCGTTGAAGCAGCCAACGGAAAGACGACTGGAGCTTCTGATGAATTCCGCTTTGCGTTTTGCAAGATACAAGAAAACGTAAAATCTCGTACAGGAAGTTAGAGAGGCTGGTCTCTAATTGCGTTGAGCTGGATGTCGATGTCCACCGGCGGATGATTGGAAGCTAATGTGGCGACTAGAGAAATAAAAGTATGTTAACATCGGAGGTCACATAGCTCAGTTGGTAGAGCGCATGCCGCGAAAGCGTGAGTCACGGGTTCGATCCCCGGTGGTGACATGCTTTTCTATTTTCTCTAGTGTTCTTTTCAAAATATAAACATGTATTTTGCAGACTTTAGTGATGGATTTCAAGTATTATTCATGTAATTTTTGTAAGTCGCTATACTGAGCAGTAAAGGGGGAAGAACAAACTAGGGGTTGTATGATTCATGAGAAGGTATTAATACACCAGGTAGTCTTATATTCTATTTAATGTTTGTAATTTAATTATTATTCTGTTCACTCAAGAAAGGCTTTATAGCGACGTTATTGTAACAGGAAGCTGTTTAATATAACTACTCAATAAGGAACCGCAGGCTGTTAATACTAATATAAAAAACTGTAAAACGTCCCCAACGTTTATAGAAGCCGCGTATTACGATCATTATTGCATGTGATATTACCCTTATCATGAATGTTATTTCTTTTGAAATAATACATCTCTGGAGATCCGATCGGAGAGCTTTATATATTCTGCGAAAGAAGTACTTTGCGTTGTACCTCTTTGTAAACCCAAAAAGCTAGAAATTGTATTCCACGATTTGCCTTGTTTAATTTATTACTCTCTACAATGCAGTTAAAAGTTTGAATTAGCTATATAGTGCACGATTTAAAGACCCTAAACAGGCGAAAAGCCGTGAAGAGTGGTTTTAGCAAAACCTAACCAAAAAGACATCACCCGTTTCCCTCTTTGCTAGAATATTGTAGTAGCTTTATACCAATACCAGATTTAACCTCGTGCCTCTTTAATACGCCAAGTCTTTCAAATTTGTAACATATACTTAGTATTTAACTTAACTCTTTTGGTGATGGAGCTGTAGATAACCCCAAATAGCTTCCTTTGTAGATTGGTGTTTTGCATTCACTCCAAAAACCTAAGAAAATCATGATCAGAGGTAGTGATGGATCAATTCATCCAATGATGTGTAAACCAAAGGTGAATGGTACTTGTAGTTATTAGTTTTCAAGGTGATCATAAAGGCACTCAGAAAATTTTAATATTTTGTAAATAGTTTATATTTTATATCGGAATTTTAGCTTTAAATAACAAGAGTTTTATTTAGCTGATTGTATCGTTTATTTTTACCATTTTTTGTTCACGCACACATTTTAACTAGCCTCGCAGCTTCTCAGTGCAGTGTAAAGAAAATAATGTATTGTATTTGAAATTAATTTACCAGGCGGAAAACGTAATGCAGCAATGAACAGCAACGCCCAGCAAAAATTTGCGCGTATGAAACATGTTGAATATTTAAATTGAACATATAAGACGATATATTTAATAACCAAGCTTTCGATGTATTATTACATCGTCCTCAGGGGATAGGAAACTTGAACAATGGGTACGGAATTTAAGGATCTAGTGGCCTAAATAGACAATATACGTAATAACAAAGAACAAAGAATAAAAGAGCCTCCTAGGATGAATTAGAAAAGTAAAGTGCCAATGAGCTTATTGTTCCATTCAAAGTTGGCCTAAGTTTAGCAAGGAGAAGGCTTTGTTGATAAGGTGAGAGAACTCTAAAGAGGCTGAAGATGTTGAAATTTTAAAATTTTGTTATCTACTTGTTTATCTACAAGAAGCTTTAAAACAGTAATTCAAAGGCGTTTAAGGTTTTTTTAACCACAACCGACCTGCCATATAGATCTTCTATTCAAATTGAATTTGGATTTCACATTTGATACATTAAAATCTAGAAAGTAAACGATTGATTGAAATTAATGATACCGTCTTGTCTATGTCTTCTTTTGATGTGATTTCTCGGCCCGTATTCTTTAATCGCGTTGCAAAGTTCCTCCTATATGTCTTTTATTATTTTCCAGTACTTCGTATGGGTGACCATCTTTCAATTTTTTGTCACGATACTGCTATGATCCTTTTCTCAGTGCTGTCTTACCTGTTTCAGCTTTTAATATTCCCTTAGGACGATCTTCGAAAGGATTGCAGACTGATGGAATTCAACTCTCTAGTTAATAAGGTAAGAAAAGGGAACAAGGCCGGGCAATACGAGGAGGAATACTCTCCATGTAATTAGAACTGTCAATTGTTGCCACATATATCGACGAATTTGCCGTAAGAAAGCTCTGTTCATATACTGCCACGGCAATTATGGTTACGAGAAAGTTCTAGTAGACTACTAGTACAAATTTTCCATTGCAAATTTCGTCGCCATCATGTTTCTATTCTCCAGTCTTAAAACGTAACTTATTTTAATGGTGGGCTGCTGGCACTTTCTTTCCACTGTCAACGGATGTCTGCATTGTCAGTTACCTTTAATGTGCTCAACGAACTAGGAGCAAGGATAGCAGAAACACTCGTAGTCCGGGAGACATTACTGTCAGTGTAATATTTAGGCACTGGAAACCAGATTTAAGGAATCAGCAATAACATTCTAGAATGTTTGTACCACGAAAGGTCGTAGGAAAAGCCCATTTAGGAGAGTATTCTCTCTCGGTTATTTCCAATGCCACAATAATTTCAATAGCAAATGTAGTCCATGAGCTAGTGTTTATAACTTTCAAACCAGTTACTGGAGTATATGATTCGATAATAAGTGTATTTTTCGTTACCACGTTTGCATATTTTGATGGCCAAATGTTGTGTAATAATTAAACTGTAAAGTTATAGCTTTAATTTCATCATAATAGCAATAGTCCTCTCTTTCCTTTTCTTTGTTCTCATAAACTTTCTTTCTCTTCTGTCTTCCTCTACTTTCTTCGTCTTTTTCCTCACTTAATACTGCTTCTACCTCACAAGTGATTGCCATCATTGTCACGTATCGAGAAGGGTTGCGTTTTCCCTACCTCGAAATTGTTAACATGTTTTCCACATCTAACAGCCATTTGACGTAATTCACTTGTAGCTTCTACTAAAAGATGCAGATTGTCGACGACGCCAGCTACACATCAGAACTTATGTAAGTTTTAATTCTTAGAATAGTACATCAACCCTTACTGTGTGATTTAGACTTTGGCATAGCGTCCAGAACACAAGTGAATGGTACCTGAAGGCATTTGCTATTGATTTCACGCATGATGGTAATGGGAAGTTCTTCACCTTGTTGTTTTCTCTTTGTGATCTTCGTAGCAAAAAGATATTTCAGGGCGATGTATCACATTCTACTTGTATCAGTTTAGTGTTAGTACTTAGGTTTACGTACGCAAGTGGGGATTGGGAGGCCTGCATTTTATGGCGACGAAAACAAAGTTTTAAGCACCGAATATGCGTTTGGACGAGACCTGATGGATACTTAATGCCATCTTTTATACGCATTACTCTTCTTTACTAGGCTGTAATTCCATTGAATGAAGAGTGTGGAGTGCTTGAATGGGTTCAGAACACAACGGGATTGCGACACATACTAAACCAGTTATACAAGTAAGTGCACGCGTTTTGTCATACTTATTTGTGTTGTTGTCTTCTAAAGTTAATAAGGTTCTTTAAGAACCTAGAGGCACTTGAATATCATGATCTTTGTCTGATAAATCATACCAATGGATGTTTTTGTTTGTTGCTCGGTAGAATTTTTTTGAGGAGGGGAGTATGTCTGTGTCAGTCTTAAATTTTTTAATATCAGGCGCAGAAGAGAATGGCAGGATATAAAGATTTTAACTTTTCTATACATCGTGCATATAGTATTAGGACTCTATTTTGACTAGAGGACTAGCTTGACGTTAACTTCGGTTGTAAATGCTGTGATAATTGACATTTGGTCATGAATGCCATTTATCAACATTGCGACGGTTGTTCTCTGTTCTTGTCATCGGTATGAACGCGAAATTAATTGCAGGTGCGATCACGGAAAACGGAAAAGCTTTTAGTTTGTGCATTTTGAAACTGGTAGTTGATTGCTTCAGTCACCAAGAAGGCTTACGTGTCTGTACCTCATAGCAGCTCGTACTTTTGTTAAGTAGATACCAACCCTGTACTAACCAAAAGACGATCGAGTAGGTTACTCAAGGTCGCAAGAAGATGCGCATCCACGAACTTTAGGTCGTCAAATATTAGTTGATGGTTAAACGCCGTATCTACTAAACAAAACACTCCCAACGCCATGTTTACCAAACACGGACCTATAGTTATTGTATACATTACACATTCTTTAATGTAACAATTACAAATCTGAAGCATTGTTAGAGAGACGCCTATGGCTGGAAACTATTTACGATCGAGTGAATATAATGGCCTGGAGGAGTTTCTCTGTGATAATATATTGAGATTATAAAGATGGTCTTATTGACATTTTGCTTAAAGTATTCCAAACCATTTATAGCAATTAATGTAAGTTTATAATACATTCTCTTAATATCAACCAATAACTTTGGTCTTTAAGTTGATATTTGTAATCTTTAAATTAATGCAACCGGATTTTAAGAGCTCCTAGAAAGCGGCTCGTCCCAAAGCCTACAGATTATATTAGCGCCCAGCCCTAGAAATAATATGATGCCGGTCTTTGTAAAAATTTCTTGCAGGTTTAAAAAAGGGATCCATAACCCTTGGCTCGTTCTCCAAAGCCTCATTCCTCTGGCGATTGTATAGAGCTATTGATGATGCCGTATTTTTTTGTTGTATAGGACATCACCATCATTTAATCAATGTGACCCCATTTCAATCTCCGTTTCACTGACTGAAGTCCTTTAGGTTAAACAGGAAACATAGTTACGAAATAGAGAGTGTTCGTGTTAAAGAAATATATATATATATATATATATATATATATATACAGCTTTGTAATTGTATTTGAGAAAAATTTTAAATTTTAAATGTTAAATGAAGAATGTGTATATCCAGACTAATCACCCATATATAGCCTTTTGGTAAAATGATTTATTTTTAGGAGATGTAACGAAAAAAGAAAAAAGTAGTATGCTTTTAACTAAGGACTCTCTTACTCCCACAGAGAAAAAGGAATTCTCATGAAAGTTTCCGAACTGAAGAGGATTTATGACGCGATGAATGCAAGCGACAGTGCGTAAGTATTCCAACAGTCGCCTATTGTTTGTGGTGTA
>JAAAKM020006971.1:112092818-112116256 GCA_010016025.2 Alatinidae sp. Z8VKAUB7J3
ACCCGCGGGACCGTTGAACATCGAATAATCCAGATGACGGACGATGATTCGCCAGATAAGCAAGCTCTGGACAGCTACAGTCTGTCATTTTGCAGATATCATACTCGTAACATCATTAAATACTTCTGCAATACATGCGATGAAGCGGTTTGTAGGGTATGTACTATTTTGGAGCATCGGGAGCATCAGTTTGTATACCCTAAGGAAGCAATACCTCAGCAAAGGGCAATTATTGAGGACTTATTACACCGAACGAAAAGACATGTACCCAAGCTCAAGAAAACCGTTCATGAGATCGAGCGGATGATTATCACATTGAAGGAATGCCGAGAATCGATTTTGAGCGAAGTTAACGCGAAGACACAATCCCGGATCGATGCGTTAATGCTAGCCAAGGAGTCTTTGGAAGTTGAACTGAATCGAATTTACCAATCGAAGGCTAAAGTTCTTAGTTTACAGAAGGATATGGTGGAGTTAGAACTGGGTAAAATTAGTGGTTGCTGCAGCTCTGCTGACAATGTTCTGAAATTTGGTAGCGAAGTAGAGATACTCCAATTGAAGTCAAAACTTCAGAAGCTAAACGACCTGAACATTAAATTGGAGCCAGAAGAAGACGATACTATACAATATGTATACGATAGTGGTTCCGTTCAGGCTGTAATGGACTCTTTAGGCAGAATTCAAGCGAGTCATACATTTGCATCCCTGTCCTACGCCGATGGGGAGGGATTAGAATCGGGTCGTGTAGGCGTTTCATCTTGTATTACAGTCTATGCGCATGATCGGCACGGAGCTAAGAAGAGTGGTGGAGATCGTGTTACTGCGGAGATAATTACACCGGAAGATACAAAACAGGAAGGAACTATTGATGACAACGGTAAGTGAAGATATACAATAGTTATAGTAAGTTGTATATTCAGTTGAATGTGTTGTTTCCTTAACCATTTTGCGATCAATACAATGAAACAATGCCTTTCCAACCAATACCCTTTTCCACCCAATTTTCTTTACCATAAGGGTCCAGATTGTTAAAATACGATCTGAATTACCTGTGGATCTCGAAACCTTAACCTAAAAATTCTTAATGGGCGCCCTGCTTTTGTGTTTCTTGAAATTATAAACAGTTTGAAAAACATCACAGTCGGACCAGATGACCAGTAAAAACTATAAATGGACTTTAAAGGCAGGATATTTGGCGTAGTTACAAAGAACCCGGTTACGCTTGGATCTGATGTCTACATACACTATATAGCCTTATACGTTTAACGGTAACAATTGTATCATATACATATTGACATTTCACCGAAACTAATCCGCTTCGGAAGCCACTAAAAACTTATTCGATGCTTTTCACGTGTTGTTTGATTGCTTCAACCTTAACCAAATACACTTTATTCCATGCCTAACTCTAGAGGAGAGCTAGAATAGAACGAAAAATTAACCACTGTTACTCAGTTAGACATAGTATTACCACATATCACCATTTCCTCAGAAGCCATGCAGTGTCAAAACAATCTAACTTGGAAGTATTAGATTTTGTTCAGGGCAGATTAGACGATCCAGTTTAAAATTTACACTCTGTTTTAGATGCCTTACTGTGACCAGTGACTGGCGAAAACGTTTTGTAAAACAAATCCGATAATTCGCGCAGTTTTGAAGTTTGTTGCGACACATTTTATATTAGCTTTAACTATTTCTACCCAACGCTTCTCGTCCACTATGTGTGAAACTCAAATCGAAAAGTCCACTTGTACCCGTGAACCGTCCACTCATCAATCAATCTACTCGAATGGACTGACGTCAAATTTATAGGGTTATCATGAACTCTATTCTTAGCTCTTAACAGTCTCTCAGATTTTTGTATAATTTTTATCTGATAACATATATCCAAGGCTTTTTTGTTTGCTATGGGTGAAACTCAGATCCAGTTGTTGGTTTGTACGCATGACACTTCTACTCTTCATTCCGTCTACTCTAATGGGCCGACGTTAAATTCATAGTACTATCACAAATCTGATTCCTATCTCTAAACAGTATAAAATGCGCTAATGAGAGAAAGTTTATGTCAAAGCTAGAACTACAACGTTTGGGTCATTTTCTCCACCAATTATTCCTTTGCTATTCTATTGCTTTGCTAATGCTTTAAGCCATTTTTAGTAAATATTCTGTTTTCAAATTGAAAGTTTTCCATTAATAATTGTATAATAATAATAACATAATAATAATATAATTTTTTTTAAACTCAAATTTTATTTCACCATAACACCAATACACCGTTTGATACTGTCTTACAAAAGGCATATCAATACTGTTACGATATACAACCCTAGTAACAAGAAATACTTTGAATCATCAAGAGAGAGAGCAAAAACAAAAACAAAACAAAACAAAAAAAACAACAAACCAGAAACAACATCAATAAAAAAGAAATAAAAAAAACAAACAAACAAAAAATAATAATAATAATAATAATAATAATATTATTATAATAAGTGTTTAAAGAGTCTTTTTATCTTCAGCCGACACGTATTCTTAAAACATAAGAATGGATCAGTGTCTCTCAGAACAAAATTGAATTCTTTCAGATGAAAACTGTAAACTTCATCCTCTAGGAAGCAACTCGTGGAAAGTAATACGAACAAAATGGGAAAGAGCTAGGAAAGTTTTTGCTCACTAGGAATGTAAACAAAGTTTTACAGAAAACATAATCTCTTGACGGTAAACTTGTACCCAATTGCGTTTTCATTATTAGATCACGGGAGAAAAGTACAATTTTCACTTAAACATGCTGATTTCTACTTTCTGGAGAAATCATACCACAAGTTGAAGAGGAAAAGTTTTCAAAATTGATGAAAAGTCAGCACAATGAATCTTTTTAGTCTCGACTTTAGTTACCTTGTGAGAAAAGTACAGTTTTCACTTAAACATGCTGATTTCTACTTTCTTGGGTTTGAAACTGGAGAAATCATACCACAGGTTGAAGAGGAAAAGTTTTCAAAATTGATGAAAAGTCAGCACAATGAATCTTCCGTCTCAACATTAGTTACCTTGTGAGGTATTAATTATTAATGATACAATTTGAAAAGTAATATCAATTTTCCACAGCAAAGATATAACTTCTAAATCATTAAATATTTGATTAAAGTTATCTCTGTTATTACTCTGTCAAAATATCCGGGTCATGGATTGTCTATTTAGGTCACGCATGCTCAGTTATGCGTCATGTTTGGAAGAGAATCCAAAGCCAGCACGAGATTGATCAACATCCATTTGAATCAAATAAATTTGTTGATCGAGGTTATATGTTTACATAGATATGTATTGAGGCTTTGAAAAGACACAACGGAAATGGAAATCGTATCTTTGGTAGTTTAAGTTATCTTCCCAGTGATTACAAACTGTTACAACGCTGTTTCTGACAGAATGAATCATAACGAAATGGCAAATTGGTTAAAGACACATTACCTTGAGCTTCGACAACGAATCTTGTCTCACAAGTACCCACTCTCGTGTTCGGAATAAACGTCCCGGGACGTTTATTAATCTACAAGAAAATTTCTACCCAAGGCATGCTTATTCCAGCCACCCCGTCTATTTATTTGTGAAACTTCTTTCACCCACACTGTTTCTGTCGGACGCTTCCGGAACATAAAATCATGAAGAAATAAAAAACGTCTCTTTAATTACAGCTATAAAAACCTCTTATCTCGTGCTCTCATTAATCTACTCTTTTTTTGATTACCCAAACAATCAAGTTGAAACTTTTACCCCTAGACACACTACTGTTACACGGAGTTCTACATACTTTATATATAAACCTCGAGATAAATTTTCCACACATCGCGTTTATTTATTTTGAGCAACATTTCCACCTTCCCTGTTAACTCCATCCACCCCGTTTATTTATTTTGAGCAAAATTTCCACCCACCCTGCTTATTCCAGCCACCCCGTTTATTCCGGACATGAGAGTAGTATCTTGGGGGTTCCCAGCGAATTTAGTCTTATGAAGTTCTTAGAATCTGGGGCTTCCCCAACGAATCAGAAATTGATTGTTGAGAGATTACAACTAAGTGTTCGGTTTCTTTCGTGTCTTTTCTATCTTTAAGAAAAGTTCTTTAGAAAAGTTAAGAAGCATCTTCCGACAGTAAGGAATTCGTTTAAGGTATTAGCAGAAGCGCTTATTCCCTGTTCACTTTGATACTCCGGAAGCTGCTTCATTAAATAAAAGAAGCAAACGCTTTGTTAGAACATTCATTTCTTTACAACTCTTGCTTTTTCAAAGAAAAAGAGTGACGGGAAAGGGGCTAGTCAGGGACGTATTTTCAGCGATGTGTTCTAAATTTGATATGTCATTTAACACAACACTCAAAACTTGGGACAATACAGGCGCTGGGACCAATTTTGTCTAAAATCAAGGACAACAAATTTTATAGCCACTCTAGTATACCACGCTCATGTCACATTATTATAAAATAAAGTCGATAAGAAATTAGCAGCCATCGTAACTATTTTTCTAGAAAATTGGTCCCCTGGAAAAGTTGTTATTTTACTTAGAGTTGTTTCCTGCATCCAAGGAGGACGTGACGGGAAAGGGGTTAGTCAGGGGCGCATTTTCAACGATGTGTTCTAAATTCCATATGTTATTTAACGCAACACTCAAAATTTGTGCCAATAACCAACTACTCAATAACTGTTACTATGTTTACATTGATTCAAATGAAGGGAGTTAAAATTTCGAATTACTATGTTTGGATTATACAATATTGATGACGTTGACTGTCGTTATGACGACGATTCTGTTGACTGCGATCCATTTCTCAAAAAAAACATGGTTAATTACATCTTGCTCTTTAGTTCACGTTCAACAAGGTGCAAAAACAATACTTAATTTCCTTTGACGTCCCAGTTAAAAAAGAAACTTGCGGTTTTTTAAATATTTTTTAAAGAAAGTCCTGATTTATGAGACAATAAAGGTTCTGAGACCAATTTTGCCTATAATAAAGTACAACAAATTTTATAGCCACTCTAGTATACCACGCTCATGTTCCATTATTATAAAGTAAAGTCGATAAGGAATTAGCAGCCATCGTAACTATTTTTCTAGAAACTTGGTCCCCTGAAAAAGTGGTTATTTTACTTAGAGTTGTTTCCTGCATCCCAGAAGGACGTTCTACCTGTCACATGTAAAAGTGTATTTGTTTACGGAAGTTGATTCAATGTTGGTCCGACAAATGATACATAAGCTTGTAGCAGTTTTTCCCGAATTTATTATTAAAAACCATCAAAGCACAATACTTCTCAGGACATTTAAAAAATATTAGGACTCTCGGGGAACTGTGGCTAACCTAGTGTAGGTCACAGCATCGCATCGCCAGAGTAACAAATTCGCATTCAACAAACTCGAGAGAAAATTCCCAGACTCGTTAAAGGCATAACAGGAATTCGTTTTGTAATATTTTACGCCGAAAAGCTGACATAGTCAAGGAATTTACTATTAATCTTTTAATGTTTGTAGAAGTAAAACACTGCATCGCTCTCAAGCCTCTAGCAGGCTCTGTTACCACAAGCGCCTCTTAATAATTACTACCAACTCATCTTTCAGATAGCCGAAAACCAATCCGTTGTGCTGTTTCGGGTTTCAAGCCTTCTGTACACAAAAGATGATAAGCTGTGTTAAGCTGAGCATTTATTCAGCTGATTCAGAGCACAATGCTGTTATTTGTAAGCTTTACTGACCTCAAAGCTGAGGATTATTAGATCGAATCATAATCCAAGCCCTTTCCTTATCCGATGCAGCCATTATGGATTGCGTCAACAAGGTTCCCAAGTGATGCAACCACTCAATAAGAAATAAACCTTTACAGGAAATTAAAACCCATCTTAAGTTAAGGGTGTTTAATGGCATTGGTTTAATTTAAATGGTATATTTTCTCCTACAGAGTATAAGAACTTAAATTTATAATTGTTTAGCTTTTCTGTCTAAACAGCGCAACAAGCTGATTTCAAGATGGCTGAACGCAGGCTGCTCATTATTCAGACGGGTTTTTCAAAGACGATTATTTTGAAATAAATAGCGTCTAACATGCATTTGTTCCTGAACATTGATAAAGTTTCAAAAGAAGTAGCATGTAAGCTCAATTATTCTTCTTGAGATTCCTTAGTTCCTTGAAGTAGTTGCCAAATAAAAGTTAAATTACGTTTACGTTACTATTTTACATTTTACGTTACGTTACGTTTAAGTTACTATTTTACGTTTTACGTTAGGTTACGTTACGTTTACGTTACGTTTACGTTACGTTTACGTTACGTTTACGTTACTATTTTACGTTTTACGTTACGTTACTTTTACGTTACTATTTTACGTTTTACGTTACGTTACGTTTACGCTACTATTTTAGGTTGAATAGCATAATCTACGGAGAATTACAACAGCGACACCATTGCCGTTGGGGGCACTGGATATATGGCCCCTTCCCATTTTAAAAAAACTATGCATTTACATCCTCGCCAAAAAATATAAATATAAATATAGAAATTTTATATTTGTTATTAACTTGTACATTGACATAAACCCATCGATAATATGTGATTAAAAAGCTGCCCGTTTCTTCATCCACTGTTTACCTTTTCATTTGCTTTTGTTTTGCGGCATAAAACAGCTGGGGACGGCATCCCCCTTCCCACTTAAGATTTGTGCCTTGAGCCACAAAATCACAAATATCTCCCCTGAAATTATATATCATTTTATCTCCAGTTTCCTCCCTGCCCCATCCTCTTCCTTATCATGTGTTTCACTCCACGTTTTTCTTTTTAGCGCAGCTGGTCTCGCAATTTAAGCAATTCTACTAATTTATTTAAATACCATTATGCTGTGCTTTAGAAAACTATTTCCCTTCATGCAGCGAAGGAAATACCTTTTACTATTCTACTGTGACGACCGTAGAGGGAGATTTTCTCTTCAAATCGATTGCCATGAACATGATTAGTGTAACCTGCAGCTAGGAACTAGTGAAATTTCGCTTCTTAGTAATTTCCTAACATTTGGGAACTGTGATAAAGATAATTGGCCATCTAAATGCTGAGAGAGAAGCCAATGAGTTAATGTCATTAATACAACTTAAATTAAGACTGCATGCATGCTGTAAAACTAAAACTGTGTTAACCTCATCAATTTCGCAAGTAGCCTATACATGGCAACAGGCTACTAATGTCGAAGTTAGAACGATCTTAGTTACGTGGTGGCAACGATAACTCGGCACGGTATTGAGTACTCAAGTTTGACTTCACAATTTCAAAAATATTAGTTTGATAATATTTTGCACTGGTTACATTCGTCTTGTTGATATAGATAAGCTGTCCAAATTTGAGAATGATATCTTGAACAATCGTCATTGCTTTAAAACTTTAAATCATGCCTATCAAAACCTTGTTATTTGAACCCAGTTCATAATTTTATGAACTGAGCAAAATTAAAAGTGTTTCTTTAAGAACTTTTGCAAATTCAAACATCCGTTTCTTACGGTTGATATGAGATTTGAAAGAGATATTTTGTATACAGGCTTTTGTTGACAGTGTTAACACTATGATGTAGTTATAATTAAGATTCCTCGAAAAAAGTATTTTGTGGTGTTATCGCTTTAGTACTCTTTTTCTACAAGATTCTAAAACTACATTTACTGGTTTATAGCTCTGATCTCTAAAAAAGACTGGATCGAGTGTCTATCGTTCAAAATGGGTGGTCAACTGTAAATCTTTTGAGCGCCATATTGGGACTGAAGAGCGAAAGGAACATCAGTAATGTCAATGTGAAAGTCAAGTGTCGCTTCTTTTACTGCCGTTCCTACAGATTTCTTTTTCTTTCGCTCTTTTCATCCAAAAGTGCAATACTGCTTACCTTGCTTCACTATTTAACTTTTGGTTCCAATATGGCGTTTTCAATTTGGCTGCGCAGACCATATTTGCTTACATCAGCAAACAGTAGAATGCTCGATCCAGTCTTTTCTAGATATCAGTGGTTTACAGTTGCTTACACCTATTCTCGTTTGACGAAGTTTACCAGTAAGTTAATTCATTAAAAATTCAAACGCATCTTGAGTGATACTTCCAATAGTGTCGATATGTACCCAAGCATTTAGAGAACGCTATACAGTGGACTCTCTCTATCTCGACTACCTTCGATCTCGAACTTCTCTCCATCTCGAACAAAACGCTTGGTCCCATGGACATTTACGTACCCTGTTAGCTATTTTTATCTAAGACTCATTGTGATTCAGTATTTTTTGCAACGTCGGCTGGTCAGTTCCCAGATGAAGTATTAATGATGTCTTAAGCGCATCGCAGATGACAATTTTGTCTTCAATCGTCAAAACAACCCGCTTGAGCTTTTTGTCAGCCATGTTGAACTGTATTGAGAATTTGTGTGCAAGGGTGGTTCCTCTTAGTGGAAAATCTTTGATTTTGTCAAGATTGTTGGTTGCGTCAATGAAAACCAGGAACGAGGAAGAAAAGGTTGCCTTGCATTTTTAGCGTGATACTGTAAACAAAGGAGGTCGCAGATAACGAAATGAATGACAGACATAGGACAATGTTTCTAAAACGTTTCCGCCGGTGTCTTTTTTGACATGACATGTTGAAGGGTGATTTCAAGTGTTTGGTTTTGATGTGAGTTCTGTTTCGAGTGTTTGGTTCTTATCTAATTGCTAAACGAGAATGAGGGTAGGTTTTAACTCAGCTCTCATGTCAAGGGGCGCCTGCTGTTTGGCTTTGGATGCCGTAAATGTATGATTGAAACACTGAACTATAAATACAAAGACTTTTTATGTATACTTCAGTGGATTGAAAGAATTTGTTTCGAACAGCGGACTTGAACAATATTGCAGCACTGCTCCAATTTCATTTTGGTACGTGGACAGAAGAAATGACGATATGCTTCCATCAGATGAACAGAACAATGTTACTTGTTTTTTAAAAAAGTTTAACTTACGTAATCAATTCGAAGAAGCTATGATTTTCCAAAATTAGACTGCTATGTAATGTTCATAAAAGCGAAACTGCGGATGAGTAGTGCAATGGCTCGAAATTGCCGCAAAATCCAAGTTCTGTTCAAGAGTGGGAACACAAATTAAGGGCATTTCGTACACGACTACCCGGGGTTTTTTGCTGGTTTTTATTGAAATATCTTGCTTTGTTGATGTCAAGTGGGTTATCCAACTGTAAACTCATACCCTTCCCACATTGCATGTTTAAAAGGTTCCTTCCCCCAAAATGTTCCTTGATATTATTTAAGCTGGCTCCAAATTTTCCGAAAAAGAAATTGAAGAAAGCGTGATAGTAATGCATTAATGTTTTTCGGAAGAAAAAGCTGCAATAAACAATTACGCAATTATTTCAATCCAGTACTCAGGCGTGGCTTTATCATTTCATGAATATCAGAGGTTCGATAATTGTTGGCACTCCTTGCCTTCTATACGTCAAGATGGATAACCCGTTCCAGTAGAGAAAGATTTCTTCAGCAATAAAATCCAAATGCGCCTTTCAAAATATTTAGTACCCCCATGAAAATCGATGTTTGAGCCCACTTCATAATTTTCTTAACATAGCACAATTGTCAGTGTTTCTCGCTGCCTTTTGCAATTGGAAGAGCAGTTTTTCTGAATAGGTGCAGGATTTAAACCCTACATTTTCCATACGGCTTTTGGTGGGCATGGTTAGCAATTTCATGGGGTTGCAATAGGAATTCCTCGTAACAGAGTTTTTCTAGCGTCATCACTATACTACTATCAAGTAGTGGCCGTGTAACACTATCGCATTGATACGAGAACCAATGCGTTCTAATTCAGAGGGGGCATAATGAACACATACTATGATTATTATATTTGAAACTGTAAAGAGAGAGGGGGAGGGGGGCACCAGCATAAGTCCTTTCTTACTTTCAGTTACATTAAAAATGTTTAAATTCTTATTTTCATTTTTCGTTACATATGATAGCGATATTCTTACGCATTATACGTTCTGTTCGTTTCAATGTACTACACAACTGTGCTATTATGCATGTTGTTACAAACAGATATTCTATGATTAAAATGCTGTTTTTATATCTCGAAATTGCTGATCAGCGTACGCAAAGATATGCACGGTTTCCTTTCGTAAATGACGGATTCTTACTCCCTCCAACACGAGAAGACTCTGTTGCAAGGGCCATCTACCACAGGCATATCAGGGCGCAATTTTTTCATTGCCCCTAATCTGCCTCCAACAATGACTTTCAACGACGTGATAGATTTCTCGCATATTGCAATGGTTAGTGAGTATTAAGCAGCCTCATTCCCATCGGGGAAGGTACGGTTGACTATTGAAGTAGGCATAGGAAACTCCTTAAATCGAAATCGCAGTTCATTGTCTGGTGCCACCTGTAACTGTTAATTTTAAAGAAAAACCTTGTTACGATAAGTTGAATGATCGTCAATATAATGTTTTATTCTAAACATAGACAATGTCACCATGTTAATATTAATGCTCGCTAATATCATAGAGTCGATAAATTTTGAATTAGTAATTGTACCCTTTCTTATATATGATAATTCTGAGGAGCACCTCTCCACTGTGTGTCCACGTTACTTCAGTGATGAAGGCCAGTTTCTTTCTCGCTACTGTTTGCTCATTAACAGTTCTTAAATCTTCTTCTTACAGGTTTACCTATTCAGTGACTCCCAGCTGAGGCCAGTTGTGGATGGGAGAATCTAATTGCTAGCGAGGTGGTATGTTCATTCCACACTTTTGACTGGTTTCGACCATTTACAGCAGGAAGTAAAGGAAGCTCTGCTGGGAGGGCACCCCAATTACATATATATGTTGTGGTATTAACCATGTCTCTATGGAAGTTGGATTAATTGCCAAGGAGTGTCCAGGAGTTTCAGCATCTGGCACAAGCACTACAGTCAAGATTTCCAAAGACAAGGGTGTGATTAATTTTTTTAAAAATACAGTTATTATTCTACCTTAAATACCGCCATACGGTTACCATGGTTCCATGCTCCACCCCTGATGCGCAAACTTTACATGTACAGGGTAAACGTCATACTTTCAGTTCCTAGGTTTTCGCGTGCTCGGTTTTTCTATTCTTGATCGTCCTCCTCCACTTCAGATTTTAAAGACCCGAAGGTTTGCTCTCTTGGCAGTAACGATGTAATCTACATGCTACGTGGAGGGTTATATTTAAATTAATGGCAATCCTGGACATTATATTCGGGGGTCTTGTGGATTATAAGGAAGTCGCAGATGACGTATGTAATAGAACGGAAGCAAAACCTCGTAGGGCATTAAAATCGTGCAGTCCAATCTGTTAAATGATATTCCAATTACATAATTATTTAGTTCTATCATTGTTTTTAGCTTGAAAAAATATTTGTAATACGACAATGCCTTTTTTAATTGTTCTCAATGCTATTCAACATGACGTCAGCGTTTTTACCTCATCAAATTTACTCATTTTATAGTTTGTACTAATGGAAATAGTTCACAGACTCGACTACATAACTAAGGAGGTAGAAGTACTGAATCCTATGTTGAAAGAAAGGGCATCATCGTTGGGGGTGGAGTGGCTACATACATAGGATGCTTTCCCACTGTCAGAGAAATGCTTCTGGTCAAGGCGGGATGCAATCCATTTTTCTGAAGATCATGGACTAAATATATTTTTACACCTTGTCCAGAAGCACATTCTAACGACATGACCATCATACCCCGACAGTAGACAAGTGACCGTTTGTCTCAGTGGTGGAATCACTGAAGGCAAGGAAAAGTCACCTCAAGGAACCAAAAAGTAGGGCCTTGAAGAGAAGGATCGTTGTCAATCCGGGTAAGTGTAAAGTGCCAACTTTTATGACGTTACAAAGGTTCATAAGCACTAGTTTTGCAATATTTTGTTGAGACCGTTTTAGAGTTATATTGTTAGATGAGAGGGAATTTGAAATTTGAAGGCATTCAGACGAGTGCACATTTCTGTGGCGGCAATGTTTTGCTAGCAGTTCTAAGATAAATATCAAATAACAGAATCATACAAGCTTGTATTTAATATACTGCAAACTGTTGTAAGCATGCCCTTTACGAAGGTTAATATTTACGCAATCATCCTATACGTTACATTTACCGTCAAAGATTTTCATTTACACAGACGTACTTTATATTCTCAATATTGAAACTAATAAAATCCAAGTTAAGGTTAGCATTTTGATTTACTTCATCTGGTCATATGACGCACTGGTTCCAATAACATTACGTTAATACACGATATTTAATGGATTATACTTCATTTCAACGTGGAATGAAAGTGCATGAAACAAACACTTCATAGGTATGCTATGCACTTATTATATGTTTCCATAAGGAATGGTGGGTGTATTTCTTACGCCAAGAGTTTTTTCTGCTTTTAATTAACTCTAGAAATCTTTTTTAAGGGCACATGTCTTTCCATGGCTGGAAAAACGGGAAATCCCTGCTTAAAACACAATTGGAAACTTTCAAGTGCAAACCAGTAGAGGGGAAGCATAGTTCGAGGTAAGCTCATTCTCACTATGCTGTGAGTGCTATCTGCATTATAAATTTCCAAGGGAACTGCCATGCTCTCATTGGTGAGAGACATCCTTACTCTAATTGCATCATGTAAAATTAGAACGCAAGGCAGAGAGAAGGAATGTTATCGTCTTTTACAATTTTCTAAAGTGTCACGTTTTTCATTAATCTCCAAACCTTGCTTTATTCTCTGTTAAATCTGATCACAGAATTGAAAAGCCTTTGCCATAAATGCCAATAAGAACGTTTTAAAATAAATAATGTTATTCTTGACACGTGGTCGATAGTGTCTGTTCTTTGTAGTTAATTGATATTGCAACTAATTAAGGCAATGAAGCAAAATCCTCAATCAGATATGTCTATTATACCTGTCGTATATTTAAACACTAGTTGGTCATAGGTAAGCAAAACATGGTAAACATGGCAAACTATTATTGAATATTGCGTAGAATTTTGCTAGACGTTTTCGCCATACACTGATCACAGCAATCGTACGGAGTGAAATTAAGAAGCTATTATGATGAATTTATAGGAAACGAGAAGATCCGAGAGCGTCACGTTTTCTGTCACTCGTGTTATTGAAAAAGACGTAAATTGTAAACAAATTCATTTTGTTGACAGAGTACCGAATTCTTTGTTTTGATAAATGCGGCTTCTAAAGCGGCAAGATAAAAAGGAGATCAGGCTCTCGCTAATTGAATGTCCGCAGAAAAGAATAGCCACATAGTGAAAGCAGTCTAGCGATAGTGCATCCGATAATTGTATTGTTTGTATAAAGAGGAAATTTATGTTTTTCACTACAACTTCTCTGTTATTTTCAGGGTAACATAAAGGCTGTAAAGAAAGTACGGCGACTGAAGACATCGAAGAGAAGGACCTATCAAGGGAAGGGGAGCATCCGCGAAAGAGGAGAAGCGTAAGGCGGTGCAAAGAGAGCCGTATTTTGGTGTTCCGAAGCCGTCCTTTTATCAGGAGAGGAGAGTTCTTTTTCTAAGTAATAATGTAGAAGAAATGCTGCTACATGTGCGTCGTTTGAACAGCAACGATGGCCAAGAGTACGGTGCGAAAGTCAAAGGGAGTCTTAACTCTGTAAAAGAACTAATGGAAATGCAAACTCTGTATGCTTGAAAAAATAATGAAGAGAGTGAGGTAATTATACAAAACCAAACTTCGCCCTACATGTAAAACATTGGTGATATGGCACAACTGGTTTCTGCACTCAGCAATAAGCGCGTACGTATAAGGGTTATTTTCCCCAGTTGAAGGTCGTGTAGCTGAAAGCACTCCGGAGAATATTACACAAGCCCAAACAGGCCAATTGAAAGTTTCTTTGTCCAAGGATTAAATACTATAAGCTTTGCATAGCTTCGGAAGAAGGGAGTCATCCTGTAACAGGCGGCAACTCCAAACTGATCTTGTTTTATGTACTTCATGAGGGAAATACACAGAATATTGTAGAATCAATACGACGCACAAAGGAGTTGCATGGGTTGATTTACAGTCAGGTGGAAGAGCAAATGCATGCTTCAATCAAAAGAGATTCCCATTTGCTGGATAAAATGACGCCTGTCCATCACATATATTTGCTACGCTGCCCTTTAGCTTTTCACAACATAGCAAAAGATAAAAGGGTACAAATTAATCTTGTGGAGACGTTGTCTTTAATCCCTACCTTTGACGCTTTAGGCAGGATTTCCTATTCCGATAATTATGAAAATGCGTCTGCCATCACGACGGTGGAAAGAAGTGTTGGTATAGAAGACATGTTTGATGAAAGGGGTTCACCGACTCATTCTAACATTTCTACATTACTAAGCAACCTGGAATTAACTAAGAATCACCCTGCTCGCCTTCTGTAGTAAAGCCCAACCCACCCGCATTGCCAAAATCAGAGTTACGTAGCAATGATTTAATTCAGGGTTAACAATCACAGAGAAACAAATACTTCCGAGCGGTAATCAGTTACTCTATGATGCCTAATAGACGGGGGTCGGAATAAACGGGGGGGGGGTTGGAAAAATCCCAAAAACCTAATAAACGGGAGGGGGGTTGAAAATGACCACAAGCAAGTCTAGAAGCAATGTTTAGAATCAACTGCAACGCCGTAAACGTAAGGTAATACAACACAAGCAATAGCCAGTTATTCGAAGTCATGGCAGTCTCCTACATGGCTTCCAAGATTTTTAAAATGTTATCCTCGTCCTGCTGCTCAATGACAGTATTATTGCTAACATGTGTAATGTGCGTTTTCACACTTTTTCGAGCCTCTTGTGATTTTCATATTTTCATAAAGACATTTTCTACTTGCCCGCGAAAGTACATCCTGAGAAAATTGTCTTGGGTTAGAGATTACGTAAAAATAAGGGTTTCAACCCATGAAGGTACGAAAACTATGCACTGCAGTGATACAGTATTATCCTGAAAATAATTACTGGCATATCCAAGGTATCCGAACACGGACGTACTACTTCCTTATATATACCTTCACACTAAATACCCTTCATTATAACATACATAGCATCTTACACTTTGCTCTAATTGTCTAAAAGAATAAACGAGCTTTATATATAACATTCATTTATACGCCTTACAAACCAAAACACACATTCATGTCACAAGAGACATGGACCATGGGCTTGAAGCTCGGGCTTTTTTATAGAGTCGGACGTCAATCACACTCCTGAAACACAGGCATATTTCATCTGGTAAAAAAGCGTCAAACGCAACGCATTCCTGTTCATATATTGTTTTAATCATTGCATTCGAACACCAATATTACTTAAACTCGACTGTTTAACACCAAATACCAAATGTCCAATTTCGTGACATTGAAATACATGCCAACACTACATTGATGCCATTTCTATACCATGCATCCCCTATGGCATAATTGTGGCGTTTCAAGGAATCGAAACCATGCAATGTAACTCACGTCTGGCATAAATGCACCACCTGCCTTTACCTTTTTACTTCATAAGTTCTGAATTAACAATCTTCAATCCTTACTTGTCGGAATTAACAATCTTCAATCCTTACTTCTCTGAATTAACAATCTTCAATCCTTACTTCATAAACGCCCTACACATCGTCTTCAATCGTTATCACATAAATACTACCTCTGTTACCCTTGAACCTTACTCTGTTAATACTATGCAGTGGGTGCCCATAATTTTTGGTTAACACAACGCCTGGTAGTCCCTTATTCGGTACACAAAGGGAACTCTACGGAAGCACTTGAGGCTGTAAAGGCATTCTTGAAAGATTAGTCAATATAGAAACAATGCACAGTAACATTTTCGTAGAACTTCGTGGTTTCTTTTTTCTTTTCTTTTCTTTTCTTTTTCTTTGGAGGGTGGGCGGAGGGGGGAGCTTTAACGTTGGATAAACAGTCACGAAACTAGGAAGGATGGCACCAAGTTCCCTGGAGCAAATCACTGTGCCGCTATGATGGATGGGTGATATCCCATGAGACTTTTCCTTCAAGAAGGCATCCTCCATGAAGAGTGCAATCTTTTAGGTCTTATTTTGCGATAATACAGTCAATTTACCACACTACTACAAATGTAACTAGTATAAACATACTCAATGTCCTATTTACATACTTGATATCAGTACACGATTGGTACTACAGACCAAAGGTGTGAAGACACAAAATAACTAAGTTGCAAACTCAAGCCCACCCGTAAGGTTCCGATGAAATAAGAGTGATTCAAAGTACAAGTTTACTACATCTAAAAGAGCAATTGACTGCCCATGGAAGTGACCAAAAGTGGATTACGCATAAAGGGGGTTAAATGCTGTAATTCAAACATAAATCCTGTAGATTTAGGTTAGATTTTAACTACCTCTGAGACCCAACTAGTTAAGGTTTGATTAACGTCACAGATGTAATAACCGATCTTGACAAGAAATAAAAAAAAGATCTGAAACAGTTACCCCACGCTTAATACCAGGTAAAGAAAGCGAGGAAAAGCAGATTGCCATAGAAAAGGAAATGCAGAGGACACTAATTTGAAACCAGCTAGCATTGAGACCAAATTGGTACATATATGCTAAAAATTAAACATCTTAAAACCAATCTTGGCAAAAACGTCAAATGAAAAAGCCTGGACTCGGTTACCTTTGGCTTGACGACTGTAGGCAATACCAGCTGACTCTCTCATCCTAAAGATGATGAATACCCCAATACACTACTTTTGTTAATAGAGGTAGCATTGTTTATAAAATTTCTAACGTTTTTGTACATAGCACGTAGAGTTAATGCTGGATTAAGTATCTGATACTGGAGAAGGGATGCTTTCTTTGGGGTAGTACCTCTTGGGAAGTATCACGTTTGGGGAAATGTCACTACATGAGGGAAGGAGATGAGCCTAAAACATTCATGTTCAGGAGTATATCTTCTCTTGATCTGAAAGTAGCGTTCTGGGACGAGGCAACAAGCAATGATTATTACTTTTGAGGCTGCTTCCTGTTGTAAGAGGGTTATGACATCACACACCTGCAAGATTTTACAACCTCTAGAGTAAAAATAAATATTAATGTTTCTGCTTCCAGCTGAGATTGGTGGTGTCATAACTTTCTTTAGTTACCCCGCTTGATATGCTTAGGTACCTACAGCAATGTGGTTCACATTGCACAGATTTACATACAGATACGCTACAAATTTTCCTTTTTGCTGTTAGCATCCCAATGTGTTACTAAATAATACGGCAGGGCTACGGGATAAGCACCCAAAAATTAGTTCCACTTGTCTCTTGATAAGTAGTTTGTTACTCTTTCAACCGTTTTCTTCGCAAGGTCAACGGAGTACTCATCTGCGCACCCTTGAGCAACTCCTTCGAGTTGCACAATACCATTTTCATCCAACAGCAACTTGCAGTATCTCTCGGCTATAGAAAAGTAGATAGAAAGCTTTGAATATATTTGCAAAGCATCGTTAATAGTGGTTTACAAGCATAACAATAAACCAAGACAGAAGAAGGAAATTGCTGCCAATTGCGACACGAACTAAACTGAAAGCTTAGACTTTGGTAGAAGGACGTAAAATACCATAAATATGTTATGCAAAGATAGATACTGGAACTATAAAGTGTAACGAAATATATTGGGGATAGAAGCATTTACCAAACTACATCGATCACGAATAACTAACAATAGATACTGATTTCGGAATTAATTGTATTGTTTTATACGTAGAATAGTTCCAAGAAAAACTTAGCAACCGGAAAATTGACAAACAAAATTTTCTGGAAATCAGTAAATTACCAAGTCAAAGTTTGGAAAACAGACGCACTTATAAGAAATAATAGAATGAAACACAAAAAGTATAATGCATAATTTTATGTCACGAGAAATAGAAATGAGAACATCATGACAAAATACAGCCGCTCCGAATCTAACGAAAATAAACACATTAATACGAAAATGAAATTCAAGACAACTAATGACACCAGACAGAAAGATATCATCCAGAGGGTAAACAAAAGTGAAATAGGCATTGATGCATTGATGCAGATACAAAGGAAAAGATAGAGGAAAAGAAAAAAGAAGAAAGAAGGTATATGTTTGTAAATAATAAGTTGCATCTCTGCGTATTCTCTGCCACAGCTCCAGAAATTTGTCAACAGGCAATCTGATTAGTTGTTACTCTCAAGTGGTTACCAACCTGCTTACAGGAAGCATGCTCTATTTCTCACAATGTCAACCCGCGCATAACGTTGCTATTGCGGTCTGACACTCAAGACAATACAAAATATCTGAGTCTTGTGAAACCAAAAATAAATTGAAATGTTTCCTCGCAATCAATGCCTCGTATAATTTAAAGAATACAAAGAATAGTCGTATGAGTCACGAATATCAACATCAGTAAAAAAGGCGGAGAAGTCGTTGCGAAACATCATACAAATATTACGTCCACTCCTAAGCTAATAGATATGCCATACCAGATCGTAACCACTTTCTGCTGTGCAGTTATGTCTTCTTGTCTATTTTGAAACAACGCGTATAGCTATTGCTCTCCCCTAATTAGAAACGCTACTGGAATACGATGGAAATTCAAGGTAGCTGTTTGACAAGGAGACAGGATAGTAATGCCTTCTGTAAATCAATAGAACTTGTCTCTCCACAGTGAAAAAATCATAGGCTACATAAGTGGCATCTGCCTTCTATATTATGTAGTACAACTTACGATAGACTTGGGTTAAATTAGCTAGGGCCCAGGTTGCCCATCGTTGTACAGCAGGCGTATCGAAGAAGCTCAGCAATCTAAGAATTGGTTCAAATGACCTAACAAAACAAGAGACTGGTAAACAAGAGAGTGGTATTAAATACAAAATACTGTTCCAAAACGTTTTCAAAGTCTGTGTTTTAATTTACTAATAACATAATCAAATATGTCGTTAGCTTAAAGTTAAACTAGTAAAAGGTATGGTGTTTAAAAGTACAGGGGAATTTTAAAACAAAAAAAAAGAGACAGTATTGAATGTATTCAAATCAAAACATTTCCAAAGTGATGCCCCTTGGCTGTATGGGACGAGGGCCATGTCATCGCAAAGCCTCTCACCTTCCACAAATATGAGGGCATTAAACTACATTTTTATGATTTTTATCACTTAGATGGAATGCTGAACAGGAGATAGTCTGTGGGAATTGAAGGGCAAAGATATTGATAACCTGTTCCAAGAGGCCAAACGCCCATCAAATGAAAAAAAGGTTCTGGATGGCATCTACTCTTTAGACTGTGATACATATCTTCCAGCTTCACAAAGGTCCTCCGCGAGATTCACTTTTCATTTCACGGCAAATACACAGGTATAGGAGCTTACATAAAAAGCCGTTTAACACATAACTACCCAAATCCCTACTTTGCAGACGTGATGCCGTGGATGGATCACTTGACTTCAATGCCCGAGGGTCCAGGAAGGCCTTTGGCAAGGTCAGGAAGGGCAACCAGTCTTGTGCTCAAGGCTTCGAAAAATCCCTTTAAATAGGGACACTGACCTAACCCCAGTGAGGGGAGTACAACTGTATTATTTTAGCTGTATCTGGATAAACCAGCAGGTAACGGCTTCCAATTTAAGCACGCACAACACACCTACCTGTAGTTAATATTCCTGTATGAGCGAATATCCCATTCTTCAACTGATTTCATCTAAACGACGAAGTAATAAGGCATCAAGTTAACAACGTAGACTACCCGTTTCACGACCGCATTACCACCCTCAACTAGTTAAAAATCAACACTACCTTAGGCGGCTAACAGCTTCTTCACATCACAGACGCTTGACCTCATGTCAATTTCATCATCTACATCAAATTTGTCAATTTTGGGTTCACGTAGAGATTGTAAGTTACGTTTCCAATCACACTGCACACTCTTTAAGAAGGGTCAAATTGCTGATAAACTGAACGGTTTTTACTACACCACTTTTCTAGAAAAGGTCGGCAGAACAGAGTTCATCCATGAGTACAACAGTAACTTTTCGGTAGATCTCATTGGCAATATAGATTGCCATTGTCTACACGGCATTTTTACATGCAACTCTGTATCCACCCTTGCAATATCTTGGTGTTTTCAAGGAAAGAGGACTGATCCAAACGCTGCATTTACGAGAATGTAGTTTTTAATCTTGACTTTTTTCTTTTAAGTCCCATGCACTGCCTTGCACTGCCCTTCTCCCGCTCCCATGACTCATTTGGGGGCGGGAGAAGGGCATACAGCCAGGTATACGGCAGTGCCAATAAAAGTTGCACCTGGGTCTACAATCTTTACCACACTGATGGACGACCAAGTGCAGCATGCTTGTCAGAAAGTACCGCAGTTCATCTTTCAGCCTCATTTAATCATGGGAGTTCGGGCGACGTGTTCCTCTAAGGTTAGCACTGATATCACTGTCACACTCTCGCACAACGAAGTACAAAAACTGACGTCAGCATAACAAGTGGCCTTTGATTTTAATGCAATCTAACATACGTTAACGGAAGGGACTTCTGTCCATTCGCTTTCCAGTACAGATCTCAAAAGTTCCAACACCTCTGTTTTTATCTAATGGACATAAAAAGAATGGGAGTACCGGAAAATCATGATAACAGGTCTGTTTGGGCACACTGGAAGCAAAGACATCCTTACAACACGTTACAGAGTTTTAAAAAACACAAACAGCGTTACCAGTCTCATCATGCACCGTTCCCTTGTTATCTCCAGGTCCCAGACCTTTGGACCATCACTTGCCAAGTGTGCAAGAACACCGCCAGCATTGTAACTCACTTCCAATTCGTATGTTTGTGTATCCAAAAGTTTGCTAAGGAGACATGATAGCAATTGACTACATCAAACCATTATAAAACAATATTCAGTTTAATAAATTTAACTGAATTTTAAAGTCAAGATTAGGAAAATCTCACCTACCGCTTCTATCAAACTTTGCAATATCTTTTATCTGGAGAACACTTACAAAGTGATGAACTCCACATGGATAATCCGTTGAATGGAAAACGGAACCAAACACAGGCCAAAATGGGCAAAGTACAAATAATTTAAAACAAGATAATATCAGACGGTCAAGGAAAGTGAGAATTTATATCAGTTATATAGAATATTTGAAAAATATGCTATTAACAGTAACCGAGCAAACTCCCTCCCACCCCCCTCCGCAAAATCACTTTTCATATTTGACCTTGAAGAAGAAACTAACTGGACGCTGACGTCACGAGGTCATTATGACGTAAGAAGCATAATATTACCTGATAAGGAAATTTGTCCTGCGCAATGCGAATTGAGGTGCTTCTCGATAGCACAACTAGAAATAAATACTTTTAAAGATATATAGAAAGGTTGGTTTCGTCAGAAATGTCTTATCTGAGGGCCGTTGTGGCTACAGTAGTAACAGTTGTGTTGGGTGACCAAAATGCCACCCTCCCTACTATCCTATTCGTACCGATGTTAGCCAGCTATAAATAAACGGTAGTTCCCTCTTAACTTGGTGCTACTCTTTATACCAACTGGGGCTGCATCAATTTAAGCTCCATCTAATTCCAGACCGAAAGCTCATCAGATTACGTTTTGTCATTATGTTTCACCTACGCGCCTTGTGCTGGGCACTTATCTTTATAATAGGAAACCTGAAAATATTTAAGATTTCACCTACGCGCCTTGTGCTGGGCACTTATCTTCATAATAAGAATTCGTTTTCCGCCTGGCTTGTCCATCGCAGACGTTATTTTCAGGTTTGTTTATCGCCAACCCTTTGTTAATAAATCCTTTTATTACATGTCAGGACACTTGAACATTCCCTACAAAAGGCCATCTTGTTTATGAAATTGGTGGACCATCATCCCACTTATCAAGACCCCTGCTTCTTTGAGGTTAAGAGTATTTCGTTAGCGGTGGCGTTTTGATAGTCCGAGAAATGTGGTCTGCATTTTAGTCCTAAGTATAAAACTTTAAAATGTATAACAAATGAGAAGTTCCTTCTAGTTAGCGCACATAATGCCTACTAACGTTTACCGGGTTCTATAGCAGTGGGCATACGTTGTCGGTAACCAGAGAAGACATTGTGACCAGATTAACAAGGTAATATGTACCTAAGCATACGGTTTATTAGGATTGTAGCGTGTTATCCATTGAGTTAAGACTATGGCTGTTACTCTACACATCAAATTTAGCAAAAGTGGTTTCCAGCAATTTGTCTTCCAAATAATTTGCTTAGTAGATTCTTGCCGTAAAAGTATTTTAATTCAGCACGTTTCAAATTGTAACCATCTAAAGTCCTATCCTAGGGGTGGGGGCCTTTTTGTGCCACCTCTGTCTTCAAGGTATATAAGTAGTAAGTAAGGTAAGGTTATGACGCTGAAACTTGCATCAAATTCATAATATTTTGAAATTTGTTCTTTCAAAAGATTCGCCTATTTTAAGGTATGACGTCATTCTTGAGCAACCAGTAGTAACTATTTAAATTCTCGTGACTTTTTTAGTTGATATTGTGCTTAAATAGCTTCGGAAAACCTGTTAAATGTAGAGAGAATGTCATAGAAGTCTGTGTTTGTCCTTATTATTGCTTGAGTTTGTATGTGATTTGATTTAATTTTCTTTTTAAATTTTGCGGCTTCTTAATGCACTTTTTAAACAAAATTCGGGTAAAGAAATGATTATGCTAAAAAGATAGATTTTGGTAGAAGCTACTGAATTCTGTATGAGAAGATCTTATTGAGAAAAAGGTGTTACTGATTAGGAGCCGGGCGGTGAGGTTGCGTATCGGCCTTTCGGCAAGGAATGGATGTAGTATCTGTTCCCATTGACAGATTCTTTCCATAATCCGCGAGAGGCGGTCTTACTAGGCGGTCTTACTAGGAGGTCGAGCCTGCCTCGTGGCTTGCTTCTCTGCCCGGCAGCCTACATTGAGGGACTTTGCCCTTGGACTCGCCAGTTCGCCTGTTTGGTGGTTTTTCTATTTATTTTGGTAGTTTCAATGTCGGGCCCACTGCTCATGAGGGGGCTTTGATTGAGAGACTGCGGTGGGGTTGGTGAAGGTGCAAGTAGTGCATTGACTGTGAATGAAAGGAAAAACTTACTTCTGGAAGTAAAAAGGTAAAAAAGAAATCAGCGAGAAAAGAGCAATGATATGTAATCACGATGCAAAACTATACTATGTAACCAAAGGTCTCAAGATGACTAGTGTTAAATTTCGTGCGTTTTGAATCAAGCTAAGTGAAGTTTAAGTTTTCCTGAAGCCGGTGAAAGATCCCCCTATCCCAACCTCCAGTTCTTAAAACACAACCTGGGATAAGGTTAGCAGAACCTGATGACGTATTCCTAGGTCAAATCTCAAGCACCTTCATCTTTACCACGCCAGCTTATATCCTATGATCC
>JAAAKM020006971.1:112118169-112130322 GCA_010016025.2 Alatinidae sp. Z8VKAUB7J3
CGTTTCCAGTAAGAGCTGCAGATGGTAAGAATTACGTGCAATGTGTTGTGACAGAATTTGACCGATGACCTTTTTGCATAAAGGTACGGATATTTTTTCTTTCGTGCCGGCTCTCACAATAGGATACTAAACTAATACAGCTATATGTAAACATGATAGAGGATATGTGAGATCGTGGATATGAAAGACTTGTGCGGGCATCAGTAGGGAATCGCTGCTCACCTTTTGCCAAGGAATGCGAGAGGCGGTCATACTAGGCGGTTGAGCCTGCCTCGTGGTTTGCTTCTCTGCCCGGTAGCCTAAATTGAGGGACGTTGCCCTTAAGCGCCCCAGTTAGCCTGTTTGGTGGTTTTTTTGTTTATTTAGGATAGTTTTCTTTAAGCAAAGATAGGGTGAAGTGATACATAGATTACGATCCCAGAGTTAAGAGTGCCTCGTGGCTTTTATCTCCGCCTGGCAGCCCAAACTAAGAGATGAAGCCCTTGGACGCCCCAGCGTCCCTTCTACATATTACTTAGCCTGTTTGGTGGTTTAACTGTTTATTAAGATTAGTTTTAAAATTGGGGTCTTTGATACAGAGACAGCTAAAGCCTAACACCTCCGTTGCCATTGAACACCCCAGCTGCCCTTAATATATTAGTTAGCTTATTTGGTAGTAACGCCATAGCAGAGACAAGATGGATTTTTTCATGAGGCTGCAATGATACTTGGAGGAAACAGGAAACAGGGAAAGAAAAGACAATGTAACTTTCTTTTCAACCTCTACATGCATATTTCAATAAATAAGACTAACGTTAACATACCCAACTCATTTGATAACAAATACAATTGCATCTGCAGTATTTACATTTCGAGTTTGGTATCACACTTTGTTTACGTCTTACTTTTCGAAAGTTGCCCTTCTGCGAATGCCAGCGGATTTATTAAATGCATAACTTGTGTTTATTAGTCCATATTCTACTACAGGTGTAGATTATGTCATTAATCACAACAATATTGTACAGAAAACAAACTTTCACACTACCAACACACTTTCACACAATAATATTTTAAACGCAAGGTATACGTAGTACAATGCTTACAGGCTGTGAGATTATTGTTACTTACTGCCATAAATTATTAGCAACGCTTTATGCAGCGGAGTTCTTAAAGCCTAAATTCAATTATAGTAAATATATCAACCCTTGGAAGATCTTGTATATTTTAAGCCATGTCCAATAATGCTTAGCCAAGTTACTGTAATCTGCACTAAACACAGACCAATTCTATGATGAAAAAGTCCTCTGCCTCTTCACGTTTAGTAAGTGTGTATCACTAAAATAACACAGGTGAGTGTGGCTTTTCAATCAAGTAAAGAGGTAAAAACCAGTTTCTTCGATGATTTAAATACAGAAATCATATGAATCTTCATCTATGAAATCTAATATGAGTTTATATATATCTATATATGGGTTTTTAGACGAAGGAACCCAAGTCGTGATGGTAATAGTAAGTAGAACCCATTCAGCTAGAATCTAGAAACTTGAGTCCATTCCATTCAAATTCCATTCAATTCTATTCGATTAACTATGGTTAACTATTATAGGCACCTGATGAACCTTTTTCGTACTATGCCAGGTGCCTTCATCTGGCAAAACGTTTCCAGGAGCCCAGCTCTTACAGAAACCACATTTAAAATGCAAAATAAATTTTGTCTAGGCACCACGATATTTCCAAAAATACGAATCTCGCAATCTGTTTGCCTGGTTCAATTTTCGCGCTTAAAAGTTAGTTTAAGCTAAAAGTCACTGTACAATCCAAGGTAACTGTAGCCGTAGACGGAAATGTCGAGCAACTTTCCAAGTAAAATAGTTATATACGGCTATCTTCAATGAGTTTTCTCTTTCAATACGACCTGCATATTGAATAGTTAGTCGAGAGTGAGTCAAAAGCTTAATATTTAACAATTTCTTTCTCTTTCATTAATTTGATTACATTTGCTCACACAAGCCATTTTAATTAGAGTAACACCCTGAGATTTCATCCATACGTCAAACTTGTAACTTTTAACCGAACTTCATCTAGTGAATTAAACTCGTGAAACCAAGTTGTACGTTCTCTGGGGAGGATGGGGAAGTGGATTGAAGATTGGTAAGATTTCGTCTTTCTGCCTCAAGGCCGTTCTATTTGCGCTGGTAAGAAAGTGCCAGACTTTGGTGTAAAACCTTCCATTTAACGCAGCCTGAGGATAATTGATGTTTTTTAAAACACAATTAACACTACGATCTGAAGTAAGCATTTTCATTGAAGACAGACCTCGATAAAATGTTGCTCCGTTAAGAAAGTGAAAGTTGCCGGATTCCCAATTCAATAAGCAAAAATAAGTCACAGTAAGTAATAAAAAGTAAAAGCATGTAATAATAAGTAACAATTAATCACATTAATATAAAAAGTAATGATAAAGAATAATAAATAAAAGTAATGACTATAATTCGTGCAAGAAGAGGTGACGTCAGTGCTCACAACCAGAGATCAGAACACATGGCAATTTCACAGCATGCTAAGAAAAGTAATACTTACGGAGGCAGAGTTACCAAAGAAAAAAAGTGCTGAAAACTTTCAAGGACTATTTTTTGATCTTCCAGGATATTTGATCCGATAAATTCAGGACTTAAAAGAAGTTTTGTCAATGATTATAAGCAAATCCTAAGGCTTTCCAGGGCATTTGTTAAATGATGACCAACATTAGTACTCACCAAGAATCACTCTGTTAACTGAAAGGATCGACCTCGGCCGTATTGCTATGACACGACTTTTTGAGAGGATTCTATCATTCATTACTAACTATTATTATCATTATTATTATCATTATTATTTTACGGGATCACCACCAGCATCTTGCAGACATGGTTGGACTTGTTTTCGATCCGGCGCACCTCGTCCGGCGCGATCGTTTCTAATTAAGTCAGCTCTGCAAAAGGGGAGCACTAATTAATAATTTATTGAAAGAGGGACTCAGCCCCCACATCATCTGTCCAGATCTTAAGAAGAGAGGTTTACCTCCCATGAGCCCCTCTTCATGGGGTCCCTGGGTACAGCTAGGAAAGTCTTCTTATGACAAAAACCAATGAGAGATACAATCACACCGGTAAACTCAAACATGCAGGTAGTCTTATGACTGCTAGCTCCTATGGGTCTTCAGTAGTACAGTCTGTTTCACCGAATGGTTTCATCCACTTGTGTCGTGTCTACATTAAGTCTTTTGCTTCCATTTCCAAAATGATATATGGGAAGCCATTTATGTAGCACTTTACTTCTATTTTGTGTAGTTTGTGTATATTATACTGCTTGTTTTGACCCTCTTGTTTCCTTTAATTCACTAAAAGCTCTCTTACTCCACTCTGTATGATTTCTGCAACTAGTGTATGCTAACAACGTTGTACAAAATAAACATTTTGCTTCACACAATGTCCAAAGTTTGTACCAGGAGCAATACCGTTCATGCAGTATGTTTTTAGCCTCTTGAAACTACTATCTGTATTACCTATTGGATACTGCAGTGTACTCTCAAGTGCCTATTTGTTTGGGGGGAGGGGGGAGTTAAATTTCATTTTCTGAAAAATTTCCAACAGACAAGTCATAACAGTTGCCTTCCTCTTTGTCAGCTTGTTACATAGGTTCTTGCTTTTTACAGGTAATTTTCCTATACCACATTCCTCCCATTTATTGGTACCCCTCCCTTTATTGTACTTTAGTGGAAGCACCAATGCCCTGCTATTATAATTACACACCCTAATATTCGCACACAAGAAAGTAGTCCTTGTACGACAATTTTATTTTTTTTTGTTAAGAAATTTTACGTAGTTGGTTTCGATTTTCTGGATTGGTGCAATTAAAATTGCACCATTGTTTATGTAAAACAGTTTTCAACTCAATGGAGGCATTAGTTAAAGTCTTGGCTTTAATGTTGTTAATATCATAGTGTTTGGACTTTACATAACAAACATTCTTTGATGCACATGACAGCGAGACGAAGATGAGAAAGATAAACACATACAAGATAAGCAGACTTTATTCAGCCGATCCATACCTTGGTACGATCGTGTGGTGTGGGGCTAGAGACGATCACCCTTCAAGCCTTCCCCTCACTTTGTAACTGTCTGAGCCCCTAAATTATTAATACAGATAAAACTGGTACCTTACTATACTCCCCTACTATCATCTGGTCGGGATAGTCCGTTCTGCGCTCAACCAAAACTCTTCTTATTCGACAGCACTTTCCCATATGGAGACTATATACAAATGTTTCGACATTTCTATTTTCAAACCTCCTGCTTTCACAAACAAGCATTTCGATGGGATTTAATCGATTTAGTCTCCCAGTTCGATTGAGCAATTATCTAATTGGGAATGTGCCGCCCAAAGGCTAAAATTAACGCCGGTCGAAATATTTGTCATCAATCCTTACCAGAGTGAACAGTACTATCACATTTGGCAGATAAACATGGGGACATTCGGGCTCGTGTTTGAATTTGCAAATTTGATTTACAGCATGTAAACAGCAAAAGATACCAATTCGTAAATTCACACAGAGCTTTAAATATTATCCTACTGTTCTATCATCATACACTTATGATATTAGATACCAATAACGTTGAATAAAGATAGGAAATTCATTTTCAGGCTTACCTTTCCTTGGTTAGCCATTTTCATATCCTCGATTCAGCGCTAGGAGGAGAGATTCCCTTGGGAAATGTTGTGGTGCCCAGACCTTCCTATCAGCTGATCAAACGAAGTCAAGGGTCACACTCGATGGCGATCCTTCTTGTAGTTTATCGATGAATAAAAATGAAAAAATAAGTATAGACAGCCCTCCAGGATGAATTCAAGAGGATACAAATTAGGTTTTTTACTTCTTTGCTGCCCCTTTGTTTTGTGTGTCTTGGTGAAACCTGATCATTACCAACGTCTGCAAAGAGGGATGCCAGCTCGAGGACATGCACTTATGACCCGGAAAAAGGGGAGGGTTAGTTGCAGTGTACAATAGAACATACTGCAGTTTCCAACTGGAGGGATGAGGGGGAGGTTCTAGTGATTGGCCATTTGTATCCTTAATTGATGTTGTAAATGGAGACATGAATGTACCAGAAATCACTGATGTAAGTATGTAAACTAGGTAACCCATGACCAAAGTATTTCTTAAAGCAAAACTTTTTCCGCTTTAATGTATAAAAAATTTTCCTTTGATGTATTCTCTTTTGCAGTGGTAAGACCTACGAGCTATCATCGTTACATGAGAGCACTGACGACCGATTTTTCTATGAAATTTTGTACGAAAATTATCGTGCAGTCCGACATGAGCTTGCCGTCGTTGACAAGATCTTCGAAAGGAGGGGGTATTGTCATCTCAAAATAGGCCTTTGCGAGCTCCCACTTCTCATTCTATCAAATTTGATAAAGATATGCTTGTATACACTCATCCCTGCCACATTGTTTTACAAATAAGTGCAATCTATATTTGATTTCGAGGCGAAACGATTTTTGCAGGGCTGTTGAATTTCGGCAACGAAAGTAGTATAAATAACTAACAACATTACCAACAGCTAGTTGATGGAGTTAGAATAAAAAATTATGTTGATCGATTTACGAGAATGAGTATTTGTATATAGGCCTACGTACAGAGAATAGTATTATATAACTATAATCAAGAAGAGTGGATCTGAAAAGTTGAGAAATAGAGAATGTTAAAATTAGCTGGTAGAGCACACGTCGCGATGGCGTTGGTCACTGATACGATCCCCGGTGGTGACATATTTTCTATTTCTCTAGTGTTCTTTTCAAAATCACACAACTACTTAAAAATAGAGAGGGGGAAACCCCAATTCTACTTTAGCCTTGCACAGGGTGGGAAACTTCGATGTAAGATTTCCAACAGAGGGTCCATCTTTATTTACATCGTCAGGACAATTAAGGAAACTGACAGCATATCATCAAATAGACTTGATACTATATGGGAGGTTTTCTTTGAACTTTGTGATACTAATTACTAGAGAAATCCCGCTGTTATGGTTCTGAGGGCCAGACAAGTGAAATTGGCTGGTTGAATTCTTTTTGTATTCAAAATTGATTATGAAAGCTTGGTTAACCAAATACAGAAGAAAGTCTTCCGTGTCGCCCACTAATGGAATTAAAAAGCCCCATTTTTAATAACAATATGAAAATCTGAGGCGTTGTTAATTATCTTAACGTTGAAGTCTGTGCCAGGAGAAATATCCAAAGGGCGTGGCTTGCCAACAATCCTTATATATTCGGATTTTAGCAAATTTTGGGAGGAGAAACGAATTCATCAAACAAGTTTCCATATGCGCTTGCCAAGGTTTTGAACTGCTAGGAAGATTAGAGGGGTTCACAAAAATTAGTTACCAGAATTGCGGATAGGGTTGGAAGTACTATTGGGAATAGATCCGTCACTCGTTTCAGCCTGCATACAGGTTGTGTGTACTGAAATGACGTTGGCTAAAGTTGCTTTAATAACAGAATTACGCTAAAATAGAGAATGAAAAGCATAGATACAGCTTTATATGAGAAGGGACCGACCAAAAATTGGGCAGCCGGTCATTTTTTAATCGGTCAACTCTTTGTCACTTAATATTACATGCATACACCAAAGACACATGGATCTTTAGAAATACATACATCACAGGGAAGCCATGGCAAACAAAGACGGCCGATAAGTTCATCATCTGTGCTAGAGTTTAGGCAACCACAGTTTCTCAGTCATCACTGTGCATTTACAACATTGTGTCACAACAAAACCAATTAATCGCAGCCTATTTAAATAAAACAATACAATTTACCGGCGGAGTTATCATTTTTGGTGAGTTGTAGCACAGGCGCTTGCCTTATCCAGGCCTTGTCGTATTGTAGCAGGAATAACATTTTGATTTTTCAAAAGAAATAAAAAGCAACAAGATCATCTACATATAATATATTATCTTCTTAACATAAGAAAATGTACACTAGCTGTTTATCCTTAAAAGTTTAACATTACACTCAGTGGTAAACTATCTTGGGGTGACCTCACACAAGGTCTTGTCTCGTTACACCTACACCTAAGCACTAAGTGACGACTACTCGATAAACGCGCTAATTCGTTAATTAAACCCGTTCGGTCGTGGCACCATTTTCGTGGCAACGCTGTCTTGATTTTGGCGTCACATTTGAGCGTTAGCAATAGGTGCTAGCTAACTTATTCGACTGTGGCAGTCACTCAAGAGCGTCAGATATTCGAACGAGCATCGCCATCGCCATCACCATCGCTGAGCAACAACAAGAGGTGTTAACTATACTTATTCGACTGTGGCGCTCATTCAAGACCGTTAGATATTCGAACGAGCATTGCTATCGCCGAGCTTAAGCAAGAGGCGTTAGCTAAACTTATTTGACTGTAGCCCTTATTCAAGAGGGTTGGTAATTCGAGCCTGACGCTCGGCAATGACGATGCAAGTTTGAGAATGGCACTTATTGTAGACCAATACCTAATTAACGTTGACTCTCATTCCTTAGCGATGCATATTCTCTAGCGACGCCTCTTCTCGATGACTTAATAAGGTAAGGCAATGCCATTTATATCATTTTCGATAGGTAACTTCACGAATCCTCTTGTTTTTAGGTACCTCTTTCAGGCTGACACCTAAATGTCACAGCATATCGAGTAATCCTTACACCATCGTGTTTCAATGGACAAGAATTAACGATGAACAGGTAAGATAACGTAGCTATGGATTCATATGTACGGGTATGCTTTGCGACGACTTGGTGACGTATTCTGATTGGTAGAAAGATCTCCCTTTTCCTCATATTGAAGACATTACTGATAAAACCTATGGAAGCTAAAACTTCTATGCAATTTAAGAACCTAACGACCTACAATATGTAAACAAAAATAATATATAATAAATAAATTATCATAAATTAGAGCATACCTCTCGCTCAAACTTAAGCAAGTACAAAAATAAATTAAGAAGCAATACGTCTGTACATTATAACTAATATTGAAACGCATAATATATTTGGAATTTCTGCATAAGTAGAGTCTACTGTCAAAGCTACTAATGTTAGAAGGATTTGCGTCATAATTATTAAATATTTTCAGAAAATTAACGTCTGTATAGTATAATGACTAAAATTATTTATGTGTGTAAATTCCAATCCTTAATATTTCTACACAGCAATAATTTGACGATGAATTATAACTTCGATAATTTTCTAATATCCTTACATTTCGTAATCTTACGAACCGCATTGGGACTCTTCTCGTTCCTCTGTTGCTTAGATAGAAAATTGAGTAGAATATGTTTAAAGCATTTTAGACGGAGTTACAAGTATTCCCTGACAAACCGGACATGTTTGACGTCGAGGCATGGCTGGTATGGGGGTGGGGTGGGCCCCGTCGCAGAAAGTCAGAGATCTGCGATGACCATCGCAGCAACTGGAGCAAGTCACAGCTATGCTACAAACAAAATTTAATTTAATTCAAAATTACCAGGGAGAAACAACAACCGTTATGAACTCTCCACGCAGAGCTCAGGCTCTCCACGGAGAGCAATCTGCCTAGGCAAGCTCGCTGTGCGCCCGCAAACTGCTGGCCAATTCTTCAAACATTTTGCGGCCCCTCATGGCAAAGGCTTTACCTCAGTAGTAATGGAAAAACTTTTATCTGGTAGTTTAAGGAACTCATCATTTTACTTATAAACTCAGCCGCTGGCTTTAACTCTTTAATTGTATTTTGTAAAGTATATAAAGTTTTTCTGGGCAATTTCATTTCTGTCAGGTATTTCCTAATTACGTGTTTTTCCTGTCTGTTTATTTCGGCTGTAAGTTTATGGCTAAACGATCTAAAATTGTCCCAATTTTCTGCGGTATATTGTTATAATGATTCGAACCATAGGATATATGCGACTCAACCCGAAGCCAGAATAGCCTTGGTTACATGGTGACAACGACATGTTCGGCACAGTATTTTCTACAAGATGCTGCTAATATTTCTACACGTTTAAAATTATCACATATATGGGAATCTCTCGTCAAAAATGTATACTAGTAAGATAGTTGAATCAATCAAAAATCGTTAACACATTTTGCGTAAAAAATCCACTATCTTGGCCAGTTTTAACAGCGACCTTATCCAAAAAGCCTGTATCAAACATGTCGTTGCCACCACGTAACCAAGGTCGTTAAGACCTAACTAGCGTTTCTGGTTTATTTGCATCTACTGTTCTTCTGGACGACAAGGAGAGGGGTGGAACCTGAAAATTAGCAATTTTTGACGACATCATAAATGTTTGGCACCTAGAGAGTTATACTTAAAATTTTTTTGTGTCACCAATCATGCTGCTAAGAATTTGTCTTACATCGGTCTAATTCGTTTGGTATCTCTTGTTAAAAGAACGAAGGAACAAAAAAAGGAGGGAAGCTTCTAAATGGAGACAAATGTCAAAAACACTGCTTCGACGAGACCCCAGAGTTTGTCGACAGTGCCTCAGTTTCGAGCCACGTGACCAACAGCGCGGTGTCAGAAAGAGTGAAAGAGAAGGGAGGATGGTTGAAAGAAACATCAAAAAAAGGATATGAAAGAAATTTACAATCAAAGATTTAAAGTTCAATTTTGTAGGTGAAAAATAGATTGTTTTACTTTGTTTGAGAGCTCATTTTAACAGAATTTATTCCTCTGTTAAGCTGAAGTATTTTTTATTTAAAGATAGGTTCATGTTCCACTTTTATCAGAGTTTGAAAACGACATAAATTGCAATTATCTAATGTCACACTGTTGTTTATGATTGATGTTAGAATCCATCAAGATATCAGCATTTTACCATGTGTTACCTAGGAATTGTGTCATCACTATACCAGAATGTGACCAATCATTCAACAGTGCAATCTATGAAATGGCATAGTTTTATTGCACTGTCTTTTACAGAGCCTGAGATACTTTAGTTTGAAAATACAGAGTCTTCCTAGTGTTTACTTTATCGATGCCATGTGACTAGGAAAATGTACTGACCACCCTAGTATATAAGAGTTTAGTAACACAAACGCAGAGGAGATACACTGAAGTTACAAAAGTCTGTTTCAACTTAGCTAACAAAAGCATATACTGATAACAAAAGTGATGTCCAAGTAGTAATTGCACAATTATTAAGTTAAATTATTATTGATGTAAACAACTTGATTTAGACACTAATTATAAATGGCTTACAAAAGGAAACAAATATGAATGCAGTGAGTAACTAGTCAAAAATTCAACAGTTTTAGCACACACCATAATACTTTTAGTTATCACCCCACTTTTAAACACCCACTCACAAATGAGCTGCCCCCCTATCTCGGCTAAAGATGAATAGATACCATCTATATTAAATGCCTCCTTTATATCAGTGCCCTCATATTGACTGTTTAAATATCATACTGGTTGTAACCACTTTATGCATTTTGATAAGATTAACAATGGAAATTTCAAGCCAAGGACATGTAATAGCAATTTGTTCATAAAAGGAAGGCCTTCTGAAAGAAATTGGTAGCAAAGTGATAAAAATAAAAAAATATTATAAGCACCTCCTCTTTTAAACACCCCCTCAAATGTACACCCTTTGTTTTTGGCAAAGTGTTTAATAATCTCAAGCATTTATTTATTTAATAAATCTTTATGGTTTATAAATTTGGCAAAATAATTTAAACAGTTACCACTCAATACATTGCCCTAACTTCAAAAAAGTGGTAAGTGCACCAATAATATTTACATAACACGTATCAATTTGTTAACTTATTCCTCAAAACTGTACTCCCATCCTCAGAAGAGAACAGTTACCAGATAACAAATACAGTGTAAATAGCCAAAAATTTCTATTTTGGAGAAATTCTGCAGTTACTAAGATGAAACTTCTCCTCATATAAATCACTGTGATAAAGTAATAACATCTTAGCATGATGTTTTGATGCCATTTATGGTTTAAAGAAGTCATTTAGAGTTTATAAATGATGAAGAGATTCACACTTTCGTCTAGGTGACAGTTATCTGCTAGTTGATTGGTCTATTTTAAAACTCTCACGGTCACTCTTAGATTGTATTTTGCTGCTACATATTTCTGCAAAGTTTAGATTCGATTTGACAAATGGATGAATGATAGTTGCTGTGTAGCATTTCTGGACTCCTGAGCTTGAATAGTGTTCAGATGTTTTTGGTCTTTTACAGTGTTCCACAGCCAAGGTTCCACCACCTGTTTAGAATTGAAATAAGGGATTATTTTTGCTCATTTATATACAGCGATGTTTCTAAAATATAAACAGCAAAAGAAATAAATTTGCCATTTCTATTAGCAAGATTCCTGATAACATCCTTCAAATTACATATCATGTGCACATGTACATTTTATATGATTCAGTTCAGCAAGGGGTCTGCTAGTAATATTTGTTACATAGCAAGGGTCTGGGGTAGGAGAAAATTTACAAACAACTGCCCTTAGGCCATTGAAGCATGGAAGTATTTGTAAGACTATAAGGTCCACCTTTTAAAGCTTATTTTAAAATAACAGTTATGCACAATGTTGTACAGTATCCCTTAATAATGTTTCATGATCATGATCAAATGTTCAAAAACAGAGCAATGCTCTTTGCTTTTTGTTTTGATAGGGAGTACATAGGAAGAGCTTAGGAAGAATTTATCCTCTCTTGTAGGAAACTAAGAAAATGTTGAAAAATGGACATGGCACAAACATTTTCTCATTAAATGGCTGAACACTCTATCAATTTACAATAGCTTTGTTTTGTTCTGTTATTGCATGTATTTGGTTTAGTAAACAGAAGCTGTCCCTCAAATGGGTTGCCCCTCAGACTCAACTCCTTATCTGCAAGTTTTCTTTTTTCACAACATCTCCACCCTACTCTTTTCTGTGCTCTGGGTCCTTTCTCATCAAACCCCATTTCCTCTTGTCTTCATCAATTACCTGCCTTCGGGGTTCCTTCAGTCCCTCCCTTGGAGTCGTACTGGCAACACAGAATGATGTTGCATGGTTAATCCAATCCTTACAATGATGGACATGGCCAAACCGCACGAATGATCAGCCCTCAGTATTATCTCAATTGGTTGGAGATCAAGTTTCTTGGGGATTGCTTCTG
>JAAAKM020006971.1:112142847-112156471 GCA_010016025.2 Alatinidae sp. Z8VKAUB7J3
TTGACCGCAATGATGTAAAATTGGTTTGTGAAACAAGTAGCACCTTGGAAAACAGAACATGTCCTTAATGCAGCTCACAATATTATCCTGGAATGCATGTTCAATCATGAGAGAGAAAAGGGAATTACTGCTTCAATATTGCAACAAAAAAGAAACTTGGCTAAAACCAAATATCATGAGCCCCTGCAAAGGTTTCAACATCTTGAGAAATGATAGAATAACAGGAAGAAAAGGTGGAGTTATGATTGGAATAAGAAGTCATATTCATTATGAAGAATTGGACTTAGCAAGCCAGCAATCAATTGATAATGAAGTGGAAGTAGTTGGAACTAAACTGTTTTTAAAAAATGAAAAGAAAATGAATGTTATATGTGTATATAACCCATCTGGAAATAATGGACTGTTGGGAGAAAGGATAGATGAAATTATTAAAATGATACCAGTTGCAGAGGACCTGATAATATTGGGTGATATGAATGCACATAGTAAATCTTGGTGCAAGTGTAGAAATGTAAATAGTTCTGGAACAAGTTTAGAAAACTGTTTAATAAATAGCCCAATATGCTTAGCAACACCTGTTGGGATGCCAACTAGAGTTAATCCCCAGACAGGAGAGACAACAACAATTGATTTGCTATTATGCAATCCTAGACTCTATATCAAATTAAACATAGAATGTGATGCTGAAAGTGAACTGGCCAGTGATCACAACCCCATATTGTGCACTATTAATGAAGAAGTCCTTCCAAAAGGTAATAAGAGAAAGGGATTCAAAACTAAAAATTTTAACTGGTTTATACTCAGAGAAGCACTGGACGAGTTTGATGTGAAATCACTAACAGAGGAAGAAGTAGAATTATCTAGGAAAGTTGAAATATTTCAAGAGAAATTGATAGAAATAGCCAAAACTGTTGTACCATATAGAGAAATCAGCCGTCACCAAGGGTGTATCTGGTGGAATGAAGATTGTTCGAAAGCCAAAAGAGAATTCATTGCAAAAAAGAGAATATATAATCTGGTGAGAAATCTTCATAGCCTTATTGAAAAGAACAGAGCTTATGCTATATTTCGAAAAACAGTACTTGAAGCCAAGAAAAAATCATGGAATAACTTTATAAACAAACTTGACTTTCGAAAACCAACATCCAAAGTATATGAGTTTATGAAAAAGATGAATAACAGAGCAACTTCAGGCCGGAGCAACCCACCTATTGCATCTGATAATAAGCTTCTTGTGACTGATGATGAAAAAGCTGATGCAGCTGCCAAATTCATGAGCTCTACCGTTGGCCGGGGAGATCCGGATATACAGAAGAAGACCAATATGGACACAAAAGTAAGTGACCTTGGAACACAAGGACAAGACGAACCATACAATAGACCATTCATTGAACAGGAATTAATGAATGTAATTAATAAGCTTCCTGATACATCTCCTGGACCAGACGAAATTTTGCCACAGTTCGTGAAGTCGCTCCCCAAATTGTGGATCAATGTACTGCTAGAATTAATCAATGGTATATGGAGGGAGGGAAAATTTCCTGATGTTTGGAAGTATGGTGAAGCAGTAATGCTACCAAAGCCTGGCAAAGACTTATCAAAGATTGAAAACTATAGATACATTACCCTTCTCCCTGTTTTGGGGAAAGTTATGGAAAGGATGGTGAAGAAGAGACTGGAAGCTGTGACACAACAGAAGAAAATTTTGAAAGACATTCAGTGTGGTTTCAGAAAAAATAGAAGTGCAGAAGACAGTCTTATGTGCCTCAAACAGGAGGCATTATATGCTTTGCAAAATGGGTGGATTTTAGCAGCGATTTTAATTGACATTGAAGGTGCTTTTGATAATATGCTTCATAGAAAAATGGTTGGAGGCCTAGTAACAGCTGGCATAAAAGGCCAAATGTTAGCATTTTTAAATGATTATTTAATAGGAAGAAAAGTTAAAGTGCGAGTTGGTGGAACAATTTCAAATATAACAGTGTTTCCTGAAAGAGGAATCCCTCAAGGATCAGCATTGGGGCCTGACATGTACAACATAGGATCATATGATATTCCTATCAACATGAAGGATGATGGAGGAGCTATTTTTGCAGATGACAATACTGCGTGGGTCATGGCGCGTGACACCTACCATATAAAGACCCTAATAACCCAGGTCATTGCAAAATTAGAAAAATGGTCCAAAGAAGCTGACTTAAAGTTTTCTGCAACAAAGACGAAGGCAATTGTTATCACTAGGAAAAGAATTGGAACCCTTCCAGATCTGTACTTAAGTGGCCACCCAGTTGAATATGTTAGTGAAGCAAAAATACTAGGTGTAGTGGTTGACAATAAACTTACCTGGAAACCCCATGTGATGTATCTTAAATCAACATGTTTGAAAAGACTCAATGTTATGAAGAGTTTGGCCTATATGGCTAGAGGATTACCAGCAGAACTTTTGATCCAGTATTATATCAAATATGTATTGCCTAAAATGGAGTATTGCTCAACAATTTATGGCACAGCTTGTCACTCAACCATTGCAAGATTAGATGTAATCCAAAACTCAGCCATAAGAATTGCATTTGGAGCAAGAAAAACAACACCTGTTAGTTTCCTTCTATCAGAAAGTGGTCTAGCAGACCTGGAAACACGAAGAAAGATCAGATTTTTAAAATATGTACAGAGGATTTGGTCTTTAGAAAATAACCACCCAGTTAAGTCAAAAATCATCAAACCTGGTCGCCAAGCAACTGCCAACACATCTAAAGCAAGAAATCAATCCAATTGTCTTGAAGCAGCATTAGAAATTTGTAAAAGTTATGGAATTGATATAGTACTTTCCAAAATGTTAAGAGTTGGTGAAATAGGTGTCCCTCCACCATGGGAGGAAAACAGGATCAGTTCAAGATTAGAATTCAATATGGACCAAGATACTCCAGCGGACTTGGCATTCTGCATGATGATGGAAAAAGAGTACAAGGGATACCTTCCATTATTCACTGACGGATCAAAAGTAGATGAAATGAAGCATGTAGGAGCAGCGTTTTGGTGCCCTTTCAAAAATGTGTCCAAAAAATTTAAATTACCTCCAGAGAGCAGTGTATTCCTGGCAGAAGTTTACGCCATTAAGAAGGTGCTGGAGTTCATTGAGGAATCTGTTGAAGAGGACAAGGTTATCATTTGCTCTGATTCAAAAAGTGCTATTCAAGCAGTTGTAAATGCTAATACTATGGCAAAACCAAATAGAGATGTCCTTATATGTTACATTAAACTACAAGACATATTAAAAAAGAAGAAAGTAGTTATTCAGTGGATTCCCGCCCACATTGGGATCTCTGGAAATGAAATAGCAGATTTGAAGGCCAAATCCGCAGTTGAGTCAGGAACACTTGTAACCGACATGGACACTCCTTACGAAGTTATGATATTTGATAAAGTGATTAAAGAGATTGATCGTCAGGGTTTTAAAGCGAATAGAGATTTGACTGGGAATCTTTTTGTGACTATGAAAAAACAGAGAAATATAGAAACGAAGGTGTATAAAGGACTCACTAGATATGAAGCAAAGAAACTGTTTCGACTCCGATCACACCATGCTGGAGTTGGTTGTTACAAAGCAAAATTTTTGGGACAGAGTGAGGAATGTCCTAAGTGTGGTGCATCAGAAACTATAGAACACTTGATGATAATTTGCCGTGAAAGCGAACAAGAAAGACGTGAAATAACCGAATTTTTCAGACAGAAGAAAGTGCAGTCGAGCCTATATATGTTATTAGGAGGATTTGATAGTGAAGAAGAAAATTGTATGATAGTTAGTCTTGTCATACAGTTTCTGACAAGAATTGCAAGATTAAAGGACATTTGAATTAAAGTTTCAGGAAATACGATTTCCTCCTACTATTTATTAAGAAGTGAGAATCGACTTGCCATAGAACGTCCTCTAGGCTGAACAGCAAGAGGGGAGTTAACGTCAACGTTTATTTTCCCAATCGTGCACGCGACTTTCGTATGTAGTTAGCGCAGAAGCGAAAGGGATTTTATCGCTTTCGATAAGAAACCGGCCATATTTAAAATAAAAAATGGCGGGAAAGAAAAATTGGAGTAGCCCTAATCATTTTTTTCTCATATTAGACTAGCATATTTTTGCCATATTTCTCTTAATCTAATCTTGGCACATGTTTCTTTTATTGAGATGAATGCTATAGATCTAGCCTTTTGGTAAAATAGGAATAGCATAATAGGCTATTCCTTATTAAATGTTGTTTTCAATCACAACAGGCACTTTGATATGATACCATAGGCCTTACAGATAGGTTAAGGTTACTTTGAAATCTAAAAAGAATCAGATAAAAAGTTGATATGGGTCCTAGTCTATTTTTCTGATTAAGGTTTTCAAAAAATAACAAAGTAGACTATATTACTTCATGATCCATTTCAAGGCTTTAAGTTTGATGTGTAAATTAAATCAGATGTAGAATCTGTTGTAGGCTAGGCCTATTTACCAGAAAAAGAATTTCATCCTTTGAATTCTTAATCTATACTCTCAGATATAGGCTTATAACCTAGTAGGCTAGTGATTGCAGGTGTGCCTGTAATGGCCAACTAACATGGAAACCCCCTGCCCCCAGGGCTGACAGGCCAGATATAGCCCAAGACTACACCTGTACTGCAGTAAAGTTCTAGTTAAGTGGCTTTTTGCTGCTTTGGAAAGAAACCTAGCTGAGTTAGATAAAGGTAACTTTCAGAAATAACCTAAAATATAACCCTGGAAAATGATATCAAGCTACTATCTCTGCCCATCCTCATCCCTCTGCATTAGAAGATTGGGCAAAATTCTAGTTTGCTATCTAGATAGAAGGCTAGATAGACTTCTTGCTATCTCAGAAAGGGGTTAGGTTAGGAAAATGAAACTTTCAGGGATGGTTCTACAGGCTAAAGTATATCCCAGGAAAGTATTTTAAATTACCCACCGGATCTATTCCGCCGGCTCGATTGCATCCTGGGTCAGCTTCTTCATCCAGCTTGTCGCGGTCGAATGGCTGACCTGGGAGCTGACCAAGTCGACGCTTTGGCTGGCGGCGATCGGGCTCATGGACATCGCGCCCAACGTCGTCTTGATGCCGCTGGCCGGGGCCATCGCGGACCGCTACGACCGGCACGCGATACTGATCGTCACCAGCTTCCTCTCGCTGCTGCAGGCCACGGCGTTGGCCTTGCTGTCCTATCTAGGCCTGCTGACGATCCTGCCGCTTGCCGCCCTGGCATTGCTCCACGGCGTGGTGATCACCTTCATGGTGCCGGCGATGTACGGGACCCTGCCGCGTTTCGTCGCGCGCGATGCCCTGACCTCGGCCATTGCCGTGTCGTCGGCCTATACCCAGCTCGCGATCTTCGTCGGTCCGGCGCTGGGCGGTTGGATCCTGATCAGCCACGGCGCCACGATGGCCTTCGCGGCCAACGCGGCCGGCTATCTCGCCCTGCTGGTCTGCTTTGCATGTTTGCGAACGCCCGCGACCTACAGGCCCCCGGAGCCCTCCTCAGGCTCGGTCTTGCAGGACATCTGGGGCGGCATCCTCTATCTCGTCTCGAACCGCGTGTTCTTCTTCCTTCTGCTGCTTGGCCTGATCGCCGGCATCGCCGCCAAGGGCTTCTACCACATGATTCCCGCGTTCGCCGACAGGGTGCTGGGCGAAGGCGTGATCGGCCTCTCCACAATCCTCGCCGCGATCGGACTCGGCGCCACGGTCGCGGCAATGTGGCTCGCGTACCGCGGCAAAGAAGCGGTCAGTGTCAGAACGGTGCTGGCGAGCGCACTTGCTGCCATGCTGGCCTTGGCGGCCCTGGTCGCCTCCAGCGACCTCTATCTTGCCGTGGCATTTGCGGTGGCCTTCGGCTTCGCCGCCGAGATCCGCCGGACCGGAACCATGGCGATCATCCAGCTTGCGGTCGAAGAGGCCCAGCGCGGCCGGGTCATGGGCTCCTGGTTCATGCTCTCGCAGTTGGCAGCGGGAATCGGCACCGTCCTCATCGGCGGCTTCGCAGTCGACTATGGGGTGCAGCTACCGACGCTGATCGCCATTGCCGTGGCGATAGCCCTCTGGACTTTTCTCTATTTCAGGCGCGCCAGCATCTTGTCCAGTGAGAAGCCTCGCTGAGCTCCAGGTGCCGCCCCGCAAGACGCGACGCTCAGTAGCGCTTGCCCCTGCTGGCATCGACCCCCTCGTAGAGGACCCGCCGTCTCATCTCCGCATCGCGGCGGCAGGGTCGGCTTGGTCCTTCAAGTGTCCTCCGATGAGCAACCACTCATGTATCTGACATTTGGGAGTATGATCGCTCAAACGTCGGCACGAAATGTCCGGTACGGGTGTCCTAAAGGCTACATGTGACCAGAAAAAAAGAATCTCTATGGCCTGGTAGTGGCCGAGTAAGGTGCGCTAAATGATCAAGCCTTAGTGAGCGAAAAGGTGATCTGGAAGGACAGAATATGATCAATTTCCCATCACGAATCCAATCTGGCACGAAAGGCAAATCCAAGAGCAAGGTCCTCTTAATGCACAGGAAGGGTACGCTGCTGCTGGTAGCGTCTGGCTCGGGACCGCTGGTAGTCGTAGCTCTGGCTCTAATCGCCGTCTACGCGATCTATAGATGGGTATGACTCTATCCTGGCCACTAGTTCCGGGTCAGTGACCAGGAATTGGATTCCCCCAATCAGGCGCGAAGGAAAGATTGGAGAACAAACCGATGGATTACACAGTCGATGGCAGGAAGGTCCGAGCAATACGAAAAAGTCTTGGATGGTCGCAGGAGACTTTGGCCATGAAGGCTGAAATCGGCGTTCGCCAAATTGGGCGAATAGAACGAGGGGAGACTCGCCAGCCCCACGCAGCACGCCGTATCGCCGATGCTCTTGGTGTTCCCATTCAAGAAATCCTCATCGACTCAATCGACGAAACTAGGGTCATTCAGGAGCCAAGCCAGCCGGCGCTACCAAGCAAATGGCAAGAAAAAGCAAGCTGTCTCATTCTCGGCGCAGGGCCCGTGCCTTCAGGGGTAGGTACGTCCAGCACGCAACTTATTAGTAGAGTAACGCTGCTTGGACGACCGATTCTGACCCATCAAATCGAATACCTCAAAGGCCTCGGATTCGATCATTTTGTCATAGGAATCCCGAAGGATGATCCAAGTATCAATCGTATCATTGAGGATGTCTTCCCCGAGCTCACGATAAGGACGTTGAGCGAGAGCGATCTTCAAGGTGTTGGTATGTCCGCCGCTAGGTTGGCTGCGATCGCCCAAGAAGATGGAAGGGATCATGGGCTGTTTGTGCTCGGGGATACGCTTTTTGAATTTGAAGACGTTGGCCAGCTTAATTGGGATAAACCTTTCGTGCTTTGGGAGAAAGCGAATCTGCCTCATCGCTGGGCAACGATTAGGTTCACGTCTGGCGGCCCTGTCTTCAATGAAAAAGACCTCAGTCTCAAGGGTGTTAGTGGCAGCCGTGCGGATGCTTTGATTGGCGTGTACTGGTTTCCATCCCTTTCGGAGTTCCGGCACATCGCGTCGAAAATTGCTAAGAGACCGCTCGAAATGTCCCACATCCTCAATGAACTAGATCAAAGAGTATCGCCAATTCGTGCCGGAGACTGGTACGATATTGGACATGCCGATACCTACATGGAAGCTCAACAGTCATTACTCAGCTCCAAGGGTCGAGAAACCCGGCGCTTCAATCGCGTAGAAATCGATCCCTGGCGGGGAACTATAACGAAGCGTATCGACTCAGCGTACGCTGGTTCACGCGACATCCAAAGATTCCACAACGAGATTGCTTACTACCACCTGCTTCCAAAAGTTCTTCGGATCTACTTCCCGCGCGTCGTCGCCGCGTCAAGGTCATGGGAAGACCCCTTCTTGACCCTCGAGTACTATGGCTGTGGGACACTCGCTGATCTCTATCTGTTTGGTACCGAGGCGCACCCAGAACTCTGGCTGGCAATTTTCGAGCGAATCGCCCTTGCACTAGACAGCTTCCACAGTTTAACCCGTCCTTGCGATCAGGATGCGATGCGCGACATGTATTTGGGCAAGACACATGAACGCCTGCAGCGTAAGGCCGAACTTGGAGATCAAAGGGTCGCAGACGTCATCAATGCGACGAAAATAACTGTCAATCGCGTAAAGTCGCCAGGGCTGCAAGCTGCCCTAGACGGTTTGAGACCCAAAATCGAAGAAATGATCGAGCGAGGACGGGATTTCTCGATGATCGTGGGCGATTCTTGTTTTTCCAATGTCTTGTTTGATGTTGCCAACGGAACTTGTCGATTCGTAGATCCTCGTGGGAGCTTCGGACGGTTGTTTGGCTGCGCCGGTGATCCAGCATACGATATCGCTAAGCTTTTCCATTCCGTCGAAGGGCTGTACGACAGTATTGTGAATGACTTGTTTTCGGTAAAGGCGAATGGAACTGATTTCGCGTTTTCGCTCTATTCTCCGCCTAATAAGGATGCAATTGTTTCCTATTTTAACACTGTCTTCTGGGATTATGAGCGAGGACGCACGGGTGCGTCCAAGCAGGATATCCTGCTCATCAACGTACTTCTGTTCGCCTCAATGATCCCGCTTCACAATGGAAAACCGGACCGGCAATTGATGATGGCGCTACGGGCCCTTCACTTCTGTCAATTGTTGCACGGACATCCGGGGTTTTAAGGAGAATTCAACCGTGCCTCCCCTTCGCCTTTGCATCGACATTGACGGCGTCCTTTGCGAGCTACGCGGCGACCAAGGGTCGTACGCTGAAGTCACCCCCACGCCAGGGGCACGGGATGCTATAGCGCAACTTAAGCGGGCTGGACATATTATCATCCTCTGTACGTCCCGAAACATGCGGACCCGCAGCGGGAGTGTTGGTTTAGTCACACCTCGGCATGAGAGAGATACGATCCAGTGGCTTGAGCGTCATGGGTTTGAGTACGACGAACTTCATTTCGATCAGCCCGACGCCGATGTTTTTTTGGATAACAAAGCCCTCATGTTTCGTTCCTGGTCCACGCAGGACCTCGCGGCCTTGTCGCGGCGCCTCGGGAGTGCGCCAACCAACGCTCCGCTTGACAGAACGGTCGAGACTTCGGGTCGATTGTCCGTTGTGGTGCCGGTCGCCGGTCGCGGCTCTAGGTTCGCGAATGACCCAAGATTCAAGGTCCCGAAACCGATGATCGACGTGGCAGGAAAAGCGATGGTCTGGTGGGCACTGGGCAGCTTTGAAGGGCTAAAGATCGAAAAACTAGTGTTTGTTGCCCAAGGTCGACACGAGAGACAGTTCAACATCGGAGCAGTGCTGCGTGGCTCAGCAGAGCAGCTGCGCGCGGAAGGCCGATTATTCTTTGACGAGTGCACAGTCATTCTCGAAGAAGCCGAACCACGCGGACAGTTGACTTCTGTATTGATTGCGGAAGAAGTACTGCCGGCAGCGTCTGCGATCTTGATCGGGGCTTGCGATACTTTAGTCCACTCGAGGTTGGTGGATGATCTCGCGAATGTACACCGAAGGACAAAAGGTGTCCTATCCGTCATGAAAGCGAAAGGGGACCGCTGGAGCTTCGCGCGAACCGACTCGGACGGGCGGGTTGTAGAAGTACGCGAGAAACGGCGTATATCTGACAACGCCTGTACGGGATTGTACTACTTCACTGAAGCAAACGAGTTCCTGGCCGTCGCAAAATCTGTAATCGACCGCAGTGGGTCTGAGAACGGCGAGCATTATGTCGCCCCCATCTATCAGGAAATTATCAACAGTGGCGGGCGCGTCGAGCTTTCCCATGCCGATTCTGTCTTCGAAATGGGTACGCCTGCTTCGCTGGATAGGTTCCTAATAACGTTGAGGAAATCGATTGTACCATGACCGAACAGATCACGCATATCTTGGACCTTGACGTAGGCAGTCGGCCAATCTGGATGACCCACATTGCCCTTCAGTGCGATCGGGTCGCATGACAAGCGACAGTTTTCGGCTTTGGCGATTCCGCCGTTGTCAGTGACTGGCTAGGGCTCTTGAGAAGATCGTCCGCATTACGACTTAGCGCAACGAAGGAATTCCAATCCGGCACGCAACCAGAAAGCCTTGCGACCGGGTCCAACAGCGGATCTATCTTGTCGCTCGTGAAGACGGTGGAAGTGACTGATAACACTGTTTGATTGGGATTGGGCAAGTAACGGGGTTTGCAAGAAATCGATGTGCGGCGTGTAGTTTTCTTGCGATTTTGGATTCCCGACTTGGCCGTTTCGTGATTCCTTGGAGTTCGACTTCGGGGATCAGGAGCGGGCAATGAGCAAGCCTCGGGACAGCCGCCAAAGAGACCTCTTGCGTCCGGCGTTGGATGACATCATCGATCTCGCCCATCCGCTGGTTCGCTTGGCGCGGGAGATCGACTGGGACTTCCTGGACGCGCGTTTCAGTTCAGCCTGTCGGGCTGGAGCAGGTCAGCCACCGCTTCCGAGCCGGCTGGTGGCAGGGCTGTTGATCCTCAAGCACATGCACGACCTGTCGGATGAGGCGCTGTGCGCACGCTGGCTCGAGAACCCTTACTACCAGCACTTCTGCGGTGAGGAGAGCTTTCAACATGTGCTGCCGTTCGAGCGCTCCTCGTTGACCCGCTGGCGTCAGCGGTTGGGCGAGGGAGATCTGGCGGCATTGATCCAGGAAAGCCTATCGGTGGCACATAGGACCGGCGCGCTTTCGTCTCGGGATCTGGAACGGGTCGCGGTGGATACGACGGTACAGCCGAAGACTGTCGCGTTCCCGACCGATGCCCGGCTTCTGCACAAGGCGATCGTGATGCTCGGCCGCGAGGCCAAGCGGCACGGGATAGCACTCAGACAGTCCTATGTTCGGGTCGCCAAACATGCCGCCCTAATGGCGGGTCGATATGCACACGCAAAGCAGTTCAAACGCCATAACCGCAAGGTCAGGTTCCTGCGCACCCGTCTTGGCCGGCTAATCCGGGACATCCGCCGCAAGATCGAGGGCGACGAGGAACTTCAGGCAATCTTGGCCACCTCCTTGTCACGCGCCGATCAGATCCGCCATCAGAAGCAGCGCCAAAGAGGATGGAAGCTCTACAGCCTGCATGCCCCCGAGGTGGAGTGCATTGGTAAGGGTAAGGCCAGGGCGCCCTATGAATTCGGCTGCAAGGTGAGCATCGCGACACCGGTAACCAAGCCTAAGGGCGGTCAGTTCGTACTCCATGCCAAGGCGCTACACGGCAACCCTTACGACGGCCATACCCTCGGACCGGTGATCGAAGAGATGGAAGAGCTCACTGGTGTCGAGGTTCGTCGCATCCACGTCGACAAAGGCTATCGAGGCCACAACTATCCCAACAAGTTTCGGGTCTGGATCTCCGGCCAGGCGCGCCGGGTCACAAAGACCATCCGCCGCGAGATGAAGCGCCGGGCTGCCGTCGAGCCAGTGATCGGACACGTCAAGGCCGAGCACCGCATGGAACGCAACTACCTAAAAGGCCGCAATGGCGACCGGGCCAACGCAATCCTCGCCGCCGCCGGGTACAACTTCTCCCTGCTCTTGAGATGGTTCAAAGCACTCTTGTGTGCTCTCATCCAAGCCCTCGTCAGAACGAATGCTGACAGAAGAAAAAGAGGAAGAAGAAGAAGAGGAAGGGGAAAAGGAAGAAGAAGAGGAACAAGAGGAACAAGAAGAGGAGGAGGAAGAAGAAAAGGACCATAAGTTTTTCATGCAACTGGGGGGTATGATCAGTAAACGCATTGATACGAGTAGCTCCTTCACTTATCAATTAGTTCTATTTTGAAATAATTCCCTAAGCAGCAGAGATTGTCGTTGCATTGGTCGTGTTATTAATAGGTTACGGATCTCCAAGACATCTTTTGTAGACCCAAGGTTGCGTACCATTAATATCGACGACTTAGGAAAGATAATGGATGGTCTCCGAGAGCTTCCCATCAACGTAGCGACACTTGGTGACTTCAAATACAAAATTTGGTGTCATTTCGTTAGCCTATTGTTATATCAAAGTTTATCGCTTTAAATTAGGAGACAGAACACAAGCACATATAATTGTAGAGCTTGGAAAGTTTTATAAATCTTAAGAGAAACCTGTTTCATCGCTTCTGTATAGGTGAAAATGATAATTAGTTTGTCAGATAGAGATTGACACAAAATTAGAAGCGTTTCATGGCTATTCACGTTATTTCACAAGCATATAATTATGAATTAATCATACGATTGTAAATAGATACAGTTTGTGTAGGGAGAGAAAGAACTAACTACCACATCAGAACTAAGACACAAAAGACGTAGCTTGTTTTCCAGTACTCCTTGAATAAACTTAGTAATTGTTAACACCCCGTACAATTAGTAATAAACTAAGAGAAAACTCTAAATCATGGTTTTCCAATCAAGACGGCGAGGAAGACAGTCGCTCGTTTTCATTCTACTGTTTTCTCTACAAGATGTACATAAATTTATTCCCAATTTGTATAGATAAGCCCTCTCAATAGTCTTAAGAACAAACTTTTTTATATTCGAGCAGGCACTAATGACCCAGATCTATTCCTAACGCTTTAATTTGGCTATCTTTACCACATCATTGAACTGCTTCAGAGCCACTGGCCCCCGCCTCCTTTGCCGGAGTGGACTCGTGTGGTTTGACTCAGAATTAAACCTAACTTTGAGGCGAAATTCAGGATTACATTTCCTTTGACTTCAGAAATCTTGTGGAGACTACTGGATCCGCTATCGTTCTAAAATCGTAAGCGATCCACGGAGTTAACAATCAATGTGGTTCTCGTGCAACTTCTATTTTCTTTCAACTTCTGCGTCAATCAAATTTCTGTTGTTCTTGAAAGCCATAAACTATTGTATAATAGTTGACCTCAGTCTCATTTGATTATACTGGACAGAAACAAAGAGACATTGGCATATTGGTTAGAGCCCATCATCAAAACTGCTAATGACAAGAATAGGTTCCAGATCACCAATGTTGCATCCTGTAATAATTCTGTAGCTTGGCTATGATGAATTTGAGTCAGACATATATTCTAACAGAGTTAAACAATTTACCAAATGTGCTGCGAGGCAGCTTTTGAAACTATAGAATAAAAGATAAAAGCTGAGTAATACCTATACAAATTCAAGACGAACTGTTCTATTCATGGTTATATTTCGCTCGCTACCTCGTTATGACGCAACCAATACCCAACATTATATCTTGACTCGACATCATGAGAAGTTTGAGGCAAATAGAGAAGGGTGGGAGGTTAAAATAGAGAAGGGTAGGGGGTTAGAAACTAATAGAAAAAGTAGTAGGCATAAGGGTAGTAGCAGAAGGGTAGGGGGTTAGAAACTAATAGAAAAAGTAGTAAGCATGCCCGCAGTGTACTTAGATTTGCACTAGGCATGCTGCGGATATTTTTACGCAAAGTTTTTTTACGACGTAACTACTTTAGTTCTTGTACTGTAACTTCGTGAATTTCCTAAAATTTATTAACATATATTTTCGTAGGAAAACACTAATTATTCCTTTGGCTTTAGTCTTGCTCTCCTGTGGTACGTCAAATGCAGCTTTCACACATTTTTTGTTTTATGGTACTGAAAACAACG
>JAAAKM020006971.1:112156571-112197920 GCA_010016025.2 Alatinidae sp. Z8VKAUB7J3
ACGAAGTTATAACTGTTTAAAGATCTAAGAGCTTCCATAGACTCCCACCTGTCCCAGGTGACTCAGAAAAAGCCCGCCCTTAGGAGTGTTAACATGTTTGCCAATTCTGGAACAGCCATCGAAGGTTCTTGTTAACAGTCTTTTCTAGCAAAAATCGTGATTTTTTCACCTTTGACAATTTGTAAGCCTTGTGGGCAAATATGAAGGATTTTAATATCAGTCCAGACATCATCAACATCATGCAGAAGCTTTACGAGACAGCCTCAATATAGGGAGTGGTTTAGAACAGCTGTTGGAGAGAGACAAGGATGCCTACTCTCTCCAACCCTATCCAATCTGTTTCTGGAGATGATCATGGCTGAGGCGTTGTAAGATCACAAAGGCAAAGTCAGCATTGGGGGCAGAATGATTACTAACCTTCGGTTTGCAGATGACGTCGATGCACTGGCCGGAAGTGAATAAGAGCTGGCATCGCTGATTGAACGCCTGAACAAAGCATTAATGAAATATGGCATGCAGATCAGAGCAGAAAAGACCAAGATCTTGACAAATTCTCCTAACGGCTTTCAAAAATCCTATCATATCGACAACCAGAATTAAGAGCCAGTTTCAAAGTTCAAATACTTAGGGTCAATCATTACGGAGACTAGTTCAAGACCAAGAGGTGTTAGACAGAATTGCCCAGGCTCTGAATGCAATGAGCAGGCTCACCATTCTGTGGAAAGACAAGAAGATTCAGGTAAAATCTAAAGTCTACGAATGGACAGGACTTACACCAGAACAGACATTAAGATCAGCAGATGTTATTCGTCAGAGTACCGCAGCTCCTCCGTGACCTTCAACGGTTACGGGATAGAGAAGAAGAGGAAGAACAAGAACAAGAACAAGAAGAACAAGAAGAAAAAAAAGGGGAACAACAATAAGAGATCTTTCTGAACTTTTTCGAGGGGATCAGTTTATTTAAAATTCTTAGATTTTTCATTTATTGCTATCCAGCTTGATAACATGAGCATTTGTATTACTACTTGGAATAGAATTTTTATGAAGATACTGTAGCTTGGACTTAATAGACTTCCTTAGTATAGAAATGTTACTTTCCATTTCGAGTTACCAAAATCTTCTATTTCTGAATGATACAAAAGTACCAAGTTTATGAATATTTCATACAATGCTTGCGTATCAAATCCTATCATTAGACCTCCGAATCCTTGATTCACAGCCGCACAATGCAATGAGTCAGACCAATATTTACTATTGATGCAATTTTGTTGTTAGAAAAAGATTTTTTCCAGGTTATATATAGCGATGGCAATGCCAATCTTGCTCTTTCGAAAGCAGATCTGATCTCTGCATTACAGTTGCAGAGGGCAACAGACAAACAACAATAAAAGTTTTAATACGTGCCGAAAACATCTTAACGACTTCAGTACACTACAAATGACTCGGCAGGCTTACTTGAATGTTATTTGAAAAGGGAATAACCGTGTTTACTTCCTCGTCATTCCCAATTGGCACTTACAAAAGAAAACTTATGCCACGCATCATATATAAAAGCAAACACCTCTTGAGAAACTGATGCCTTTAAACAAAAGAAGGCAGTATGCAATGATGATCATATAACATGTGTGATGTGACTACCTCATTGATCTTGTGCAATTGATTGTATGACAGCAAACACTAATTCGAAGTTTTATCTTCACGAAATTCGTGGTTATGTTGACTTCAGTAAGGAATGTTTGGTATGCTTCGCTCGACTATTAGCCTTCCTAAATTCTCGTGCGATTTCTCGAGATGAAGATGGTATCTTTTGCATCTAATGTTATAGTCTTTCTCGCACTTAACTTTAGCAAGCTTAGTTGCTGTTTATTTAAGTTCCTTGAATGTTTTTTGTCTATCGAAGAGATTCAGTCAGTAAGAGAGACTGTGAAGGAATGGTTGTCTTAAACTGTCATAATGAAACTCCTCGGCACTCAATTTCTTTAGTATGAAGCTCGTTTTATATTAACTACATAACTATCAAAAGGATACCCCAATTTGTATTAATTTGAAGTGTTAAATTCATGCCAGTATTCGTGTAATTCATCAGAGTTGAATTAAAGCTCAACATTTAAAACCGCAAGGTTGTGATGGCGGTTGAGACCAAGAATTGGCTTTGTTACTATTTGCTGAAACAAAACCAAGTGAAGAGAATTCATAAGTTTATACCCATTAAAAGTGCTAAGTTTTTGTCGGTATTCAAAAGTTCAGAAGTGAAACTGCCGTTCAAATTTCAAAGCTGAAAGTGTGATAGTATATCGACAGCAAATTAAGTGCTTTATAAATTCGAAACCCCCTTCACGAGAAAAAGAATCCTTTCAGTCTTTGATATTCAGAATTAATAGTACTTTGCTTAAAAACGCACAACAAAATATAAGTACGATCTCATAAATAATAAAATGAAATACGTGCTTCGCGTGAGTTAAATTGATCGTGTCTAAATTGTATTACATTCTTGACGGCGATCGAATGTGTATCATTCAGCTGTAAACAAATTAAAATCATGGGGTATTAGTTTCACATTGATCGTTTACGAAAAACGACTATTAATTCTTTTCACGTCCTTAAACGCTAATCTTTTTAAAGTTCATTTAATTTTGATTGCGTATTATGAGCACATTCCACTCAATTTTTGTCGTTTATCAGAGTTTGCTTAAATATTAAAGCTAATCATTCTTTTTGTTTTTCCAGATAAAAACTATCGAAGAATTTTTTCTTTACTAATTCACTCGTATATAAGTGTAGGCAAGTGTGGAAGTTTGTATTTGTATTATTTGAGTAACAGCAGAATACCTTAATGTTAAATAAAACATTTTATATTTCTATCAAGCTGAAGAAAAACCTACGTCATGAGATTACATCTTTGAGGACAGGACATACATGAATATGATACGATTTATGCTAAAGAAGAGTTGCTTTTTTGACAGCTGCAATGACATCAAAGGAAGGTGTTCCTTCTTCCTTGGCAACCGCTCTTTCATTTCTCCTGCCTGAAACAGGTACTCACAACAACGACTGTGAGCCATTTCACAGAATCTGATCTGCGGCTACGATAAGCTTGGAACACCTATGTAGTCCTGTGACGGATTTTCGTCAGCAACTGAGGTCAAGTACAACTCTTTCCATCTCTACCTTCTCCCCAAATTCATAGTCCTTCACGGTCACCTGCGTCAGTTTGATCAAAACCAAGTGTCTTTAAGTTTATGTGTGGCTCATCTTACTTTGATAAGGTGTTGTAACCAAATCTTATAAAGACTGAGCATGGATTACATTCGTACGTACTTTTGTATGTACGTTTTGTAAAATCAATAACTAGATCGTGTACTAAAATAATCTAATCTGTTTTGAAAGAGCCTGTGACATGCTTACTTTGTGTCTTGTCATTTAGGAGCACATAAAATAATAATCATTATGCTGACAGGCAGGTATTACGTGACAAGCCTTTCTACTCAATCTTAGTACTCTTAGGTGCCCACATAGATGTGGAGAGTTCGAATAAGTGGGAATGTCTCGAAGCTTAAAAAACATCTAACAATCTTTAAATGGAATAATTTTTGGTTGTGGTTTTAAATGATACTGACATGTATAAGACAGTGGATGAAGATTTTAAAATACAAAAGAAAAAAAAATCCGATAGACAAGGCGTAGTTTCTGGCTACAAGCAATACAATACAGTACACTACAATATTTTCTTTACCCCCCTAATCTGAGAAGCGGTGTCACTTTTACATCAAAAGTTGTATGCAGAGTCAATTAATGGAGAAGTCCAGTACAGTTTTAGTAAATATAGAACCGTAAACATTTGTCTGGTATTAACCTGCAGTTCAAATGGGCATCCAACTAAAAAGTTAGCAGTTACCCACAGAGATGCCGAGAAAAAGATAATAGTTTATAAAAGAGAATACACAAATGATAGAGAAGGTTCGATATCCTACATTCTTGCATCCTTAACTTTCAACATCATGGTTACTTCAAAACAGTTTCGAAATTCAAGTTCGATTCTCACTCTTCTACAACATCACAAAAATACATTCTTTAAAAAGGCATTCGATCGATACTGGAACTGAAAATGTTTTCAAAAGAAATAGTGTGTTGTTGACACAAATTAACACAAATATTGAAGTTTATGTTGGGTAGTATTTTTTGATATTCTTGTGAACACTATGCTTATTAAAAAAGTGTTATAGAGGGTAACACTTTAGAATTTGGACAAGTTCCTAAAGTTACTGTATTACTATACTCTGATATAATGGAACAACCTGTGTTTGCTTGCAGACGCTGAAATTTGATGATAGGCAAAATGTAGTGATGTTATTGAAGTATTCACGTAAAATATTAATCAACTGTGGATACAAGCTCTTTCAACACCTTGTTATGACACTAATCGTCCTACTATAATAAGCTCCCTACTCCTATAAACCTATCATTTAAATAAACCGCTCCTAAACCCTCCTCCCTCAGTCGTACACCTCCGGTGTTTCATACCAGTCCCCCTGATAAGCAGCGGGGACTCCGCAGTTTGCGGGTTAATCATTAACACCGGGGGCTCTAGTCGATGAGGGAAAACTGCCAATCTGATTGTCCCTTGTGATTAGATGCGTTAAAGTGCACATTGAGATTGGCTTAGGGTACAATAGTTGTCTTAGTTGTTTCTTGTGGTATTTTGTCAAAATTTCTGAAGGCCGACTTGTAATTATTAACTCTGATTCTATATGCTGTTTTAGTGCTACCTACATATTGAACACCGCATGTTTTACATTTTAGCAGGTAAACTACCAACTTATAATTACAGTGCAATGGGCCCACCTGAATATCAAACATACCAGTTTATAGTCGATTGGAAAACTTTTTAGTGTCTTTGATAAGCGGACAAACTGTGCAGTTTGATCTGCCATTGCAGCCTCTGCAGCCGGTCTCATTCACTTCCTGATCTATTTTTGCCCTAACAAGTTTATTTTTCAGACTTTTGCCATTACGATATGCGACAATTGGTGGGTTGCTGAATACTGCTTTATGTTCCTCCTCACCAGCTAGTATATTGTAATTTGTATTGAGAATTTTATGAGCTTTCTGGCTTAAAGCTGGATGGTACATTAAAACGAGTACATCCTTGTCTTGCAAATGTTTATGTTGATCCTCATAGAGTATTTCATTCCTCCTTTTATTCTTTGCGGGCGTAATTTATTGCTCTATCATTTTTTTTGGGGGGGGGGGGGATTTTCCCCTTCGCAGTCATGTTTCGAGTTCCAAGCATCCAAGTTCCATCCCTCTCATCCCTATTCCAAACAAAGAAAATGTCATTGATGTAGCACCACCAAACTAATACATTATTTTGGAACTCCAAAATTACTTTCTCTTCCAAGTGTGCCATTAAAAAAATAGCATAGGGAGGTGCCATTCTAGTCCCCATGGCTGTCCCTTGCAGCTGTTTGTTAATTGTGGCTGTTGTGTTCAAATATGTTGGTTTTTAGTACCAGTTCGGCCAGTTTTATTAAGGCATGGGTGGAAATTGACTGGCCCTCCCTAGTGTTAAGCGCTTTCTCTATGGCTTTTAATCCCTCATCATGTGGAATATTTGGATAGAGTGCGACTACATCTATAGATCCTATAATGGCATTGTCAGGTATATTACCTAAGTCCTGCAATTTTCTAAGAAGTCATTAGTGTCCTGAATGTACGATTTGACCTTCCTAGCTAACGGCTGCAAATGGAAATCGACAAACTTTGAAACATTTTCAGTGTAGTAACTGGAGTTAGAAATGACAGGACGACCTGGTAGGTCATGCATGTGTTTGTGTATTTTTGGTAGTAAGTAAAATCCCCTTGGGTCTGTTACCTTTAAAAAATCCAGAGTGTCCTTATTGAATTCTTTCCAACTTTCCAGATCTTCTAAAAGACAAGAAATCTTTTCCTCAATTTCTGCCTTGGGATTATCTGATAACTTAATGTAGGTGTCAAGATCATTAAGGTGGTTTTCGGCTTCTGTGAGGTAATCGGCTTTATCCCAAACCACTACTGCAGAACCCTTGTCTGCTTCTTTTATAACAATTTCCTTATTAGATCTAAGCTCTTTAAGTGCATTTTGCTTGTGCTTACTTAAATTGCTATAGTTAAAGTTGTCTGCTTCAATCAACATTATTGCCTGTGTCAATATTGCATCAGTTAAATTAAATATGTTTCATCCAACAAAATGACCTTATAGCCTACCTGTTGAGTTTACATATATGGAGACTTACCTTCATGAGCATCTTAAAAGAAGCATACTGTCAAATCCCCAACAGATATAATTATTAGTAATAGTTGGAGTAACATGAGACACAGAGAGCAGGGTGTGTTTCTTTCAATCAAGTAGAATAGAGAGTCGACTCAAGGAAATTGTCAGCAATAATTGTCAGCAATTATGATGTTACCTCATTATCCATTTTTAACCATGGCATGGTAGGCCTGTCAGTAGTAATTAGATGGGATTCATTTCTAACTGAACATTACATATTTTTTCATTTCACAATCAAAATTCTGCAGACTTTTTTTACAGAGCAGGCTGTGCCATACAATGAATACAAGGACAACTGTGTCACATTGTAAAATTTCTTAACTTTCATTTATTTTCCAAGAATTTTGATTGCTTGGATTGACATACCATTGACATACAATGCCCATTGTATTTACCATAAAATCAAGCATAATACATTTATTTGAAGCTTCTTCAATTTAAGCATCTAAACAAATTTTGTTTCACAGAAGACTTGAACTAATGCTCCATCCCATCAGCTTCCGGAATAAACATACAACCTTTAAAAATGCTACCAAAAAGGAATAAATTATTTTCAATGATTGCAAAGCAGCATAAAATTATAAAGACAGAGTGTTATGAATGTTCAACTGTCTGTTTATCCCCTCTTTCAACATGGTTGCTATGGTAATAGGCAGCCCCATTTATCAATCACAATCAAAGTTCTTCTAAAGTCAAGAACCTTATTTTGAAAGGGAACTACCTTTGAAAGGTTTTCAAAAATTTTCAAGGAATTGTTTCAGAAATTGTTTCAGAAATAGAATATAAATTTAAAGTTATATATGAGATATTTTCTTGCTAAGCACACTAATTTATCTTCAAACATTTAAAAAGTTGCTTTCTTAAACCATTTTCCATTTCCAACATTCGCCCAAGCAATGGGGAATCCATCATGCTACCTAAATTGTCATGATTCTGCAAGCCCTCGAGCTTTACTACGCAGTGTCAGTAAATGAAGTGCTTGTTATGCATCATTTTAAATTTACTGAGCAATAAACTTTCAATTTGGTCAAATTTGATTCTCTGGGACTCTTCATGTTCTGCTGTTGTCACTTTTTATACCATATGCTGTTTATTCTGTAATATATACTTGAGTTAAATGAACTTGTTATAACTTGTTAACATAACTCAATATATATGTGGAGAGTTAGTATGCATATATGTTAAAACAAATGTTTACATAACAGCACAGCTATAACATTAAGTGATTTACCCTTTCCATATTCGCTTGATGCCTTTTCAGCCTGTCAAGATCTGTTGGCACAACAATTTGAGTGAACTTTCTTAATGTGGGTTCAAACTTCCTCAATGGCAACTTGATCACCACTTCATTTTTATTGCCCTCCTTCCCTGCAAGAAACATGACGAAAACACTATAACTTTATGCAATAGAGTTTCATGGGGGCAGCTACATGCATAATTACTTACATTCTCCATTTTAAACCTTCTCTCTCCATTTCAAGGGGTTTGCAACAAGTCACTGATACTTATGATAAATTAAAATCTCTTTGTTTTACTACCGGCTTCAAAAAGCAATGAGAGTATGTTATCATTAGATGATGTGGGAAGTAGATTAATCATGCAAACTATAACTTGCAAGGAAATAACTAAATAAACTTGAGAAATGCCAAGTGGCACTAAGTTCCAATGTTGTCTGAGAAAAAAGGCTACAGTCTCAGAGGGCAAAGTATTACACTTTGCATTTCCAACTCAACCAGTTTAGTCAAGTATTAAAACTATTAGCATCCACACCAATTAAAGAGGGCAGACTGTTGATGATTTATATCATAGTATATCCATATAGTGAATTAACATGAAAACAGAAATGTACAATTAAATAGTGCAATAAAAACTCTATGTACTAAATCACAGGAAAATCTTGGTTGAGCAACTAATGTTGCTAGTGCTACCCTCTTTTCTCCAGCCTCAGGAAACTTAGCTGTCTAACAACTTAAGCCTTGAGGTGCATATAATACGGTACATTTTATAATTTCGTAAGTTTAACAGATTCAGTATTTCATGTCATAAATATTTAAAATACTGGTAGCCATCAAGTTTGCTCAGAACCATCATTAGGCCTCCTATATACTTGATGGTCAACAAGCATGCTTAACTAACTGGTACATAAATATGTACATAGATAGATACATGAGCTCTCAATTGGAGTGCAGGAATGAGGGTGCAAGTTTGACTGGGTTGGCATTGTGATATGACATCTGGAAATGAGATTTAAAAATTAATATATATACCTGGTAAGTAATGGAGAAAGTGCTTATATATATATACTAATAAAAAGTATAAAAGTTTCATTCAGACAATATTTTCACAGACAATTCTCCCCATCAACACTTAAATGATAGTAGCCGATATTCATAATAATTATACACATATTAAGACACAAGTTCAATAACCAATTTACACTAGACATTAAATATGAATAAAAGAGGGCAAACACACACGTATATGCCTCCCAAAAGATTAAATAATAGTCACTATGTCTTATCAGAACAAATAATTCTGATACATTCTTCTTAAGTTATATAGTGTTAAAAATATGTATTTGTTATCTTTGATATGTGTGTATGAATATTATTAAATACCGAGCTGGAAACCTGCTATATGCCCTTCAAGAAGCATCTTTTAGTTGAGTCTGAAATGTTTGGAGAATACTTCACTAAATTATTGCTTAAATTATTAAATTATAATATTTTAGTAATGTTTAGTATACAGTAATATTACATTATATTAGCTTCAACTTAGCACTTATGAAACATGTCCTATTTTCTGAAAAATTCAATGGATGAGTAAGTTAAAGCAATTAATTAATTCAAAACACTTAATTATAAAACCACACTGTCAACTGTATTTTGGACCAGATAAGTTAGCATTTTACGGTTGGCTTCAATCAGATCTATAGCTCAAGCCTACAGTAATAATTTCCAAATTCAATGAGGTCACAATTAAGAGAGGGAGATAATTCAATCGTGAGTAACCTTAGTCGAGGTAATTCTATTGACACTGTTGCTCTTTAGCTTGGAAATTAAACAATTACATCTGCACTTTCCCCAATATATTCTATGACACAGAGACTCACAGTCTGTGAAATCCAGGCCTACTGGTACATACCAACAATAATAACACTTAATAGGCTACTAAGTTAAACACATACTGCGAATTTAAAAGCGTTTATTGTTTATAATGCACTTTAATATTAAGAGTGTATCTTTAAATTGACTTACAACAGTCAAATCCAAATTTACGAACCCAATTGTAGACAACATGGGCATCAAAATCAAAAACTCCAGCCTTACACTCTTTGGGGTCAAACGATGCCATTTTCTTCTCAGATGACGCGGTCGTAACTCCGGCGTCCAGAACAGGAGACAATAGAAGATGACTAAGGTAATCCTCAGATGACTGTAATGCTTTCCTCAATTAGATGTATGGCAGAATTGCGTGCGAGAATATCCGATATAACCAAAAACATTAACTTGTATGTAATCAGAACATCGATTGCGTTTCTGAAAGGCTGATGCTACGACCCTGTCTCCAGTTTTCAGAACAATTAAAATTTGTTGTAAATAATGATATAACATCGCAGTGTTAAATGTCTAATAGTAAGAGAAGTACTTCACTCCCATACTAGGCAATGTTTGATAAAGTTTCATTGCTTAAAAAAATAGTTATTCCTTTCTCAGCAAAAGATGGATTCCATGTAAATATCGTCAACAAAACAACGCTGATAATCCTCGTTTTAAAACATTTAAAGAGAGGCTGAATAGAGAAGACGCAATCGGAGCGACTGTTCCAAATCGGACACCATACTGTGAGACCAAGGGGGGTCGTTTTGCAACATAGACCATGGGGGTCATTCTCCCTTCCATACAGTTGGTTTTACATAAGAGATAATTTAATATATTTGAAACGTTTTGGACGCTTTTACAGTTAAAAAATGGCTTATGTTAAACTTAATAAATACGAAAATTGCCATGTAAGGCTAGGCTTAAACCAATAACACCAGTTAGGCATTCTGCAACCAACTACAGTAATCATTGATGAAACCAAAACATTAAGACAGTATGTACGCAGGAGAACAGAAACAGATAAGGGATCGCAAATTATATAGTGTAGGAGGGCTTTAGTACCCTAATAGTAACCATCTTTTATTTGGTGTTGTTATTGTTCACTCTAGTTTTTGCGTCAGCAGCTCCACTCCTTCCGCCCCATAGATTTATTAGTTCGCGAACTAATAAACCTATGCTCCGCCCCCTAAAATAAGGAGTAATAGCTATGAAAGAAAGCCTTTGGAATATTCAAAACCAAGTGAGACATCAAGTGCTCGTAAATCACTAGGATCTAGAGTCAGATATGTCTATTGGCGAAATTACAGATATCGTCAAAAGATGACCAGCAACAAAGCTGTCTGACTTGACGGTAATATTGATGGCAACTCCTTTAGAATGATGGCAAAAAGTTAGTCAGGGCGAGCAAGCCTTGTACTGGCTATGTGGTTCATGCCAGAGAATGTCGAGATGATTGACTAATATTCGATTGAATCAGGTTAGACTTCTCGGCCTTTTTACAAGGATCGTGTGCAGAATTTCTTCTCATTGGGTGTACCCCTATGATCAGTGAAAGCCGGACCTAGCATGTCTTATTGCTGGCTTCTTCTTTCTGTTCGAAATAAGCACCACTGCCCTTACATGCTACAGCTACCCTTTATGTATTAGTTGGACTGCTTGGTGTTTTCACTGCATATATAAAGTAGCTTAGATATTGGGCCCACTCCTAATAATGAGTCTTTGACGGAGAGACTACTGATGAAGTTTCTTGAAGTGGCAAGAAGCCAGAAATGTTACAAATATCGCATTACCAGTCTTGTCTATTGAGCAGCTGCGGAGCAACTGGAAATGTGTTGCGCATTATGTCATCCAGTCTACAGCCAATGTTACAGGAGAACTGCCAAACTGAATGTTATTAAAATCCAACAATTGCTGTAACGCTACCATTGTAGGTGAACTCTTTTATTTAACCCGTGTATCAGGAAGCGATTGTTATGAAAGATTAATGCGATCACTCCGGCACTTTACACGTGTAATTTACTAGTTGAACTTCATGAGTGTAGATTTTACGTAGCTGCGGTAGTAGATCGAGCTGGAAAATTTTTTTTAGCCTCAGACGTATCGTAAACTTGACAATCGTCTCGATCATCGTAGTCTCAAACTTACAATAAGAGTAGGGAACTTCGTCTTTGATCATGGCTTATCTTAACCTCGGGCATAGAGTAGATTCTGTACCCTAACTGTTTTCCGGGTATCAATTCATCTGCACTCATACTTACTAAACTTCATGTTTAACGCAAACGCGATGTTGACCGGTACCTTTAGTACATATACGTATTCTACCTGAAGAACTGAAATATTTAAAACCAAACAATTTTTACCGTTTTAAGTAGAAAAATTAACAGTCAAAGTGTGCCAAAGTGCAAGGGCTGGAGTCCTACGGCTGCGAAAGTACATATACCCCATCCCCTGATAGAGTCAGACAATACGAAACTGTAACCGTTTTAGAAATTAAGCCATAAAATTAGTGGCACATTATCGGGCAGTGATTATCCTGTTCACGTTTGGATGAGAGGACTAGGACATCAAGCTAAAAAGTACTCACCTTTTCTCTAAAGTTTCTGGCAGAAAGAAGTAAGTGACAACAACACTGGATACCAGCATCAGGAAGATGAGTAAATTTGGGAGAAGATAGGGGTACTTTGCAAACACAGAATCTAAAATCGAAGATAGGAACTCTATAAACAATTTTGACCAAGCTTTCAAACACATAATTGCAATTCACTACTCATGCTACCTGGTTAAGGGTAAAATTGGTACAACATGATAGAGATCACTACCGTAGAAGAGCATTCATTTTCTGTGAAACGCAAATGGGACTCCCAGTTAGCTTGCACGGCGGGCCATTGAAACATCATGGTTAAGGTCCGTTCAAAAATGTAACGACTCTGTCCTTCCATAACATCCTAATAAAATGCGTGCGCACGTTTCGTAAGTCAAAAAAAGCGAAGGGCAGCATTAATTTTAAAAATATACTTAAAAAGCTATGTCTTGCATAGAAGATCGGTTTTCAGCTAGTTGTAAACACGTGGGAGGGGGTAGGGTCAAGGGCGTTGCCGTCAACTCAGCAGTAATATTTTGCAAACAATAAAAAAATTATTCATCCATTCAAATATGACAAAAGATAAAACCAATTTCAGAAATGGTATTTCATTGCTGAATATGGAAATGTTGGTTCTAATTTGATAATATTTTTTGTGTACAGCCACTTTTGTTAGAAGGTAAAAACGTGCCTTACTCCTTCGATAATTTGGTTAGTACCCATCATTGTTTTTTTAGGCTACTGATTTATGGCTACGAAAAATGATGGAAATCCTGTAGGAGAGGATAATGATGCCACGCTCTAACAAAAAAAATTGTTAGTCCGACTGCACAGGTTTCCTAAGGGAATAATGTCAACAATTTACTCATAAAACCAACATACTTAATATCTTAGAAACCTTTATTAATCATTTATGTTAAACTAGAAAGTGTTAACTGGAATCATGAAAGAACCATGAAAGACCATGGTTCGCACTCTGCACTATCCTTCGACAGTCACTCTATCACGCCGTCATGAAATGTGCAGATTTTTGTTTCATAATTTTCATGGAATACAACTTTCCACAAAAATACCTGATTGGTTACGGTGTCCGAAAATTTAGTTAGATCCCCAGTGACAATGGAAAGAACCTTACTCTTTACGTCTATGAGACGTTCCACGATTTTTTCATGATTCACAGTAGCAATTTACTGCTGTGGTTGTCACACTGCGTGCAATCACCTTTCTTCAGGTATACACTTATTTTCTCGTAAGAAACTAGTTTATAAGAAACCAGGGCTCAATCTCCCCAAAATTCAAGAGACTCGAGGGCTGGATGGGGCTGCTCTAAGAAACCTAAAAAATCTCTCAAAGCGGTTTAGACAGTTTGATAACGGGTTATTTCATGAATAGGCTAACCTGGTACCAGAGAATAAGAAACTGCTAAGAAACTTTGATGGCTCAAAAGGTCAATATTTTAAGAAACTTTGAGGGCAGGACGCTGAGGTAGTCTTATAAAAAAAGTGTAAAGGGTCATTGGGGTATTCTTCAACTCCCATGGAATATCCAAAAATCTTTAGAGGAATATGTCTAACATCAATATTACATTACATAATATAGCAAAATAAAAACATTGTATAAGATAACACAAGGTAAGATAACACAACATAGACAAAATAATATAAGATGGACAGAATAAGATATTAGAAACAGTAAAACACAGTAAAGATAATACAACATCAGATAACACAACATAAAATAACACAACGTAAGATAGCACACCGTAAGGTAACAACACAAAAGATAACACAGGGTACGATAACACAACATAAGATAACACAACGTAACGTAACACAGGGTACGATAACACAACATACGATACACAGGGTACGATAACACAACATAAGATAACACAGGGTACGATAAAACAACGTAAGATAACACAGGGTATGATAACACACCAGAAGATAACACAACGTAAGATAACACAGGGTATGATAACACACCAGAAGATAACACAACGTAAGATAACACAGGGTACGATAACACAACATAAGATATCACAAAACAAGATAGCGCAAAATAGGATAACAATACAAAAGATAACACAATATAAGATAACAAAAAAATAAGACTACACAAAATAAGAAAACACCTAATTAGATAACACAACATACGATAACACAGAATAACATAACACAAGGTACCATAACACAAGATAGATAACGTAACATAAGATAACACAACATAAGATAACCAAAGATAAGAGAACACAACATAAAATGACACACGATAAGATAACACAATACATGATAACGCAAAACAAGATCACATATAAAAGAAAATACAAGGTACGATAACATAACATAAAATAACACAACATAAGGTTACACAACATTAAATTACATAACATAAACTAATATGTAAATTAACTAATATAAATTTTGTGCGTTTGCTACACTTAACTGAGACTATACCTTCCGAGAATATTGATGGGTACTTTTCATGTGGTAAGGACAAGTATCCTACAAAAAATGGAAGTCCACTTCTACAACTTGCGATAGAACTGCTTCCTTACGAAAGGAAAAATATACCACGTGCTTGTTGTATGGTCCTTTACAAGAGAATACAAACGGCGTGGTAGATGTCCGATGTTATGTTCAGTCCAAGTGGGATGTCAAGATTGTCTAACCCTTCGTGACACCAGCAAATACAAACTCAACCGATTTGAGGTAGACACAAAGAAAATATGGACAAAAAGTGTCATCAAGATTACTAATGATCATAATTTCAAATTCATTGTCATATTCAACTAAGTTAGAATTTTGCTGTGTAGAGCTTCCAACGTCATTCATGGAACTTGATGAGAATACTAATAAATGCCTGCAATTGTACCTACTGCCAGCGATGGACAGTTAATATTTATATTGCGCGTGGTATTATATGATTTAAATCCCCTAAAATAAAATGATCTATAAACAGACATCATGGGAAGAAGTCTACTTATCTATTCACAATTTTTTTCACTCGAAATAACTACAAGCAATGGGTAACTACTAGTGCTTCAAATATTAATGAAAAGAACTTTGCACGATTGCCATTACATCCTTTTATAAGGGGGGAAGGTCAACAGTACCTGCACACGCTTATGTTATAACTTAAACAGTATACTAGTAATAAATTACATATAAACGTAATAACAAAAATTTGAAAACATTTAAAACTAGCTAGTACTCATAGTATTTATGTACACAAGTGAACAAACATTAGAAACCACCTTTTAAAATATAAAACTTTTATAACTTTCTTCTCGTAACGCAAATATTGAATGACAACATTGTTACATATTTTCGCAGTAGTTATAGTATTACTAAATGCGTTTAGTTTTGATTTCATTTCGCACAATCATAGAAAGTGCCTTTTTGGACAACGATCTGGTGCTGATCACTTTCATGGTACCAAGAAATATCAGTGTTGGTAATTAATAAGGTTTTAAAGTGTCAATAACAACAGCATTAGTTTTGCTTTACACTAACCTTCATCAAATATATGACACGACCCTCACAATTGCTATATACATACTAACAGTTCCTACTTACCACCTATGGCCGGACCAATTATGTATCCAAGAGGCGTACTGCTCAACACCCAACTCATCATAAAACTCTAAAAAATTAAAATATATACCTTTAGCAATATAAATTAAAATAACAACTAACAATAGCACAAAAAGAACTCATACGTGGCGACTAATATATTTTCGTCTCGAACACACTCTAATTAAAAATATGCGACATACATAAATTATAATCAGTAACCAGTTTATTCCATTTCTTAAAACCTACCTGGTACCGGGAGGGGAAGGGGGGCTAGTAGGCCCGCGAATGTGAATATCGTTTAATATAGTGTAAGCGATTCAGTCCAAGTTGCAGAAATTTGCTAACTTGCCTTACTTAACGAACATTCGGTAAAAGGTTTCCTATTTTAACACTAAAATTGTACATTCTTATTGTAAATAACTTTAATTTTCTAGCTTATTTCAAATGCGTATGGTCGGAGACATTCCATATTTTGCGGAAATGTACTTCCCAGTAGTACGATCTTCCAAATTCGAAAGGTTATTCCCACAAATTCAGACATTTGTCAATTGATTTGAAAGGATATCCGCCTAACCATTCACTCAGGCCTAAACTTCCGGAAAAATAGTTTCAGAGCGAGCTTCGGATATAACTATTTTACCTCATGCTCTAGTTGTTAATAAATAATGGGGTGGGAATGTTGGCACATAATCCAATAATAGGCAAGAAATAAACCTGATAATTTCATGATACCATAATCTTAACAAAGGTTAAAGTGTTATGTTGCACAGCCTGGAATGCTTTATCGCACCCCTGGTTAGGAAAACCTGTGTAAGAGGATTTCCACGCATAAGAAATACAAGTCTACATGTATGACTTACACAAATACATGCGTTACCTGATTCTTATCATTCGATACGTCAGAAACTGCGGCCTTGGCGGTTATGAACGCACCTGACACAAAAAGTAGGTCATAAAATTTGATCAAATAACTAAGTATCTAAAATTGCAATGATTACATTTTGTTTTGGTAGGATAGCTATTACGTCCATTAAACAAAAAGGACCACGTCATTGTATCCTTGCTTCAATAGCTGCTGCAGAGTTTGTCGCTTTTGTGTACTTAGTTTCAAGGCGATCTACGTATCGACAGTAGATGGTTATAAGTTAGAAGCACCGCAAATGATAGCTAGTGGGGTCAAGGAACCAAAATTTCTAACTTGTTGTTTCGTCTTGTCGACGAAGTTCAAAGCTTTATCACCCGAAGTTAATATGCTACCTTTTGACAGCGTTTTCATCCATGTTTCAAGCGATTAAGGACGCCCTTTTTTATTGACTTAAGCAAATCCTTACATAAGAAAATTTTGAGTACTGAAAACTGGAACCTTGATATAACGATACGGAACTAGTTTCACGTTGCAACGTATTGACATCAATTTACAATGCTACAATTTGATTATCTGAGTGCAATTCACTCTTGTTAACTCGGATGCATACCCTACAGCAGGCCTATGCAATTAGCAGCTCGTTTCAACCAAAAGAAGAAAAACCCCAGATTTTATGAGACTTCTTCTGTACTTCTTTGCTTTGTCATTAATTTACAAAGGCAAAGCACCAGAGTGCTGTTTGTAATTACTTCACTTAATTCATAATTGTCATTATATATATTTCTTGTGCTGGTTTGAAATTTGTCGTCATTTCCACCTTATTTACCACCCTGAAAATTCTGGCCTGGCTCAAGACCTCAGTTTTAAATTCGTCCGCTTCCGTTCCGCTTAATAAAGAGATGCCACGCCCAAAGTTGTATGAAAGGAGAGCTAACTAGTGCTGCAGACAAGTGGTTCCTAAAATCGGACTGCCGAAGACCGTATCATAGAAGGACCTTGGATGGACGACAAAATTTTATAGATTTTGAACAAAAAATACTAAACACCAGAACAACAGTTTTACAGAAAATGAACGTTCCAATATAAATAACAGGTGATCACATGGACCCGGGATAAGAGTTAATAAGAAATCATAACAGTTAACATACTATTTACGAATCCTTGCATGAGTCTCGCAAGTGTCACCCATGGCAAGCTCCAGTTAAATCCAAACAGTAGCGTAAAGACTGCAAGCAATGAATTGCTCAAAATCAGTGTCTTTTTTCTCCCTAACCGGTCTGCCATAGTACCCCAAAAGTAGCTAAAAGGCAAAAAGTTGTTGCTGTAAAGAGCATGATACCTTGGTTATCACATGGACATCCCGGACCCACAAAGTATGTTAGTTCACCCCCCATTGCATACATTAATAGCAACTAAAAGCAAGTTAATCCATAGACTACATGAACCGGGGGAGCTGAAAATCTAAGCTTTTAAAGTATGCAAATACAAGATATATTTTAGCTATGAGGTTTCAATGGAAGGTTGGAGAAATATTCTTGATAAATAGCCTTGCTAATCAGTGAGGATGATGCTCCTCTGTCGATTTTAAATTGTAACAATTTTTGATTGATAAGTAACTCAATCATGTATGGCTGTGTTTCATCATTCAAGGAATAGAGTTCATACTGGGAAATATCTAGGTAAGTTTCCTGTAATTTTTTAATGTCCTCCTTGTGTTTGGGAGATGCTGTTGTCTTGCTGTGGCAAACTTTTGCTGTGTGGCCTTTCTTACCACAAGAATAGAAATCTGTGTCCTTGAATTGACATTTCTCTTGAGGACAATTACCTCCGTATCAGTAACAAGACTTCAATTTTTGTTTTGGCTGGTTGGTGCTGCGAAGTTAACTTCAAGCTCTGTAATTTGTTGATCATCTCAGTTGTTCTGGGTGTGTTTGCTTCAGGTTCTTGGTTGCCATAGAGAACAACAGTATTCTTTGTTGCAAGTTCCATGGCCATGGTGATTGCTAATGTAGACTCAAACGTCAGCTTTGGTTCATTTGGTTAATCATTTACTCCACAAACTAATCGGTCTCAAAGCATATCAATGAAAGTTTTCTCCAAAATTACAGTGTTTGCTCAGTGTCCTTAAGTTCGGAACAAATGAAGCTATTGACTCTGATGGTTGCAGGATACATGAATTAAACTTAAATTGCATCACAATCTGCACTGTGGTGGATTGAAGTGCTTTGATAATAAAGCTACTAATTCACTATATTGCTTGGCTTGCTTGAAGAGGCCAAACAAAGTAGTGAACTAATAGGTTTTTAAAACCAATAGCACTCAGAAGAATAGCTCGTTGCTTGTCAGTGTCTTGAACATCATTTGTGAGAAAATACTGTGTTAGCTGGTCAGTGTACTGAATCCAATCAGTTCCTGCATCAAATTCCTTTATACAACCGTAAGTAACCATTGTGAAAGTTTATACTCTTCACCAATATGTTATGATAATAATTACGTGTTGAACTCAATTTTCTCTACTCGAAAATCTAACATTAACACAAAAGTTACGGAACAGAAATCTTGATATATGACAGGCTAGTACAAAGATTCCAAACTTTTCTACGTTAATTGATCAAAATTTAGTAAGTGAATGAGGAATTTTGTAATTTATTGAAAGCTGTGTTTATAATCAATTACAGAGTAGAAAACAGGCTGCATTGTTTGTGAAGCAATTCATGTAATTTCCATGAAATTGTTGTGGGGGATATTTTTAGTTAGCTGTTAGAAAGTGTAATAGCATTTTAACACTTTTACATTAATTTAACACAAACAAAAGGTTGATATTCACAAGATGATTGCTTGGCACTATTTTTCTCAGAATGCCATTGCAATAAGTTTCTTAGCAAGCTTAATTCACTACATGATTTACAATGGACGGTTGTATTATTTTTTTTAGTGAAGAAAAGGATTACTGCATTACATCAATACATAGGAAACTAACATTTTTTAGGTTAGACACCAATTGGTTTTCTTTTTGCCCATCTAAAGTGAACATGTGTTTAGTAAACTCACTCATCCTTTGAGCCTTAGGGATTTGTAGCAATTGTGAACTGGCTTAAATCCATCCATCCACATCCCAGTTTATCGTTTCAGCTTTCCGCACATAGAGTAGGGTGTCTTATGACAACATGCAGTCTTTCCCTCCTACTACCCAGATCAAGTGGATTGTTGTTCTGCATCCCTGAAGTTCTGATATACCTTTGGATGGTTTCCTGCCTTTTTTCTTGGGCATCCCAGTGAAAGATCCTTCTTATAATTAATTCAGCACACTTGCTAGTCCAGCCACTTGACATGCCCATACCGCCTCAACCTGTTGAATCTCGGATGGTCCTTGATAATAGGTATCTTGGCAAGACTGAGAAGCTCTTGACAGCTAGTATCTTTGTGTGGTTTGATGTGCTGATGTATGATCTATCTGACCATCTCAGACTCTTGAAGTATTCAAAGTATTGAAAGTCAGCGGGGTCTTGCTCTGGAAAGCATGGGTCATGGGTTGGATACCTGGTGGTGACATGCTTTTCTATTTCTCCAGTGTTCTTTTCAATATTAAGTAACAGTGCAGCTTAGGGAAACTTGGTTATTGCATAGGGCCTATATAATACTGCAACATAAAATCTTGACCATTCAGTTTTCATTTATGCCCTTCAGTATGAGCATGATGAAAGGCTTTGCCAAGCAGCTTTAGTAAACATTCAGCCTCTGCATGACCTTGAGACCAACTTGGTTTAGAGAATTTATATTGTATTCCTAGATGAAATATTCACCTCACAAAATCATCACTAGTGAATGGGAGACCATTAGCTGTAGTTATATCCACAGGGCTGTGGACTGCAAAGGATTTCTTTTTTGTCTAACTTTGGAATACTGCAATTTTATTTGCTTGCCTTTCCAACTTGGACAACTGGAAATGGACAATAGGCATAAATAATCACCAGTGAATAGCCTTTTGAGGCAATTGGCCCATGAAAATTTAATGTTTAGATTTTGTCATTGCCGTACAAGTATTTCAAACAACTTCAATGACTGAGCAGGTTCAGATGGGCTATCTGCTTGACATGGGAAACATTTCTGTGAAGTAGCATTTACAAGTCTGTCAAGGTCAGGGAACCACAGGAACATTCTCCCTCAAAGGTGCTTTTATTTTGACATGTCTGAGTGTGACTTATGTCCTATATCAATGGCTCACTTATCCCTAAAATGATGTTACCAGGACCAACTGTTAGTTTTGCCATAATAATTTAAAATGGTCTTACTATGGCACTTGCACTACTGCTAGTGCGTATTACCTCACAAACTGCTTTCTGAGTCGAATCATCAGCTGTATCATGAATATCAAATTATTCATAGTTGTTATAACTACAACTGTGATTATCTATTTTATGAAGCCAAGGCTACTTCAGTTTACTTTTGATTCAGTGCCAGCTGGAATTTTGGCACAAGTGGCATGTAATGGGAAAGAGTATCATGTAGTTGCTTGTTATAGTCTTGTACTTTCATCAGTAGAGCAAGTCTATTCGACAGCAGAAAAGGGAACTCTAACTACCGTTTGGGCAGTGGTGTACTTCAATTTGTATTTCTGTCTGGCAACCCTTTTTATGCTTATAAGAGACCACTAGACATTAAAAATGATTTATAGACATGCCAGTCCAAATGCTCAGTCTGCAATGCACTCTGGGTGTTATGACTTAAAGGTAGTGTACAAGCCAGGTGATTCATATCCACTTGATTTCTTATCATGACACAGCACTCAGAAAAGTTTAAGCAAATAAGTAAAATCACTGAGGAATACATCACGTTTACTGACCTTAATACTGCACCTTAGTCAAGGACTATCGATGACATTATATATATCCTTCTTAGTGCAAAGTTTCCAACTTAAATACAACAATGTAGTTATCTCTGTACTGCATGCTGTCACTGTAGCAAAGTCAGCAATATTTTAGAACTATAATTTGCCATGCCCAATATACTTTGAACTTTATGACTATTTGTTGGTGTGGGGGCATTCATTGGATCCTCCGTATGCTTTGGATCAGGAGTAATCCCCTACACATCATGAAAACACCTGGCAAAAGAATTTAAATTGAAGCAGGAGAAAACTTGTTTGCTTGTGTGTAGAGTTAGTCCTTTTTCTGATGGTTGCATTATAAAAGGCTTAAATAACCTGTAGAACTTGCTGAATTTGTAGGCGAAATATGAAATTTCGCAAGAACATTTACGAAAGTGGCATGGTAACCTGTGACAAACTCATTATTTTAATGTCGTGCCATCCATAATTTTATGGCCACTGTAGTTGCCTCTGTATTGAAGCCTTGTTAAAAGTTGTTCCTTTATGTGTACTACTGCACCGAATTGTTTTCAAAAGATCATAATATTTCAAGGCTATTGGCGTATTACTGTTTTCTTTCACACATATTTTCAGTTACAATGAAGAAGATGTTGATCCATACAGTACCTTTGGGGTTATATATGGAGAGTTAGATAGATCAAGAAAAAGGAAGCTGACGTTCATTAAAAAAGACATTGGTATAGAGTCCTGTAAACTCCATTAGCATTTAAAGTGCAAGATTGAATAGGCTTCTTTAGGTTGTTGTCAGAAATTTAACATTGATATTAATTTCCAGGGGTTACAAAGGATCTTTTTGGTAACGAGTTACGCAAGTAGGTAATTGGAAAATTATATTGAATTGATTAAAAAGAACGAGGTTAAGTCGTAGACAACACTTAGTTTCCTTTTGCTCCGATGCTAATTTTATTATTTCTTTTTCGTCTAGGCAATCCGGTTCAACCAGAAGAGGGCTGATGAAGATGGAAGAGCAATTTTCCATGCTCTGTGACGAGAAAGTACTTAGTATAGAATGCTGGGCATGCAAGTTATGAGTTTTACATAAATCCTATCACCGCAAACACATTAATTAACTGTTCGTTCTTAATAAAAAAACAAGAAATGAATATAATTCTTGTTCATGAAATTATGTTCCAAAAAGAATCAGCTTTGTTGACGAATAGGAGAACACATTCCATAGAGCAAAGTAACTTCACGTTATCATGTGAGGACCAAAGGAATGAGTTGATACGAAATTATGATATGCCTTCATGCAAGGTTGTTCTGGAGGATGTAGGGACAGAGTTACTATGGGGGCACAGCAACCAAAATCACTGTGGAAAAGAGAAACAGACAGTCATCCAAAGTAGCAAAAGGCAAAGCACACCGTTGAAATGCGTAAGCCCGATAGATGATATTGGAATAGACGAAACAAATGATTCCCAAAATCTTGACAACTTTGAAAATTCAGTGTACTATGGATGGGAGCGATTGAACAGAAAACAGGTGGCTGAGGGGAAACGTCAGTGTCACCTTCAAGATGCTTCACCCATGTATAATTTCTGTGGAAAAACGAATTTCCATTGTACAGAAAGGGAAAATAAACTAGTTGTTGACCTCCCGTCATATTTAACCAGACTGTCGATGGCCAAGACATCAAATGCTTCCCACATTTCAAGCTTCAGGACGAATAGCTCTGGCTTGACCTGTCAAACCGACACTACTTGCCATATTTCAAATATAGAAAAGGACAGTCATAGTGGTAATGATTATAATATGACTGATGCTTCTTACAATTACATTATTACACCATCTATGAAAACAAACAAAGAAATAAATCCCAACAGGAAGACTTCATCCAGTTTTGATTCAAAAACTGTAGATGAATGCCGTTCGAAATTAATGTTGTCAAATATGAAGCCTTGTCATAGAGGGCTTGGATTAAATTCAACGATATCAGGAAGGACCGAAATGAGAACACTAGGATCTCTTGTTCAAGACGATATTCTGCAGAGTAGCAGTGGAGATGAAAATTGTGGAAGTAGACCAGTCAGAAAACGAGTTCGAAGGAATGCGAGGATACAGAATAGGCAACGGATGGGGTCGCAGGAATCTCTCCAACTGCATAAAGGGGGCTATCAAAGGGAGCTATCCTTTAGGGACCGGATAGCAAAAAAGTCTTGTATTCTGGCATCGGAAAGTCTCCCAGTTCAAACAGAAGTTCCCAATAGCTCATCTAGAATAGACGTTGAAGGCTTTTCAATGCAGTGCAATACAAACGATCAAGCAGAACTTGAAACAGTACCAGAGAATATTTCAAATAATAATGTTGGTAGCGCAATTGAGCTTTTAACCATACCCAAAAGTAATAAAGGGGATCTTCCTAGTACCCTAGCTGCTTGTGAAGACTTTAAAACTAATGATTCTACATGGTGTAACAACAAAGTAAACAAAGCACCAGAACATTTTAAGCCAATTCTCAGAGAATGCAAAATAGTTTTAACTGATGTTCGAAAACTTCCGATTTTTGAGAAGGTGACAAGGATTATAGAAAGGGGCAGTGAGATAAGAGGTCGTCATAATGTAAGAGATGATCTTCTCCTGCGCTACAATATAAAGGAGTGTGTAATAAAGCTAGAAAATTTAGCGAATAATGAGGATTATCGCTGTTTCCGAAGTAAGAGACCTGTTAGGCCGCCTATAAAATATGAAGACAAGGGTTGTACTCATAAAAGGAAGCTGAAGAATAAAGATCATAACAAAATAAAGAGATCAAGTAAGAAAGTGACAGCCAGCTGTGGGAAAGGTTCTCAGCGGACCACCAAGAAAGGTAATCGAACGGGTCCTGCACACGTTACTAAGGAAAGGAAGCCAACGAAATATGGCATTTCGTATGTACTAGAACAGCTTGATAAGTACGAGAAAAAACAAAAAGAAAGGAAGATATTCCTATCAAACAGTCAGGAAAATTCTTTAGACAAGATTAACAGAATCTTTTGTAGGGAACGTTCCTTTTGGGATAATATCTCTTAGTTGCACTCAAGTTTGGAACCATTTTAAACTACTCTTTGATTTTATTACCTGTGACAGTATTGAAGTATGTATGTTAATAGACATAGGTGATTGTGTATTTTAAATACCTTAAGTATATATCTAGAATAAAACACAAGCACATTTATGGACACCTGCTAACTGGATTATTAAGGTGTATAAAATAAGATATATTTGTCAGAGTAGCTAAGTAACTAAATATTCTCATGAAACATAATCCGAATAAAAACATTCTCTCTGCCGATGGACGATGTGGTTCACCGCCCAGTAGGACCACCTCTCGCGGATTATGGAAAGCATCTGTCATCAATGAGAACAGATACTACATCCATTCCTCGCCAAAAGGCCGAGAAGCTTTGCAAGGCAATCTCTCAGTCAAAGACCCCTGATGAGCAGTATGTCATTTGCTCTTTGTCTCACTATAATATACTCGTAAGTGCATTGTACAGTGTTGTACACGCTCCTTCTGCCCATTTATTAAGCTTTGAAAATTTTGCAACTCCTCGTTATAAATAGAGTCTCCCTGAATATTATGTTTTCTATCCTCTTTTACATTCTTAATCCATCGAGTTTGAATTGTTCTAGACCTTCTCATATCCGCTTATTGAAAATCATAGAGTCGAGTTGTCCGAATGTTGTCACATAACTCACAAACGTTACGACGTTTGAGATGACCACACGTACGGGTGTCTGACAAAGACAAAGCTGTCTGACGCACTGTATGTACCTTCTCTTGAATATGTGTAACAACGAACAAAATTAAGTTTCCAACCTCTTAGTTTAGCCTGAGAAGCAATGAGGACAGATAAAGTTTCCATGCATTGTTGCAATGACAGATATGAAATGCAACTTGGACAGTGGCAGCGCCAGAGGAATGGGGGTATGGGGTGGAGGCTGACGGGCTTCAGTACACAAAAAATTTCTTGGGGAAGAGAACTAAAGAAACACTAAAACAAAACCGAAACAGAGAAACGGAAGTCTAACATAGAATCTAGACGGTCAAATATGTAAAATCTTCCCAGCAATAAAAAAGAAAACCATTGGTTATCTGTCGGCTCCCGAATTTAATTCGGTGGCGCCTCCCTTGTAAGAATGTAAGTAACCCCAACGTTTTATACAGGGCATGCTTGCACTGATTCATTAGGGCGGATTGTCGATAATCAGAAAGCAAGTAAATAGGAAAAAAGAAGGGCTCATTGTTCGAGACAGTAATACATTTCTAGAGCAAGATTTGCGTTTCTCCGGTTTTCTTCTAAATTCAACTGAAAAATAGCATCACCGAAATAAGTTTAGACAGAACCCTGATAAAACTAGGTGTTTACATTACATACAAGCGTGCTGACATGGACGGAGTAAGGCCGATTAATCTGCGTACAACTAAGGTCAAGTGTTTTAACCTGGCATCGTCATAGTGTTTATATTCCCTTAACAGCTCCTTAGCGTATTAATCATATTATATTTGCTTTTGCCGATCAGTTTTTGGTAAAAGAGGCTTAACATTGATAGTGTAAATTATATTACTCACAAAATACAAACTACAGATATGTACCGCAGTAGCAGCTCAATTGTATATCTTAACTAAGAAAGCAAGGAATGTTCTTCAACCAATAAATAGATCCTATGAGACACATGAAGGGCTGTTTGCTATCAGTTCCTCTTCTAAATGCTTTACAACCATGAAAAATACTCGCTTATTTTTATCATACAAAAGAATACAAACTACATATACCACCACGTACACATTTACTCTTCTGCCATTCAGTAAGACGCTCTTGAGATGCATTCGGGTAACCTGAGGGCAACTCTGGAACGAGCAATAGTCCAATATCAATCACGGATTCTTGTTTAGCTACCCTAGGCAAGGCGTGAAAAGTGCGTAGCTGACGGTGTTTTGAAAATTATAGTCGTGCCTGACATACGTAGTTCCTACATTACGGCCATGAGTGCTCATCAGCACCACAAACCTACAAATATGACCCCTTCTCCTATAATAATTGATTAGGTGGGTTCTGCACAGTTAAATAACTCATCTAATTCCGTATGCCAAGGCAAAAGCGTACAAAAAAGTTGGAATGTTAGCTGTCTTCTGTCTCTTGTTCCCGGTGTTAGTTCAATGAGTAGCAGGCACGCAAATGATTTCATAATGAAATAGTGTATCTATGAACTACACATTTAAAGGACACAAAATACATGATTGTGGTGACGCGAAATAATCCTAAGATAGAAACAAAGTGAAGTATTGAACATTTTGTATTTCAATTGGAAAGAACAAGCTAAAGAATTTGACCAATGCTAGAGTTCATCCTTCTTTTTATCCTGCCCAGCAGCACTGTCATCTCCATCCAGTTCATTGTCTCCTGCGTCATCTCTCTCTTGACCACCTTCCTCTGAATCATCTCCCTCGTCCGGCGAAGGCTCTCCCTCACGTGCACCATCCTCCTCCTGTCCCTCCTCCTGTCCCTCCTCCTGTCCCTCCTCCTGTCCTTCCTCCTGTCCCTCCTCCTGTCCCTCTGACTCTTCTTGTCCCTGAGCGTCCTGACCCCTAGTAAATAAAGAAAAGCCTTTGTTTATCTCGTCCGCTGACAATTTCCCATCACCGTCGCTGTCTGCAGCTTTCAGTAAATTGCCTGCTTCATGGGTTGCTACTGCATCAAGAGTATAGTCATGCCCAAACGTTTTTAATTCTTCACCCGACAGCTGTCCGTCCTTATTCTTATCCAAGTCTTTGAACCTTTCAACAGTTGCAGCATCTACCTCTTGTGAATCATCTTCTGCTGGTGATGCTACGTACTCTTCATTGCTGATTTTTCCATCCTTGTCTTTGTCAAAATCTGTCAAAACAATTGAGTAAAAACTATATGATTTAAACTTCCATATCTAGAAAGAGATGCGAGTGTGATAACACAATACAAATGCAGTATGTCAGTACACAACCGTGTATCACTTAGCTAACCAACTAACGATAAAACCAATTTTATAGGGATTACGCTATTATGGATTTCATTTAGGCATGAAAAAGGATACCCGAGGTGGTTCAACGAAATTTGCTTATACGCGACTCCGAGGTTTCGTCCTCAGCTCAGACTCTAGCTGATTTCATCAATTACAGATAGCACAATGAAACAGAGAGTATTCGGTTTAATTCTCATTAATAATATTTTGATGCATCAAACGCTGATTTGTCAACTCACGTACGAACTGACAAGAAGAGAAAAATTACTATTCGGGAAGCGTTTACTTCCTGTTCTTACAATGTTCTTGAGATGTTTTGAACATTTACTATTTTGAAGGAGTATGCCTCATTGAATTATTTCTCAGAATGTAGCTCGACTCGTGTCAAAATAGTTGGACCGACGTGTTCTATTTTAAATCCTTAATGACCAAAACAGATACTACCTGGATCAGCCAGCATCATTGACAATTTATTCTGGCATTGCCGTTGTAATTCTAACACACACAAAATGAAAAGTACACAGTATTTCAAAACAAGTACATTTAACATGTGTCTCCCAAACTACTATTAACACTGCTATTTTCATAACAAATCATTTCTCCCTATTTTCGACACTTTGCAACATCAAAATTCATGCTATTGTGATAGATAAAAGGTGGACCTTTTGGTTCCATGTAAAACTCTGTGCATTCTAGTCCCGAAGGTCTTCGAGGGAAAGACAGAATGAATCTGGGTTTAAAAATTTGATTTGTAAGAATTATGGTTTTATTTTTATGTTAAGAATATTGTTTTAATACTGAATAAAGTGGATTCTCGTAAAATAAAGTTGAAACTCTTCATTTTTGGTTCGTATAAAATGTGGCATAACGCATCTTTAGAACCCGCTAAGAAGCGGACGAGAAAAGTGAAACGGAAAGTTAGCTGTTCAGGTAGATTATATAAAAACAAATTCCTTCACTACACAAGAGTGTGCGCTCCACAGGACAACAAGAGGATGACTGACATGGCCAATTTCCAAAAGTTCAAAGGGGGAGGCGCGAAAAACTTTGAATGATTGAAAGGAACAAACAGGGGGTTAAACTGAGAGATGGCGAGAAAAACTTCGATTGATCTTTATAAGGTCCCTCTAAAGTACATAATGTACTACAGGCACGCAGGGTGGATTCTCCAAAGGGTCTCTACGGTAAGCTAGAAACTAGAAGCCCTTGGTGAAGTTAAAATGGTAGAAGTGTTTACAATCCACTTTCAAAGTATCTTCATACCGCAATGGAGTACTAAAGTGTGACGTCATAATTTAATGAATATCAGAAATTTGATAATATTTTGCACTGGCTGCATTCTTCTTGTTGATATAGATAACCTGTCCAAATTTAAGAACGATACCTTGAGGAATCGTTTAGATACGCCCTTTCAAACTTTGCCTATCATGCCTATCAAAACTTTATTACTTGAACCCAGTTCATAGTGTTATGAACTGAGCAAAATTAGCAGTGTTTCTTTAAGGCCTTTTGCACATTCAGTCTTTTCTCGCAGCTGATACGAGATTTCAACGCCGTATTTTGTAAACTACTATTTGGTGGCAGGTTCATCACTTTGATTTAGTTTCTGTAGAGATTTCATGAAAAATAGATTTTGTGACATCAATTTAGTACTCTATATGAAGCCTAACGAAACCGGAAGAGTCAGTTAACTATCTTTTCAACTTTTTAAAACAAATCTGACATCAAGTTTCCTAAACATTGGGACGAGCACCCTTGATCCGGTCTCTACGCCCTGCAAGTACTCGCACACTATCGTGCAATACATCCACCCGAACAAATCAAAGAATAAACCATAATAGCATCCACTCACCTAACACAGCGCCTTTAATAAGGTAGTCGTTCATACTTCGGAAGAACTCCGGTTGTGAATATCTCCTGAATTCAATCTTCGTAAGAAATCCATCTTTATCCGCATCAGCTGCTTCAAATTTTAATTTCTCACTGTCTTTTTCCTCGTCTGTCATCTTTGCCTGCATGCGCTGCCCTGGTGCATCCAAATCTTCTAAAATTTCCTTTAAGGTAACTTTTCCATCTTCATCTTTATCAATAGTTTTCCACCCTAGATCATCTACTTCTTCTAATTCAGCAGTTTTTTCAGCCTCATCAGCCATCCAATCAGCCAATTCATCTTGATCTACGAATCCATCTCCATTCTTGTCCAACGTCTTGGCAATATCGGCCATTTTAGCCATAGCCTCATCATCGCTAAGTTTGCTGAAGCCTTTCTTGAACCCCTCTGCAAATAAAATAATAGTGGATAATTAAATAGCTCTATTTGTCAAAAATTGACAGACAGTCGTGCATCGGGGCAAATAATTTCGCATTGACCAAGCTGGTAATATAAAGAACAGGTAATGATGTTTTTCCCTATGCAGTATAAAGATCATGCCTTTAAATGGCAACCACGCATTCGATTTAAAGGTGGCCATAAATAACCAAGAGGCTCCACGAAGGTCCAGGCGGGCCGGAACACACCCCTAGGAATTAATAAACGTCCTCCTCAAGTCAAGCCTTGGAATACCAATCCGAGCATGTTAATCTTACTTTTAGTGCATTTGTTACTGTGAGTATTGGCAGCTTCGATGCAAGTGCCTTAAGCGAAATAACAGTTTGTGTAAATTTATGAACCCCTTTCAATTTCTGCCTAGCCACGTGATGCAAACATGAAATGAAATTGACATGGAAAAACCGTCATATAGAATCGTTAAAAGAGACCATATTCGATTAGGGCCAGGGGTCCTTGCAAAAGAATGCCAATAAAAAGCTAATCCTGGCTAGTCCCAGTGTTGGTGCGACGTCATCAAGATTGAATTGACAACACTGGAACAACACCTTTCACAACCAAAGTATGGAACACCTGAAGCAACTGTTCATCTTTGTAGGTAGGCCGTGTTTCAAGATGTTTTAACGACGTTTTACGAGCATATTTCCTTCTATTTCTTCTATAGAACGATGAAAATACTCAAACTTCTATATCAGCGAGTCTGTCAGTTGATCATGGCGACGACCAGGGCACTAATGTACTGGAATTTCGGTGTATTTGGGGAGCGCATAAATATTGAGAGGGGCATCTGCCTAAAATGCCATCCATCAACAACTGACTTCTGTATTTCGGAAAATCAAGTGTACATTACCCCAATTATTCCTTCTGTTGAGAGAATCATTATTACAAATATTGAAAAGGGTACAATTCAGAACATCAATGCTAGGCGGGTTCGTAGATGTACTTCTCAATTGTCTTCCTCCATTTATTTACTTACACTACATGGGCAGTTACCCGTATTTATACCCGGCCCTCTTGTGGTTCTGTTGTTCAAACATAACTAAAATTAATCCCTACTCAGTGGCAGCTGGTGGTTAAAATCTATGAGTGTGCAATCATGGGCGTTAGCAAGAGCTGCGGCAATTTGGGCGTGGTCAGTAGGATGTGCCAGAGCCTATTATTATACACATATTTCAGTGTTGAAATGACCTGATAGTAAAACGTTTCACATATCCCAATAATGTTATAAATTTAATCCCCAAAGCTACCGATAAAAATTAAAATTAACAGAATTATATAGTACACCATTCCTTTTTAAATGCACGTTTTCTACAAGTCATTTTAAAAAATCTATCTAGTCGGGTCCTCAACTCTTAATATTGAAGCATTCTGAGTAAATACCTTGAAGAAAATCGTTTCTCTTTAAAACGGATGACGGTATTTATTCTCTTACTTTAATTAATAAGTGGGGATGCGGAAAAGGGTGGCTAAGGTCCTCCCAATAATTTTGAATGAACTTGTTTGTACATTGTTCAGAGCCTGATGGCTCAATGGTTGAGGCGTTGGTTTAGTAATCATGAGGTCATGGGTTCCAATCTGGTCAGTGCTGTTAAATTGCAAGCTATTGTGGTAACGCTCCACTCTTTGAGAATTATATCTAGAAACAGGCCTGTAGAACGAAATTGAGACTAGATTTCAGACCCCCCCTATTTATTTGAACCCCCCGTTTATTAACTTTAGACCGTAATGATTACCTCCCGTTTATTCAGACGCCCCGTTTATTCGGCACTCCAGAGTATAGTAGTTGCAGCCCGCCAAAAAGGCAGGTAGAGGTCGAGACGAAACTTACTGTCAGTAGGTGCACCAAGTGGCATCCGGCAGTTCCGTCTTCTTGGTAATAAGTGACAACTGCTGCACATTTCTCTGCATATATTTATTCTGGTTTTGGCAAGGCTGTTTTTTCATCGCTAGGAAATGTTGCTACTGCAACTTTTTATGAGTTTTTCAGGAAGTACTGTAGTAATATTGTGTGGGATACTTTTGGAGACCATTTACAATGACTATGCAAATGTAGCACAATTGCTGGTAATGTTCATCAACAACATTATTTTCATCATTCGTGATCATTGTCCTTACTCTTCTTGCGCCCCAAAAAAGTAGAATAAGCGTGGTATATCTTATCTCTTCAGTTGTGGCATAACTCATACAATGCTATTTGTTGGAAGCTTTGTGCAGTGCTGGCAGAGTTTTGGTTTATTACTAAGTCTGATTTCTAACGCCCTTGCATTCTCTATAATGGAATTCCATGAACGGAGCCAATAGCTCCATCAACCCATATGATTCTCAAACAAGAGGACCTTTTACTTGCTTTGGTTCAGTAAGAGATTAGGCCCTAGACTACTGTAAGTAGAAGCTCCTATCGTTTTTCTCGGGTTTCATTACAAAGCCAAAGGCCACGATACTGATCAATCCCATACATTGTACAATTGATAGCGTCCTATACGATATACGATATGTATTTTTATCGGGTTTTCCTAAATAGCCATGGTTTTTAAGATGTTTACATGGCCTTTTCACACTCAGTGTTTGAGACGTTGGGTGTTTTCACATATGAAATTCCAACAAATTACTATTTGCGTCTTTCTTTGTAGAACACGACCTGACCGAGTTGTCACAGATTTTTGCCCTGAACTTTGACCGTTGCAAAAGAAAGGCGCCGCTCTTTGTTGAACCTTCACACTCTACATGGAATTTAAGTAATTCTGTCGTAGCCTAAATTAGGTTCATAAGTTTAATGTGCTTAATTGCGAAAGTCAATCCGTTCATCAGACGATCTTTTGGTAGTTAAAACGCGTGCGTATATGATTTCAAATTGCTTTGCGTCAAGTTGAGGAGAAAGAAGCATTTTTCAATTTAGTGCCCAGTGTGTTCTTTGGCTGCTCTTAGAAACTCATGTGGAAAGCAGTGATTTGCACCGTGAAGGAAGAGCAAGTGTAGAAAGTTCTACTACTACTTACTTACTTGGTCGAGCGCTAAAACAAGCCAATGAATACTTATTATGTTACGGTGTTATGTTTCCTTGAAAGGACAAATTGTAAATCTTTTAGGCAGAACTAGTAAATTTCAATGTAGTGTGTTTACATTTGTGATTACTTTTTAAAATATGCTGTTTTGAAATAAGATTTGGACGTTATCAAGGATAGTTCAGTTGTAGTTTTAAATGGCCGCAAGGAGATAGAATCTTTCGATACCTGGCCAATGAAAGTGCATCGCCATTTCTAGCTATCAGTGTACAGTCTATACACAGTCCTTTACTGTGTGCCCTCCTCCATCTACAGGGCTCTTTTATATATACCCTTCTTCTTCTACAGGGCTCTTTACTGTGCACCCTTCTCCTTCTATAGAGTCTTTCACAGTGTGCCCTTCCCCTATACAGGGCTCTTTACTGTGTGTCTTTTTGTCTTTACATGGCCCTTTACTGTGCAACCTTTTCTTCTACAGGGCTCTCTATTGTGTGTCCTTTTTCTTCTACAGTTAGTTTTACTATGCGCCCTTCCCGATTCGCAGAGCTCTCAACTTTCTGCCTTCTACTCTGAGCTTTATTACTGTGTGTCCCTCTCAAACTATAAAGATCTTCACTCTTTACCTTCTCCTTTGCCACGGATTGCTACTGTGTGGTCTTTTCAAACTACAAAGTTCGCCACTATGTGCCTCCTCTGGGTCCTATATTCCTTCTAAATCTCATCCAAGAGTTTCTTTGCATTAAGTCCTAACTTATAATACCCTTCTTATAGTGCTTAATTACCATATTAATATAAAACGATTTTGTTGTCAAGACCTGCCTTAACTTGGTCATCATTTCTGCAACAGGAGCGCACAGTGTAGCTTTCATTCAAATGATTATCGTGATCCCAGTGGAAAGTTAATATTATCCTAGTTTGCGAGTTGTTGCCCAAATAAGAAGTCGCACACAAGTGCTATCATGCCTTACCCATGATATAAAAATGGTTTCTTTGTTAAAATATAAAAAATGGACTAAAGTACTGAATGATACATCTACCTTGATTCCAACCTGATATATCCACGCTTTTCCTCCCATTTGCTATAGTAACCAAGTTCTATTGACTGGATGACGAGTTGTAGCAACAGTTCGCACACATTTGGGATTGAAATCAGCAAGAAACATAGTTTAACGATCTTCTTTGCCATGTGACTTCTCTCTGAAAGACCTAGGTATATCTAAAACTGTCTATATAGAGCCTATTGCACGTCGTAAATGCTAAGAAAGAATTCCTTTTAATAACATTGTTGAAATGTTTTGACAAAACTACCTAAATCGAGATGCCTGCCATCTCCATTGTATCACAAAAGTTTTAGAATTCGTATGAAATTTTCCATATTTAACCATATATTGCCTAAAGTAAGTAACAGAAATCATATCGCATGGTGCAAAGCAATGATATATGTAATGCTGTTTTCCAACCTCTTTACGTTATAATTTGATTACTTGCTGTTAATTTCTTAAACTTCTATCTTCGTGGGAACTTCCGGTGTTATAAGTAACCCAAGAAGTATATATTCTAACTTTAAAATAATTAAATGCATTGCCGCTCCACTTCTACTCTTGAAACACTTAAGCTTAAAAATGTCAGAGACGTAGCTCTAGGTGTCTCAAGTGGGTAAGAACTATAGACTCAATTTAATCACAAAGCAGACAGACGTCTTGTATGTCAACTCTGAACAGTTTTTTAAAAGTTTAAGCGGGAATAGGTCAAGAATCAGGGACCCAGTGTAATTGTGGCCTCTACTGAGACGAAATATTTGTTGATTGACTACCCGCAGTCGACTTACTTTTTGGCGTGTTATAGCTTTCTTAACTAGCTAAGACATTGTGACAGTTTGTCCGAAATTAGAAAAATCCTAGTTTGTAATGCATCGCTAGCTTTCACTTCCATAGTTTCAAAGTTTAACAGAATTTTTATTTTGTTTCATCAGATTTCATTTGGAGCCAATCCGACAGTCATCCCATGGCAGACCTTCGCTTTTCGTCCGCATATGATGTAAACCGTACCCTGAGCGATTTTAAGGAAAAATTGAAACATGGATATCATGTTATCAAAATACTGGAGAACCAACTTGAAACAGCTAGGCAGAATATATCGCTCTTGCAAGGACAGATTCGCCTGGCAAACGAAACAATCAATAACCTGAAACAGCATTACAGCGAGTTGGATGATGGAGTGTCGTTTGTACTGAATCATAAAGGGGCTAGCGACAACATTCCTACAGCAAGCGTAAAGTATAATAGTAATGAGGTTGATGGAGAGACTACTCATGTATTTCATACAAGAAGCAATGACATTGATCGATTTCATACCACTCCTACACACAAGCATTTTGTGACGGATACTGATGGTGGCAGATCACCAAGACCGATCATAGTGGTTCAGAAAGGCGGCACGGTGACCGTTTCGGAAGCAGAGCATCCTGATAAACCACGGTCACCCTATGCTCAGCAACTGAAGCAGGTTTTAGAAGCCCTTCAGGATGACGATCCGAGTAAGAAGAATTCTATAAGAATATCTCCAACGCAACAGGAGTCTTTGAAAGACTCCACAGGCTCACACTGCAGTTGCCCCGACTGCGTTCCTTCAAAGCCATTTATCGACCATGCCTCCTGTGGAAAACCAGGTTGTTCCTGTGGTTATACAGGGTCCGGCGACATGCACGAAAAGGTGCAGGAATCATTGCGTTCCAGGCTGCAAGACGAGGATTCTGTTACATGGAAGCACCCTCTACGCATCGAGCATGCGCACCAGTCCTTAGATTCGCCATCCAACGGAAACGTTTCCGGTGTTCCTTCATCGTCACATAGTATTTCTCATTCATCAGAACCTAGCACACCGGTGGGGTATCAAGGCCACTGTCAAGGTGCGTTACCTTTTCTTTTTCTTTTTCATCCTTTGTGTCCCCACGTATTAGAATACATTACACTTGGCCAAATTTTGTTTGAGCGTCTGGAAACTTGCAGATTGGAGTATTTTTACGGAACCGATTTGAGGACACATTGTTTGCACTCGGTGAAGTTATTTTCGAAGGATTTAGTACCGTTACTCTACCCTCCATAGTTGTGGAAGGGGATGGAATTTTCAGGGTGGTTTAATGTTTCGGTGAGATTTCATAGATTGTGGGGCATTCTATTTAGGTCTGATATCGTAAGTAATGGAAAGGTTGGGGGTGGTGGTAGAGAAAATACAATAAACGGAAGTTTAATTCAAGGAAACAATACTGCGAGAGGAAGCAAATGATGGTGAAAGAAACATTAAAAACTATTTAATTATACTTTATTTATGTTATAGGAACACTATATTGTTGAAGTAGAGTCGTTTAATACGTATATCTGTCTTTATAGTGTTGAGTTTTCTTCTTATGTCTTTCTTATATGAACATTTTGAACATATGAACGACGATTTTTAAGGAGGGCGATATCTTAAGAAGAATTTGTGGTTAGGGGATAGTAACTATAGAAAATTAAGGCATTTTTTCTATAAAAAAAAAGATGTGAGAGGCATTTTGGAGTACCAGATTGTATAACGCTTTCCTCGCCACCCACTTACGAGATTTGCAAAGTTTTTACTAGAGAAATTCAGCTGTTCTAAACTCTAAACGGCTTTTTACAGAACACAGTTGCGGGGCTTACAAAGTATATGTTAAAGACATTTCGGTCATTCAAATTCCATACTGTTCTTGAAAACCTCACGAAACTTTCAAAGTTTATGCGAGAGACATTTTGCGGTACCACGTTTTTGACCCGCCTTCCCCACGTTACGAGCCTTACAAAATTTGTGTAGGAGGCAATTTGTTGTTTCAAATCCTAGACTCCGAAGGTTATTGTACATTTATTTCTTTGGAAGTCCAAAGCAATATTAAAGTATGTAAAACCTACAGAAGAATTCCATCTGCTTTAGCCATTTTTTCTTCAGCTGGCACAGCGGGTCATACAGTTGATTACCTATATATCACAACGATGAGAAATTAATTAAGAGGAACAGCAGCTAAATGTTACTTAAAATGATGAAATAATTTTCTAACGAAAAAATGAAGCAGAAGATGAAGCAGCAGTTGTTAAGGAGACCTAACCCTGGAACAATCACAATATGATACATGAATATTAACTATAAAGGGTCGTATGTAAATAGTTATGATTTAATGTAACTTGAATAATTATATTTGTATCAAATTGAATTTTACTTTATTTCATTTCCCCACTCAAGATTATCACTCATGTCTGTAATTCTGAAAGTTGGTGTTGAATTTCAATTTGTTCAAAAAACTAATATTAAGGAACAGGAGCAGCGGTGTCTTGTTGAGCGCCAGAGTTTGACTTCTTGTGATTGATAAATGTCTGCTACCTACATATCATGTAATGATCAGTTCGCAATTTGTATGACCCATACGCACAGGGTTTGGACATTTGGGACGATGATAGCAATCCGACTGTCAATTTGCTTCGCCACGCATGGTTTTCACATTCTCCATGACGTTTCCTATATCTCTGGTGTCTTTTTATAGTCCTAAGAGTATACGGAAACTTCAGAAATAAAAAATCCTGACTACCTTTTATAATTATCACCGACTTAATTCGTGTAAGTTAAGGGTATTTTTCTCCGGGATTTTAGCTTTACTGCCATCTCCCAGTTCCGAACAGATGGAAAAGGGCTCAGCTATGTAGTTAGGTTTATTTGTTTGGGCTTTTATTATATGCCCTGCAATTTATAACTGTTTTTAACCCGAAAAGAAGAGAACCAATGGACGCTCTACTCCGTGGAGCCATGTTACCTATGTCATCGGCGTGGGGTGCCTCAACAACAAACTCATGAGGTGGTATTATATCTGTACAGGTTGATTAAAACATTTGATGATGATAAACATACCGAAGTACGGAAGAAGAATCCGACGGAGCCAAAAATTGTATCTGGTCTACAGCAATAGGCTGTGAAAGATGGTAATGCAGGGAAAATAGAAGTAGTCAATAATCAGTTTACAGACAAAACTATTAATGCTAAAATTTCTGATCGTTTTTATGTAGATGCTGAAGAACCTTGACAAGCATGGCATTATAGCCAGGCTTCTTTTAGGAAATAGGTTCAGTGGAGATCAAAGAACGAGTCACTGACCTAAAGGAGATATATGATTGTCAAATATTGCTACATGGGGATGAACGTTATCATGGTTTCAGCCCCCCCCCCATGATTCTGGGGGGACCTAACTTTTTGAAATCTCTTATTTTATGGGGGGCCCTACGATTTTGGGAAAAAAGTGGGGGGCCCTGAACTTCTGGGGGGACCTGTATCTGCTCCTTGGGAAATTCCACAGAGAGAACCTTCATTCGAACATTATGGGGTACACGAAATTGGTACCCTAGCAGATCACTTTTTAAAATCTCTCTGAAGAGGAGTTTGACATCCAAATCCGGATTGGAGTTGTTAAATTTTCCTGCCAATGACAAAATCAAGTCATAGATCCCTGCCAACACCCGCAATGCTAATTGCTCCGCAACAACAAAAAATGACTGATAGAGAGAGACTGATGTACAACAAATCGGTAAAAGCCACGGACCTCAATGGTGTACGCTCCCTTTTATCCTATGCTCCTTGAGGTAGCCGAAGTTCTGAGAGCCCAACCAGTAAGCAATGCATGGCCAGAGAGAGATGCTAACACCATGAAGTTATTTAAGGGGTGTTTTTGCAACCGTCTTACAAATGATATGCTGGAAGCAGGTGTTACATGTCAAGATCAATGAACCAGCTATTGTAAACGACACTATTTAGGAATTTCTGAGTACTCCTTGCTACAAAATTGGCAAAGCCGCCCGCGGAAACCAAATGCTATCAGATGTTTGGGGTGTAGATGATGAAGTAGACAGTATGTCTGAAGCACTAAATATGCCTCCTACGCCTGAGGAGGGCTGTGAAAGTGACAGCGATGTAAGTGAAACAAACCGTTTCGCCATGCTTTGCACATGAACTAAATGCCTTTTTGATTTTGATTTTTGATGCTTAAGTTTTGTTGAAATTGATTAATGGTAATACTCACTCTAAGCAACTTGATTTGCATCTATGAGATCTCTATGGGAATTACTTAAAATTTGTGTCTTATAACGCTCAATAGATCGTAAGTTAGCCGGAACGTCTGTCCTTTTTCTCGCATCCCCATCCCCTTGGCCTCATTCCTCATTCGATAGACTGCCTATCACATTTTATTTTTTAAAGCTGGTTTCCAGCAGGGATAAAATTCCGTGCAGGCGGAAAAAATCCGTCCACCAGAATTATCTTTTGTCGTGTTTCAACGAGTACGCTCAGGAGGAATCCCTTTTGATTATAAAACAGAAGATTATGATGATTTCCGTTGGCTAATTGGAACAATCCGCCCCCGCGGACTTCTTAGATCATTTAAGATTGCGTAAACAGTATCAATGCATAGGGGTAACACTTAAAACTTCCACCCGGGCAGAATCTTACGCCTGCTGGAAAGCAGCCTCTATTTTGAATTTGAAAGGATTCCTTAGTGAAGATTGGGATCGGAGCTTATCTTCTAGGCTAATCGTAAGTCGGAATTATCAGAGTTTGACGAGCTGTTTTGTTAAATATCGTAGTACCGTCTCTTACATGAGTTGCAGACCTATTCCAATTTGCAACAATGATGTTAGAGCTTCAGAAGGCTACTTGCGGGATTAACGTTGCCCCCTGGGCCCCAGCAGGGCTTTAACCTGGACCCACTGTGGGCTTATAGTGCCCACCACACACACAGCTGATTCTACGCACCTCCTGGGCAAGTGTGCTCTTAACCATGGCCTCACCGCCTACTCTAATCACTTTGACGTCTACTCATTAAACTTTTGAAATTGTTGCAGTTGTAAGGATATAGCTAAGCATCTGGTAAAGCGAGATGTCACGTTGACGTTATCATATAGCATTAACGACAGAAAGATGAAAGAGAAAATGGTTTACTGAAAACATTATTAATTTTCCATTACTATCATATTCTCGTTTTTTTCCTTTTCTTTCTCGTTCCTATTTTCTTTTTTCTACTTTTAACGGGAATGCATGCTCAGTAAAGATGTTTCAAGATGTTCCACAACTTAAATTGCAAAGTGTTAAGAAGTATTAGGAAATCATATATATGTATGTGTCAATAAAAAGCACCTATTTCTCTTAAAATAGTAAAACCTTCACAATAGTTAATACTCCTTTATAAAATGCTCTTAAATACAGGGAGTCAAACTCTACTCGCTTGTTATGATTTCGTAGCATTTTCACAAATTTTCTCTTTTCCCACAAAACCTTTATTCATCTTTCAATTTCATATCAGGAATGGCATTCACTCATAACCTAATAAACTTTAAACCATTTTCCCAAGGGTCGTAAATAGTCTCATCAACCGACATGTAAGAATAGTAGAGTGGATGAGCGTTGAAATATCAACAGAAAGCCGAACCCAGTTGACCATTTTCGACGAGAGAAGTTGTTTTAGTTTCTAGTAAACTTCGTTACTGCTGTTAATTTTGCAGAATCCATGGTTCTAAAGATCACAATAGACTGATATACCATACACGCATACTTTCTTTGAAAATTACAAAAAGGGTCATATTAAAGATGTCACACAGAAGAACGTCTCCACTTCTGTGCAATGCTTGACCTGCATGAGCATTAATTGGCATTCATAAAAGCACTGTCGTCTGAGGAACCCAGGATTAGTCAAAACAGTGCTGACGTATTCTATTTTTCTAATGTCTTTCCACCAGTCAAAACGTTGGATCGTCTTGAAAACCTTTCTTCTCGCCAATCATCTATATCGAAATGCATCGACTTCAACGATTTTTCGTCTTGCGAATGTTGTAAATCCTGATGATAGTAATTACATCAGGTTAAATAAACCTTAATGAAACGAAAAGCCAGTGATAATATATGGTAACTGCTAGAGGTGTTGTGTGGATTTGTGGAAACCTCTTATGCTGGTCAAGGTGACATTCTGTCAAATATCTAAATTTCGGGCACACAAAGTTGTGTCCCTCCAATTCGAAACCGTCCCGCAGCCCAATGGCGGTAATCAGCATAGATAATTATCCCAACCAATCAGTTTATCCAGAGTGTTCAAAAGGGAGACTTCAATGAACGGTCAATTATTGAGTCTGTTCTCTATCAAGATGTGTCTTCAAGACCTAGGCTTTGTTTAAAGTTCAAAGTAAAAACACTAGCAAATATTTTCGAACCGGTACCAGATTACATGAGGAGAGTTTTACGGTTGCTTTAGACTTTCAAGATTGTTACTTTATCGTTAAAGTGGATCTTAGCAACGGAAAGTGGAGTGCGAGTACGATATCCTAATACAAAGACTTAGATAAGTAGATAAGTGTGTTCCTGGTACCACTTTGTCGTAGTATGAAGGATCATTTGATTGTGAGACAATAGCAAGGACACTTAGTGTTTGCATCGCAAGGTGCCACGCTTGCAGGTAACTGACATCCACCAGGCGTTTAATAGTACGCTGATAAACTTGATCGTACAGACAAAGAGGGTAGTGATCCTTGCATAAAGATAATTAAACTTAGAGTCAAAAGACTAATGCGACAATAATGTTGATAAGTGTTGTGAGATATTGATTTGAGGAGAAGCAACTTCAGTCACAGGGTTGTCATTGTCCATTGACTGGTTTCTGGTTCTAATCAGCATTGTTAAAATT
>JAAAKM020006971.1:112198020-112218207 GCA_010016025.2 Alatinidae sp. Z8VKAUB7J3
AACCTCAAAGCTAGCGGTAATCATACACCTATGAAAGAAACTGATATAGGTTCAGCTTAGATGTTAAACAGTGACCCGACATTTACCACAAATTCCTGTGAATTATGTATTAACATGTGAGATTTTACATGTATACAACTTTTTGATGGCCATTTACAAATAACCGTTCTGGGCTTGCTCCCTGCACGTTTACTATCTTACTTACAGATTGTAGCGGTCGATCGTCATCTTCAAAGACTAGGTTAGAAGTAAAGTTGAAAAAATCTGCTTGGTATCATAATAGAATTTAAAGCTTTGGTGGCACTATTAAAACATACTTATATATTAAAAAATAAAACTTTAATTAAAAATTGAAAATTTAGAAAATCAAATTCTCAGGCTATAGAGATCAGTTTTTCGAATATGGATCAGATGCATCAAGGTGGGGGGCAAGGCAACTTAGAAAGTAGACGCCTAAATGCAATTCGTCGTGCTTTCCACTCAAATCTGACTTCCATGCAGTTTCAAAACCACTACCTATGCTTTATGGCATTAAGAAACTATAAACCATAATGATGGTATTAAATGTATTTGTCAGCATAAAAAACGATTTACTTAAAAACCCTTTTCGGTCTACTCTATGCCAAGCGTTCATGGGATGTATCATATAACTCCTTCCATACAGGAATCGAGGAGAGGCTTAGCTAAGAGGCATAAAGCCCTCTCAATAATTTTAAATAATGCATTTTAAAATTTGATTAAAGAACACCGCGACTTGTGAGTGAGAAAAAGTCATATTCTTATACAGGAAGAAGACAACTTATCATATAATGCGTTTCTTGAGTAAAGGTAAGCCGGACTGAGTGGGTTATAGCTCTTCTAATATTTTGGCTCCTTTAATCTGTTATACCTCTGCGACCCATGCCGTAAACATCGCATTATAATACTTATCTCTCGGCTTGCTAGATTGGGAACGATTTCGAAAGCAGCCAAGACGTCCCTTAGGCCTATTCTAGTTTCATGGCGATTATTAGGGTCGAGGTGTGAAAGCAGATCGTAAATTTGCAATATGTTATCATAGTCCATACACTGCATAGGTCTATTAATACTAGTGAGAGACCACGAAGAAATCATTTCTTTGTTCATGCAATACTTAAAATGAATTCAACTTAATCAAATGAAGTGGGAACGGGGTTACTGACATAGACTCATTACATGACTCCGAATTCTCTATTTTAAGAGAAACTGTTTTTCTCTTCTTTTATTAAATCCCCAGTTAGATCCTTCTGGATTTTACAACAGCCACAAGAAGTAGGACTGTGCTACTTCTTATGACCGTGATTCTGTAAACTATCAACGCCCCGATGCCTTTCCCTCGACCTCGCTGTAGGGCGTAGAACCTGTCATACATCCCAGTCGATATACTTTAGGCCCTCCACCTCCAACACAGCATGTTATCCGCGTCAGCATATGACTCCCTACTCCTAAGATACAGCTTTACCCATCTATAAAATGTCTGAAACACGAGCGCAGAATAGTCAAGTAAGAAGCGATAGGACTAAGGTAAAAGTTAAGTTAGTGGCGTCAGTCATTAATTCAAAATCTGTGACCTTTATAGCATTTTTTACGACAAGAGAATTTCAAACTAAGTGGATAATCTCTATTTACGATCAGCTGTTGCACTTCCGGAATTCAGTTTCAAAACAAATGGAAATGAGGTCCAGAAAAGTAAATATTTTTCGGCGACATGATCTCTATTGGTTTGCCAGTGTCAACAGAGCTATACGGCAGATAGATTGCAAGACTATAATTTGATGTCGATAGTCACTTCAAGTTCGAGAATCCACTCCCTCTTTTCACATCCCCGAATTCAGCCTTGCCTGCCAAAATATTTTGTTTGGCTGTGGGTCACGATCGCAGTGTAGAAGGAAATAACTCCCTACCCGTTCCCTTGTTTGGTCGTGTGATCTGCCTTGACAAGTCATTGTCTGCAAATCATGAGATCAAATACGAAAATCCATTTGCAGCAGTCTGCTGCACTGAATAATTCCTGAAGTGTCAGCATTTTACGGATCAAAAATTGTTTGAAGGATGCAGTCACGCATGCGTAGCACCTTATTGTTGTTTTCTGTTGAAGATATTTTGTAGCTGCTCAAACGATAAACACTCAGCCTCGTGACATGGACATCACTTGGACTACCTTATTTCTGTATGTCCTACTTGGACAAAAGGCCATTTTTGCTACATACACTGACGGGTTCGAGTATCTGAAATACTCTAAAACAGGGACAGATGATATCAGCAAAGAGGAAATTCGTCGGAAGGAACAAGCGGCTGAGAATTCTTCGAAGAAGCGCTTTCAAGTGCTCAGCCGTGACTTGGAAAGTCTAATACACGATGGAATCCCAGGTCTTGATGGATTCACGGAGGGAGGAAAACCGGCTGACCCTTATGTAGAACTAGACTGTCGAATTAAAGACCTTGCTTTCCAGTATGCACAAAAAATATTACCTCCGTCTGCAAATTTCCAAGCTGTGTTTGATGCTCTCCAATTAGGAGCACTTTGCAATCGTCGAGCGCCCACCAGGAGTGATAAACCCCCATATCGTGGGCACATGTACATCCTAGGAGATTTAAAAAGATCAGGAGCAAGAGTTTCAGAATATTTTGTTGACCCAACCAACGGGCACGATTTCCAGATTGGGAGCCTGGCCTCTCCTTTCCGCAGCTTGGTGGTGGCGATCAAGGCATGTCGACAGGCGACACGGGATGAATCAGTTAATATTTACTGCATTGTGTATTTAAGAAGAGGCACTCATTTCCTTACTGAGACTTTAAAATTAGGACCTCGAGATAGCAATATTGTAATCACACGTTTTCTTGACGAAGAGGCTGTGATTAGTGGGGGCAAACGAATCAAACCACAATGGAAATTGTACAAATATGATTTCGAGGTATATCCGCTGGAGAACAATTTGTTTGAAGGAGTGAAACCGGGGGAAAGTACTGATCGTATCAAATACATCGGGAAACTGAAAACTGTAAATGAATGCATAGAACCATGTGCCAAAGATAGTCATTGCTCAGGTTTTACGTACTTCAATGAATCAACTGGAGCATTTTCGAACTTGTGCTACCACCGAATTGATGGGCATTGGAACCCATTTTACCACACTGGAGTTACAAGTGGCAAAAAAGTAAGTTTTTCAAATTTGAGTTTGTTGGAAGGGACAAAATAATTGCACGTCTTGAGAATGAGTAGATGTTGGCTGGTAGTGCGGAGGAAACCTTTTGCCATAGTGTGAGGTATTTCGCAGAACATGTCTCGGTGAGATATTTTATGACAATACTTTACCTGTTGAGTTTTAGAAACTCAGACCATACAATGCTGATACATTGATGCTGATCTTTTCTTCGAATAAGGCCTTCTTCAAAATCTAATAAGGATAATAATGACGATTTCTGCAAGGAGACCAGACATTGTCATCAAAGACAAGATCATGATCATCAGGTCGAGTTTTCTTGGACTCGCTTGACAAGCTCCCTCTAAGCCTGGCGATCTTCCAACAGTTAGGGAATGTCCTCCAGATGCAGTTCAGTATCATCCACTAACTGATTTGTATAAATCCTTTGAGGTCTTCCAATGGATCGTTTACCATGTTTTGGTCGCCAAAAAAGGACATCGCTGGCGAGTTCATTCTTGTTTCTCCATAGATGACCGGCGAGTCTGAGCCTCCTTTCTGGAATAACAGTCGAGACTGGTGAGAGGTGGCCATAAAGACTTTCGTCAAACGTCTTTTGAAGTTAATATATAGAGCTGCGCAAAGCAGGCTGGTGTAGGTGCCGTCCAATGATTTTTCTAACGTTTTGGTCAGATAAACAAGCTTAATGATTAACATGACCGTTCCTTATGAAGGGAACGTAACCACCAAAGAAGTGGAGAAGTTATCCAAATACAAAGACCTGAAAATCGAGGTCACTAGAGTGGCAGGGCTGAAGACAACAACAGTACCTGTTGTAGTAGGAGCACTGGGTCTTATTAATAAGGATTAGATACGCGCATCCAGTAAATACCAGGAAGCCCAACTATTCATTAAAAAAGATAGTCTTGCTTGGAAGTGCTCACATAATCAGGAAAACGCTATCCATCTCATGAACACTTAAATCGCCCAAGAGTCATAGGTTGACTCCGGCATTTTAATAAGGATATATCAAGTTACAAGAAATATCAAATTATAATAATAATAATGATAATGATAATAAAGATATACAAGAGCTTTTTCCCCTTCCTCATTTCCCGTAATGAGTATAAGTAGATATATGTAAGCATATATGAATTCCTGATTTTGCATTCTTAAATTTGATAAGTGACCAATGCAAAATTAATTGAAATTTCGCAAAAAATGCAAAAATATGTTGTGCAATAAGGTGAATATTGCTAGAGAACCTTATAAAACAATGTATGCAAAATAATCATAAGAAAATCACATTTTTAGACGAATTTTGTACCAAGAGTGAATTAAGAGTTATATTTTTATCTTTGGAGGATCCTTTTAAGTCATAATGCTTGACAAAAATGTTTCCCAAGTTGGGGCTCGCATTGTTCCACATCTATACTGTAAATGTCATCATAGTAGCAATAGCAGTTCAGCTGACATATAGTATAGGAAAGGAAAGTGGTAAGTTTTCTTTCCTAGAATGAATGATCATGTCCTTCCTTACTTTCTGTTTAGACTTGTTCTGCGACTTTGACAATGGAAAGTGCCCTTGGTTGCCTCATGAAGGAGTTCCTTGGATGGTAATGCATGGGCCATCTTTTACATATGGAACTGGACCTATGAGAGATCACTCAACCTTACTAAACGATAATGAAGGTAGTCCCCTAATTCCTTGTGTGATAAAATAGGCATATTGTAGCATACACGCCATAAAAACAGCACTTAGTGACGCGAAAACGAGATACTTTTCCTTCTATATTTGCACTTAGGTTCCAAAAAACAGAACCTCGGCTATTCATTACTACAACCCAAATAATCTCCTCTACATACATGATTACACCTTTTTATAATGTTGCGCTGGCGGAGGAGGTTTGGTAACTAGTACGTCATATACTGTGCATACTATCATCGTCCATATACTGTTTCCTACATCTTTAGGAAAATTCTTACTCTAAAAAGCAATTTAATGAAGTTATGTATAGCTATATGGTAACAGAAATGCCGAAACAATAACTTTTTATCAAACGTCTGAAAGTATTACTGTATTTCCTCTTATTAGCGCCTCAGGAACTTATTTAAAAATTCAAATACAATGTGAGGCGCTAATTAAAGGGCTGTGCTAATAAAAGGACGGCGCTTATAAGAAAATTAAAATGATTAAGAAATAAATTTTATTTGAAACTCAAAAAAACAATATAAACAGAACCAATGAACGAAACAGAATCAATGTCTTTTATGCTTCATAAACGTATTTTATTGCATAATTACTATTCTGTATGTTTTTTTCCTGTTTCTAATTAGAGCCACTTTTTCTAGGTGCGGTGCTTATTAGAGAGAATGCGCTGATTAGAAGCGGGCACTAGTAAAATATGATTACTTCAAGGTGCGGTGCTTATTAGAGGGAAGGCGCTAATTAAAGGGCGGCGCTAATAAAATAATTTAACTTCAAGGTGCGGCGCTTATTAGAGAGCGACGCTAACAAGAGGAAATACAGTAGCTGAAAAATATCAAGAAAGCAATTCTTTTACGTGTTAATTTTGTAATAATAAGATCCTATGTAGAAAATTGTAATTTGCACATTGTATTTAATTTTCCTTTCATCCACTTCTTGTCTCCTTAATTCTGAAATATTTTACTAATGATTTTCAGAAAAATGTTGGTTTCCCTTATCTTCTTAAATGTTAGGACAAAAATTGGAAAATTGATAAATACAGAAACAGATGGAATTTTGGTGTTTGTAATCTTGAGTATTCTTGTTAATTATAAGAACTCATTGCTCAAACATGTTATAGTTTGATATCATTGTTTTCCTTTGGGAAAGGGAATACTTACACTTCCCCCTTTATAAAACATCTTTTAGTTGTACAAAACGTTATTGAACTTTGGAAATCTTCAATGAATGTAAGTAGACATGAATCTTATGTAAAAGCCACAACTTATTTATATTGCTGATTTCTTTGATAACACAAACGGTAGATAAACCTTCTATTCGTAATATTTGTAAACCTCATTTGGGCACAGTCCACAGCATTAGTAGTAGTAGTAGTAGTAGTAGTAGTAGTAGTAGTAGTAGTAGTAGTAGTAGTAACAGTAGCAGCAATAGAAGTAGGAGCAGGAACAGGAGCAGTAGTTGAGTTGTAGTTACGGCTGCAGTAGTTGTAATAGTAGTAGTAGTAGAAGTAGTAGTAGCAATAGTAGTGGTAGTAGTAGAGGTGGTAGTAGTAGTAGTAGTAGTAGTAGAAGTAGTAGTAGTAGTAGTAGTAGTAATAGTAGTAGCAGTAGTAGTAGTAGTAGTAGTAGTAGTAGTAGTAGTAATAGTAGTAGTAATAGTAGTAGTAGTAGTAGTAGCAGTAGTAGTAGTAGTAGTAGTAGTAGTAGTAGTAGCAGCAGCAGCAGCAGTAGTAGTAGTAGTAGTAGTAGCAGCAGCAGCAGCAGTAGTAGTAGTAGTAGTAGTAGTAGTAGTTTACATTAACGATACGACCACGAGGAAAGCATCACTACCCCAGTACGAAGCTAAAACGCGAATGATTTCTGTATCAACCCTGTCTGGAGTAGGGAGGGGCGTGGGAGTGAATGGAAAGCGTGGGAAGGGATGGGGAGGGGATACATTTTGCAATTTTATTACTACAGGATGAAAACATGGTTCTTCATCGACCCCTTTTCAAACCCCTGGATATTCATCGACCCTCATTCCACCCCTTGGATATTTATCGACCCCTTGGATGGTTCCATCGACCCCTGGGGGTCAATATTGACCTCTTTGAGAACCCCTGACTTGCACTGTGGCTCAAAAACTGATTACTGCAGTGAACAATTTCTAAGGGAGCGACTTCCCCCAGCGATCCCCTCCCCCTAAACGTCACTTTTGGCCGAAATATAACTTGATTGGACAAAGAAACCTCTCAAAAATGATGATATTATCCAGACTATAAAAGCTTTGGAGAAAGAACAAATCCCTGTTGTACACCGCGAGGAACTCCCCTGTTTCGAAGTAATTCGAAGAAAAAAGCAGGCATTGTCTGTGTGAGTCCGTGGAAACAATCGATTGCGTATGCCAAGCCACATTAAGGGTGATTTAGCAAGTATACATCGATAGCTGAGAATGCTATTGCAGGAAGTTGTACAGAAATTTTACCTTTCCCGTGTGAACTTCATGGCTAAAGCAAGGACAAAAGGTAGGCAATCGTTCAGACAATCCCCTTAAACAGATCGTGAAATAAACTAACACTGACTCACGCACTTGCACAAGGTTGTATTAATTTCCTTTTTAGTTTTCTGAGCTAGAAATTTTAACCTTATCAAATGAACTTAACTCTGTCAATATTGTTTTTCATTTATCAATTAACCTTTATTCATTCACTGTCATTACAAACAATAAGCATGAAAGTGTTTAGTGAAAAAGGTCAAATACAGACCTTGGTGTTGCTTTGTCGTACCCAGTAGTCATCAATCATCAACAAGACGGCAACTCCCTTAAAGAAGGACTATCTCCTTTAAATTAACTAACAGATACATAAACTTAATTTTCATTGAGACAGCTGCCAGCTTTTAAGAGCATTATCAGCTACTTTGCCTGCATGTATACAGCTGAGTTTACGCGAAATCAAGAGCGTTAGAAGAATGTTGATTCAACAATGAGCTGTTAGTTTTATGACATTAACTCCTTATCTCATTTATCTTTCCATCACACTTTGTTGCCAATCAAGCAGAAGTTACTTCCTTCCTAAAAAATGTTTCGAATTATTTTCGGTTTGCTTTTAACGGTAGGATTGTGCTCAGGTAAGTGAAAATTGAGTTTCATATGTCTATGTGTACAAAGTTTGTGTAGGCAACTCGTTATAGGCGAGAAACTGTAATGGGATGGGAACAGCTTGGCCTGTCGTAACTGCTAAAGCTGTTTTGGTTCACATAGCTGTCTTTAGTTTGTTTATAATGTAAGTTTTGTATAGGCTACAACACTAGTATACAAAAGTAGCTCTATTAAAACATATAATCAACAAAACAGAATACGAAACCAAAATTACCCGACTTCTATGAAAATGAAAGAGATTTCTAGCATAGCGCTTATTTCACAGACGATAGCTTACAAGAACACGACCCTTAAAAATAATAAAAAGCTAAGGAAAGAGAGAGGAAATTTTAAGCTGTACTAATACTAACAAAGTTATAGTATAGACACTGAAGAGATAAACGTATCTCACTACCGGGGATCGAACCCGTGACACATACTATCCCGCTTGTGCTCTACGGACAGAGCTTGGTGACGTCTGGTATTAACATACTATATTTCTCTAGTCGTCACATTAGTTCTCAATCATACACCGGTGGACATTGACATCGAGCTCAACGCAGTTGTAGATCAGCCTCTCTGCGCCATGTGACTTGGCCAAGGAAGGACGGCCCTTAGGTCCGTCTATCTGTCCAAAGCTCATTAAATCTTTAAGTTATTGAATTCGATAATACTTAACAAGAATATTCTATAGCTTGTAGTGGTTCAATATTACGGTATATGGACAGAAAGGCTGAGGTGATATTCTGGACGTTTGGCCCTTTTACTATCTTTCCATGGTTGGACTTTTTCCATTTTTGACCCTGGTATTATGTATCAGAACTAAAATGTTTTAAAGCAAAAAAAACTTGTTTTCTTTCAAAATCTTTTGTAATAGACAGTGGTACAAGATGCGTACTGATTAACTTAAGGAGACTGATGAAAAAATACTGTTTAATGGTTCCGAAAGAAGCAATTTTCCCGCGGTACACACATTTCTTATGCTGTCCAATACATCCCTTCGAAGGTTCTGAAGAGTTTAGCTATGTGAGAATCCATTGGTCGTAACCCTACAACGACAACCTTTAACCTATGTCTTCAGTCTAGAGCTCAATATAAACTCTTTAGATCCAGGAGATGTAAATATGGACATCCAGCTCTGCGTAATTTGAAGGTCAGCTGCTTTGGCTATACTTTGATTTTGATATCTGTAGCCGAGATAAAGGGAATGAGGCATGATTCTGATAGTTAGATCTTAAAGGGAGTTGTATATATAGGAATCTAACCCCGCGCAAGTCTGAGTTACGGGTCTTGAACCTAGAGAACCAGTCCTCCAACCCTGGCCCAAGTCTGGCGCTTATTCTAACGTTTAAAGACCCAGAGGATGCAAGTAGGGACGCCCAGCACTACGCAATTTGAAGGACGCATCTTTGAGTCATGTATCTTAAAGCTGGAGGAACAACTTCTAATTCTTTCACCAGTCTAACGCTTGTGATATGCGTTGTTGATTCAGAAGGTAGGGGCATCCATGTCCTGCCCTGCGTAACCCAGAGGTAAGCCGTTCGTTATCACGAGACATTAGCCTAGAAAGATTGCGTTCTAACTACGGTACATCATCAGTCTAAAGTCTTTGAGATAAAGGGAATAGAGCGTCCTCCTCGTTATTTAAAATCAAAGGGACCGATGCAAATAGTTTCATTAAACGAACTTTCGACTTCACCAGGGTTTCGACTTGTGAGAAAGCATTAGTGAAGGTTCAATGAAATTCAAATACAATTTGACGTAGATAAGAACAGTTTTCGGTTATACTCTTAGCACTTCCTAACTACCATCTAAAGATATTTGAGGTCCTGTATATCAATGGTTTAAAGTTTGAATTTAGCCGTCAAAGCCCGTCTGTGTCTATGGATTTCAAATATGTTGTAAATTTCATAGCTGTACTAGTAGGCAAAGCATAATAGCAAATAGCGTATTTCCTTTCAAGGAAATTTAAGATGTAAGTGAAGACAACTCTCAAATGTTAGTTTTGAAAAGACAATAAAGAAATATAATATGTCACCACTGGGAATCGATGGCAAGTCTCAAAACACCCAATGACATCAAACTGTAAGAAAGCAATTGAGGGAATGGTGGAAGACGTTGTTTTCCCATTTTGTGAGGTCCATGACATAAACTGTTACATATGAAGTCCCGCGTTCTTTAGGGTGCTGTTTCGTAGTGGTACCAGTTTCTAATGTTACAGGTGACACGTTACACGTCACGGGTTAAGCATCACTCCAAAATCGAACAATTGTACGTTTTATAGTGGGCACAGAGTTGAGTTCACTGGTGACACGATGTTTAATGTTACAAATGGCATGACAAGGCATGAGAGCATGCTTTCAAAAAGTGACGTAACGCAGGTGTTCATAAAGCAGTGCGTTCCCTGATTCCCTGCATTATTTTCTCACAAGTAGTTCAGGATGGCTATCTTGAGATTACCCTGTAAGGTATCTTAAATTTCTTCAGCTATTGCACAAAGGAAAGTAGCTATTACTTAGGTATTGCCCAAGTGTTTGGAAAGCGACCGCTTGATGCGTCATCTTTCTTGCCCTCTAAAGTTACGTAGCCAATGCCCAACAATGTAAGATTAGTGTATCTTACCACTAAGCTGGAGTTTAGACTGAGTTCATACTTTAATGTACTTGTATTATTTTGAGTTCTTTTGATTCAGAAATCGTTTGTAATCGTATTTCCTCGCCCGTCAGGATTTACTGATCTGGGTGTCAGTTGGTGAAGTTAAAACTGGTGGTCAGTATGTGATCGTCGGACAGGAACAACACGTCGGGAAAATTGGGCCAAGGTAAGTAAAAAGCGCCTACAAAAAACGCATTCATGAAGCTTCCGTAAAAGAATAGGTTATGAGCGCCTGTCTTTGTCTAGTAACCACATGTTTAGCTACAATTCCATATATTGGGGAGTGCGCAAAATTTGGTTGAAGGGACTGAAACCATGTGTTTGTGTCAATCTCAAGTTAGGAGAGGATACGTCCCCATAGTATAGGCGATGGATTTTATGACGTCGATCAAAAAGTCCGTGTTTAAAATAGATCAGGATCCCCAAGGAACAAGGATATGACAGTAGATAAATCACGCGACTGTATTGATATCGAATCCTGTAACATTTACTCGTAACTTGTTATGCCACCCAAAGGTTCTCCATATCCCGTATGGTAGGAGGTTTAATGCAATATTTGGAAATTTAACCACTGTACGTAAACCAACTACACTCTTCAATTTTGCACACAAAATCGTACGCTTTAATGACCACTTTATGGAAGGTTGTTACTCCCTTCTCTGTACAAGTTCGCATGGGGATTGAAATGAGATGAAAAAAGCACAACGAGGAGCGTGCACTTAAGCTCACAGCAATCTGTCTTTGTCGTCTTTCTTTGCCCGTTCGTTTTGAACATTTCGAGCAGCGAGTGCTCCTTACTATGATAGATATGTCAAGCCTATGCCTTCAGTGATGTAGTTTTCCTTTCTTATAGGGTTGCGGAATTGACGAACGGCAGAGGTGGCGGAAAGAAAGGGCGATTCCAAGGCAAAGCGACCACTTTGACTCAACTCAATGAAATAAAACAGTTGTTAATAGATACATTAGCCTGATTGTAGTAGCGCACAATTATTTAATAGCACTGAGATAGCAAGTAGAAAGTGTTTACAATATCGACCTGCACTAAGAGTATCTTGTATTTAATGCTGATGCAACTCTTACCAGAACAGCATCTATTTTTGTAGTGGGAGTTGGGTTGTTTACTCGATCAATTGGTACTAAAGAGGATATTAATGTATTCTCGAGTCCATAAAATTCGTCAGCGTTTTAATCAAAAAAAAGCCACGGGTATTCAAGTTGAACAAATGAGAAGGTGCTTCTAACAGCCCTATAGTAGCGGGGGAAGTATATACAGGATACGGGGGAGAAATGGCACCGATATATACCTACACTAGCTAGGTAGGTACTCTGTTTACTTATGCGATCCTTACTTCTGGAAAATACGGAAAACGGATAGGCCTAGAAAGCTATGTTATGTTTTGCAACGTCATGCTGGAGCGCCTAGTCTCTCAAACAGTGCCATCCTGATAAAATCATATTTATGAACAGGTGTGCGAGGAAACTTTAATTCACAAACAGCGACGTCTTTTTTGGACTCGAGATTAGTCATTAGGGCCTTGACAAACACGGTATAATGATGGCAGTCACGTTCTGCGATATTTTTATATTTTGGACAGTAGTAGGATAAGTTACTAATCAATATCAATGGCCACATGTACACATGTTAAATTATGTTGACAGCATTTATAAAATGGAGTAAAAATATGTTTACAGTACTTGCAAAGTACGGGCGTGTTGTATACCTGCGTGTTCTGACAAGCCCAACAATTAGGAAAGGGGTGAATTCTATATCGATCCGTTAAACGCGGGGTTCATCGGGTTTGCAACAGCCTATTTAGTTGCTTGACAGCCGTGTTAGAGCACTGAGGAAAGGTGTTGAGGTCAGGATTTACATGATAGTCTTTCCTTAGATACAATGTCAAGTTGTGTTCCTCTCAAGGAGTAATCCTTTTATCATATACAACTTAATACAGTGTTAACATTGTCAGACACTTATTAAATTATTGGCACGTTTTGACCTTCCTCACAAGTGCAGTTATACACAAAACGTAATTACATTAGGGATAACGTCTTCATACTAATCATTCAATACTGTTGCTGAAATTGGCTTTGTCTGCTGGCATATATGCATGGACAAATTATCTTTATTTTTAAAGGAAAATTATAGAGGGCGACTGCACCCACTCCCCTCTCCCCCAAAGTGTTGGGCATTGACTGGAAACAAACTTCACACAGCTTCCTATTTATAAAATGACACTGTCCAATGATGAATAACATTCGAAAACTATAAATTCGCAGTAACAGGCTGAAGAGACTAGAACCAATGTTGATGTCATGTCTTTTATATGAGGGCCACATTTCTCTGTAATTACAAGGAATTTACTTCCAAATATTTAGACCACATTGACGAGTGCTTCACATATATTGTCAATGGTAACAGAGCCACGAAATATATGTTACTGGCCTTTCCCAATAGCTACAAAAATAATCAAGAAAATACAACCACATCTACTCACAATCTAAAACTTTCATTACACATTTAAATTTCTGTGAAAGTAATTATTTCACTTCTCTTTATACAATTTCTGTGCGATATATGTCACGTCAAGAACTAAACAAGTATGATATTAAGATATTCATATCCTAGTCTTACGAACCCCACCTCCTCAGCAGCACGCGATATTGAAACACAGTAGTAGCAAGATCCCCCATTTATTCTTCCTTGTCTGGGGAAAGTTGTAAATTAAGGGATGCACTTCCCTGCTCAGAAAAACTCATTTCTAACGATGTTATACTTTCTTTGTTGTTGTTTGGCTTGCTGACGTTATTAATTGAATGATCCAGATGATCTGAACTGTAATTCTGTTGGACCTCATCCTGCTCTCTCACATCTTCCAACGGAGCTGTACTTGTCCCATTATAGCTATCCGCATCCTGTTCTTCATTGCGAGCGCGTTTTGTACTAATGCCAATCTTTTCACCTTCATCGCGTTCACTATTGCCATCTACACCATTGACATGATGGCTATCGTCATCATCTTCGTCATCCGAAAATGCTCGATTTCGCTTTCTGCTTTTAACATGGCGGAACTCTTCTTCGTCACTGCTTTCCTCTTGTTGTTCCGCAGCACTTAAAGAGAATAAAAGCAGGAATTGCTCAAACTAATAAAGACCGTTGAAGGCGCATGCACGTTCACAATTCCCAAATATTCGACTTCTCCTCCATCGTCTTCGTCTTTATACCATTGTATCTTTGTTTACACTCATGCACGAATTGAAGTGGATTAATGACGTTTGACAAAGTCGTTCGGTAACTCTTCAAAATTATCGATTGAACGACGCCAATGGACGTTTTCTTGAACACATAATTAGGAGAGGAGCGCTAGAGGAACTCGTCCTAAGGGGGAAAATCCAAGGGGAAGAGCGCGAGGAGGCCAACGAAGAACTTTCTTAGATTTGAAAAGAACACTAGAGAAATAGAAACTTCCTAACTTTAATGGGCTTTGAACAGATTGACGGGCCGGATGGCAGTCCTTCCTTCGTCAAGTCACAAGGCGCAGAGAGGCTGGTCTCCAATTGCGTTGAGCTGGATGTCGATGTCCACCGGTGGATGATTGGGAGCTTATGTGGCGACTAGAGAATCGAGAATGTTATTATCGGAGGTCACCTAGCTCAGTTAGTAGAGTGCACGCCGCGAAAGCGTGGGCCACGGGTTGGATCCCCTGTGGTGACATGCTTTTCTATTTCTCTAGTGTTCTTTTCAAATCTTACATTTCAAATCCTCTCTTCTCGATGAAACTTTCTTCGACAAATTTGGCCATGACCGTGAAATGCCATGAGATCAAGGAGCTCCCATTCAATAGAACGGAGTATGACCCTGCCAACTTTGCTCGACGTCGATGTCGATCATAAGTCGTCACAGTTCGTCGAGGTCCGAAGCGGGCATGACACCAAGAGAGAGATCGGTCATTTTGGAACCCATGCTTTTATACGCATGGTCGATTTTTCCTAAACACCCCCTTTCGTTATTTTGTTCTTATGTACTTCAGTAACGATCTAGTTAGATGCAATTTAGAGTTCCATCAGCAGAAAAAAAATCACTTTATTTGCTTCAAATAACAATGTTTCTAGCCTCATATCATGCAAAAGCACTTTGTCACAGTTGTTTGTATGCTCTTTCGAAATTTAACGTAACATTTCCTATACTTGGTGCATTCAAATATAAACTAGTCATTTCGCTAGTTCTTGTTTTCGATTAAATAAAACCTGCCTGTTTCATTAGCACCGTGAAATAGTCACGAGGTCAATGCAATTTGTTTGTCTGAAATCAAAGGAGCAACACCGAGTCCTTTTGTACAGATTTGGTCGTAAAAAGTGTTAAGGATTTTGGGAGCAGCGATTGGAACTAGGTGATAAAAGTACTCAACGAATGAGGTAATACTTACTTGGCCATGCCATGATTCTCTGAATTTGCAACCTCGTCATCCCTCACTTCCATTTCATTCTCAGACTCAGGAAGAGACTCATCCTTCTCCTTCTCTCCTCCGGCTCCTATTGTATCTTCTTCTCTGTCAAGCTTTGTATTTGATTCACTAACTGTGAAAACAGAAACAAAGTGGACAAATATAAGGCATGGCCAAAAATACAAGGCACATGAGAGTGATACTTTTTAATTATCAAGAATTCAACAGCTGGGGCATACACGGGGGCACAGTGGCGATAGACGTCGGGGAGATTCATTCAATGAAAACGAGGAGAAATAAAGCTACAAAAGGCGCAGTCTAAAACATACAACAAAGAGCGCACTAAGTGCTTGTCAGCCACAATTGATTTGCATGATAGATACTAGAGAATGTGGGATCCCGGTGGCGACATGTTCTTTTTCTTTAGAATCTTTTCAAAACTACCAAGCCCTTCATGTAGGTGGTGCAGTTGTTTTAATGCGATACTCTACTACACTTAAACTTCAACGAATCCTAGGTGACTGTAAAACCTCAACCTCTCCTTTACTGCTTTGATTATAATTAATGATTAAATAAGTCATTGATATCAATGGCAGATTGTGCTTTGCCTAGAATATTGCCATGTTTAAAAATAGACACGTGTCCATTCTCTTGCCATTGCCATGGGGGAAGAGTTTGTCATGTGTTGAGTTTTATTCTTTTTCTTGCCACGATACTACGACTTACAACACGATAAATTCTGCCATATCATTATTATTACTACGTTGGCCCTCCGCCATTATCAACAAATTGAAGCCTCCACTTGAAGAGGGTTAATAGTACGGTATCTTTACCTTAATCGGGTTTTAAATACAGAGGAGGAGCTAAGACGGGTAACGAGAGTTAGCTTATTTATTTATTTATAAATATACTTAAACAGGGAGGCTCTCGCCACATGAGATTTCCAGAGAGGCCCTCTGTAAAAAGTTACAAATTCAATAACAAAGCAGATGTTAAAACTCGCTTATCCAATGTATTTTGAAAAGCCAGTACGATAAAATAAATTTTCATGTTAAAACGGTTTTAAAAACTTTCTTTCAAACTGTAAAATGTCCTTAGTCTCTTAAAATTCTTTACATCCCCACAATAACGTGACATTTCCTTTCCTTACTCTAGGGATATACTTAAACCAGAATGCGCCTGTAACAATTTTTTTGTTCGCGAAGGATACGATTAATGTAAGCGAGTGGAGTTACATAAATTACTTATGGAACATAAACAACTACTGTTTTCGTACATCTCTATAAAGACCTTGGTTCCTGTGAACTGTTGTCTTTTGTCTGTCATTTTCAGTGTAGCTATATTAGCTTAAAAACTTCCGTTCTCTACATAAGCATTGGTGGTTCAGTGGTAGAATTCTCGCCTGCCACGCGGGAGACCGGGGTTCGATTCCCCGCCAATGCAGCTTGTTGCTTAGCTTGTTGCTTAGATTTTGGACCAAATCGAGGCCTCACACCTAAACAACTGAGTTGCTTATAAAAAACAACGCGTGCACTGATTCTTACCAAGTACATTTTGAACTATTCCCTTCCAACAACAAGTCCCGTGAGAGTATAAAAAACTTACACCGCTTCAGACTTCTGTAAAATGGTGTAGTGTAGCCTCAGCCTGCTATTATACAAATCATGCTACGTTGAAGCAGAGTTATGGGTTGATGGTTAGCTTTTATACAAAATGAACTAGTTTACCGAAAAACAATTCTTCTTTTGTTCAAACTTTTGTTACAGTTGAGAAAAGGGATGAAACTTTACCAATTCGAGTTAACGAAGAGATTTTGACAATATTGAGAGGGCACTAGAGAAATAGAAAATGTGTCACCACCGGGGTATATAATTGCAGATATGTTCCAACCGAGAAAAATCTGTTTGAGATCACAAAAGATGCTCGAGTTCACAAATGTTAATTAAGTTTATTAGTTCGTTAGTAAGTTAGTTACGTATTATAGAAACGTCGGATGTCAGAGAACGCAAAGCCTACTACATTTAAAGTTAAGTGAAAAACTCTCTGTTTTCGTAAATACATGTAGAGCGGTTAACAACAGATTAGAGTTGAATCTTGTTGACTGTAATCGCGAAATAATTTTGATAGAGCGACAGAATTGCGAAACGCAAATCAGATAACGAGACTGTGAATAATACACAGTGTTGCAGTCAATCATACTTTTTAGGTAGATAGCTATCGGCAAACCCTATCTGACAATCGTCAAGTTTGGTAGCCAGAGGGATTTTACCGGCGTTTTCTTTCTGTGGTTTACAGAGATCACTGATTCCACAATCCATCAGGGTTAAGTATACTTTAATCAATATCAATGCCCGTTTTACTGGTCAGTAATCTGCTCTGAGTGGTTTTGTCAATGAAGAGTAAGTCAATGGAGAGCTCTTAGGTGACAGCGGCTTAAATGAACATGACAGTGGATGGCAAAAAGAACGATGTCTTCTTGAGTTCCATGTAGATTATGGTAGGATCATCCCATGTTAACCTAGTTTAGCCTATTCTGACTGACAGAAAAGTTGAAAGAGATTTATACCAAATATGTTCTCCAAGAGGCATTCAACCGCGAGTATTCGATTAGGTGGTGTGATAGCGAGGCTGTCCTACCGGGAGGCGATATTGTAAAACGTTTAACTCCTCAGGTCGCTTAGCTTCATAGCCTCGTTGTGGAGGAAAAAAGCTATGCGAGGTTTGCAGACTTGTGTTGAAGCATTTTACTTCTGTAAACTATTCGCCATTTTCATAATTACAAGAGGTTTAAAAATTTTGCTAACTTATGAAACAAAAGTGGAAATCCATATCTTTTATTTGAATTTTGTTAATTCAAGCACAAATTTTGCATACGAAACAATTTTTGTTAAAGATGAAATGGCCCAGTAAAAGTCTTCAATCTTTTGATCGGGAATTAGGACATGAAGCTATAAGGTCAGAAAGATTGATTCAATATAATAAACGCTGTTGATTTTCAAATATTATGATATCATGAAAAACTAAGTAATAGAAGATCGAAGTCAAACACTCTGTGTGGTTAACAGCGGACGAAATTGATCTTACCTAGTTTTCTCTTCATGCCTAAAAACCCACTTACAAAACGACTGATTTTGCCTCTTAAAGCCTTTAGGTGCAATTTAGGTGTTCAAATTTGATATCTTGGAAAAGATATATGGAGCAGGGTATTCAACAAGTCTGAGAAATGCTCTGACACATTTCAAAACTCTAGGACAGACGACCATTAACTAGGGGGTGCTATTTTACCTTGACGTCCACCTCTAGAGGATGCTAAGCATACTAAGCATCCCCCTGGCTACGGTACTGAGCGGAAAAGGGAAATATGTCATGTAATTTTGACGAAAAATCTTGTAATAAGAACAATATACCCTGTTGTACGATAAAAATATAAAATATCGAATGATATCTATTTCGCTACTTCCCCCCTCACTTTCAACTTTAGGAGTCTCTGCTAGGGTCTCCATTTTGGTAACCTCTTTGAAAAATGTTTATCCCATGAAGTTCTTTAATATGGTTTGCAAACTTACTTGCCATCTTGTTAACAAAGCATTCGTCATATGCAGTCTCGGAGGTCCTACCCGAGGAGCTGACGTACTGACGACAAGGATATTAAAGTCGTCGAGTCATCTGCATCTAGTAAGGCTGTACCTCTTATCAACAGTTTTGAAATTTAGTGAACACATCCTCTACTTTTCCAGCCTCCCTTTTTTTCCTTTTTAAGAAAGTTAATCGAGTCAATTAAAAATCACAAAGATTCATACACCATGATTATCTAGTGTAGACATCGTTAGGAGAATGCTTACAGATTAAACTACAATGTATTTCAAGTTTGTCTCGATGATTTGATTGAAAAAGTACCCAGTCTAGACGAAATTTCAATTGGTCGAGCACGACACTCTAATAGCTGCCCTTGATTAGAGTTCTATCATGATGCAGTGACTAAATATAACTGATTAAGCTGAGAGTAATTTTAATTTTGCTATGATTAGACCTCTTTTTATCAAAGTTAACAATTTTTTTTCAATAATCATCCCCTCCGATTCTTGCTTCAAACTTCATTAATTGTTAAAGAGTTCTATGAAGTCTGTAGCAAATCTTGGCAACTGATATATAGTATATAGTAAAACAAAATACGTAAGTTAATTGATAATAAATGACAGTCAAGAATGAGGTCTGGAAATGAAATGAGAGAATTTTGAATATTTTATATTTTTCGTTTCGTAAGATTCTCAGAGGTAATGTAACTACCTACAAAAGAAAGTGTCATCGAGACGAGAGGATTTGAAATGTAAGTAGAGGAAAAGACACTAGATCAATAGAAAATATGTCACAACTGGGGATCGAGCCCGTTTCTGACATTCAATGGGCCTTGGACAATCTGCTTATAAAAATTACAGCCATGCTAAGTATCTTTAGACAAATTGACGGGCCGGATGACAGTCCTTCCTTGGTCAAGTCACATGGCGCGGAGAGGCTGGTCTCCAATTGCGTTGAGCTGGATGTCGTTGTCCACCGGTGAATGATTGGGAGCTCATGAGGCGACTAGAGAAATAGAGTATGATAACATCGGAGGTCATCCAGCTCAGGTGGGAGAGTGCACGCCGCGGTAGCGTGGTTCACGGTTTCGAGCGTGGCTTTGTTTTTTCTACACTGACCCACAAAAGAAGATGCAGTCCAGACAACGTATTAGTAGCACCCCGGCAAAGACCATTTTTGGTAATGCCCCGTACCCAAAACGAGGTTAATGTTTTGATGTGATATGTATATATCATATATTATATGATCACAGATTTTGCAATGTATAAGCAAATTAGACGGGGATATAGGTTATTTGTTACATAATTCTTAAGTTGAATTACTTTGTCATTCGGTTGCCCAACTTTATGGCAGATACTCGTAAAGTATGACACTAGGCCTCCCTAGAAGACAGGGAATTGTCTCATCGTCGGAGCCTTGGAATAGCATGCATTGTTGCAATGAAGGGAAATATCTGTAGAATTACCACGATGTTAATGGCATGAGAATGGTTTGATACCGCCATGTTGTGGTATTCTGTTAGAGAAAG
>JAAAKM020006971.1:112225339-112236105 GCA_010016025.2 Alatinidae sp. Z8VKAUB7J3
TTACTGATATAACAATTCAGTACGTATCTATGATGATAACAGTGGTGGTGATGATGATGATGATGATGATGATGATGGTATTGTGATTATCATCACCATGATCGTGACTAATGTTATGGTGACCATGGGAATTGTAGTGGTATGTCATTATAGCGGTCATTATGATCATGGTGGAGTTGGTGGTGTGCTAAGGTGATGGTGATGGTGATGAAAAGGATGATGATAATAATGGTGACAATGAAGATGATGATAATGGTATTATGATTGTGACAATGGTGAGGGGGGAGGAGGGCAGGGGAAGATGAATACTGCAGAATAGAATATTGTACAACAATATCTATCTTACTTGATAATGCCATTTTCACAAAGGACATCAGCTACTTGCATAGCATCTTCATTTACAACTGTGCCTCCTTTGACAAGAAGCTGAAAGGAAGGAACTATACACATATATTATCACAAAGCATAAAACGATACGCTATATAATATAAACTTGTTCATCAACATATAGATCATAGGTCGCGCAATTTCGAGAAAAACATAAATACACAAAACAAAAATGGGCCTAAGTTATTAGGCCCTACTGGAATTGTTCATATTAGGGGTTTGCAGCCCTGGCGTTGGAAGAGCCAATGAACACTCTTCTGAAGTCCTAGGGTTATCTCTCGCAATGGTGTCGTCATTTGAGCATGGATTCTCCGCACTCCAAAGATAGACTTTTCGTAGGAAACGATGTTGAAAATTACAAAGGGATTAAATCCCGGGTCTGGCATTTTAAGGACGCCATAGGATATGCTGGCAGTACAGTGCGAAGATTAGATTTGTTAATTGTTGAGGACATCGCGTGCTCAGATCAATTGCATCCCCAGTAAATTTACATCCACATAAGAGCTGCACTCAAATATCACAAGAAGCATCATGTAGTATGTTACGTAAATTAAATTACCGTGTCGGAGGATGACATGATTACTGCGGTTCCGGAATACAAGTGCGTTCTTCAGCTGCAATCAAAACAAAACAATACAGTTCTTGCGCTGCATGTGCCACACGACCCGCCTACGATTTGATGACCTCGTTCTGAATAAGAGAAACGGTCCTCAAAGACATGCCCACTGGTGGCAACCTATCCCCGACTGGGACCCAGCAGAAGCCCACCCACTTGTCCTCAGCATAAAATCGGCTTATAAGAACATGTGAAATACGCAAAGCTGGCAAGACTACATACAAACTTTATTTTTAAGGACGTACATCCTTATTCTTACAGGGCATGCCTAATATTTGCCCAATGGCGTCCCTCTTTTTGTTGGCGACTGGACTGGACCTCGCCATTGGATTGTACCAGCATGGATTACACACCGAACACCTATAGTCTCATTAATCTCCTTTTCTTAGCTTTTATCTTTTTGCGATTTCAAGGGAAGGGTAATAGGTATGTAAGAATAATATATTTACAAGATCCTCAAAGATGGAATAAGAACCCTTAATCATACAAATGTTTTGAAATGGTTTTTTTTTCTTCCAAGACATTTAATGAGATTATTTCTATGTTGAGTTTGGATTTTTCAAATATGTTCCGCTTGTTTTACCATTGCAATGGCCTTGTCTTGAAATAGGCATTTTTACGATTTCTTATAACGAGAGCAAGCAAGAATTCTTCAGTGACAAAGGAAATCTGAATTTGTCTCTTTATTAAAGATTCTCAGCCTGGCTGCTATATTATAATTTATCAGTAATTTGAGAAGAAGATTACGTGAACTTGTTCTCGTTGATAGTTGTACTTAGTTCACTCGATACAAGTCTTGTGTTAGTGTGAAAGATGGCGTTATTTCACTGCAAAAGGTTACAGTGAACGTTATTAGTAAAGAGAACCTCATTCGTAAGCAAGAAATGTGCCAAACTTTAACACGCCAGTAGCAAAACCCAGTTAAAGGAGTTAATGGATTTCAACATCTCCCTTCCCTGCTTAATATAATTATTACAATACTTACTAAGTTTAAGTGTTTTTGAAACCAACCAGCGAAGAGGGCCAAGAAAAATTTAGATTAAAGTGATTATCTTGCTTAAAATGTGGATCACTCGGTAATACTCTGTCTCCCCTAATTATAAGTTTACTTTGTAAGGACTGACTACAGCACTTCTAAATTAGAATTTAAAGTAGAAATCAGGATGTTGAAAATAACAGGGATCGGGGACACTTTTTAGTCACGTTCTTTTCATTGAAATACACTTAAGCAGTAAACAACCCCTTTTAGTTGACAGAGTGTTACTTTCAACAATTTGTTTCGATCCTCTCCTATCTTGTAAACCTTCAAGAAATAGTTTCTCTCCTCAATCTAGACGGTTGCCCAGGCCAGTGTCGGGCAAACACGATTACAAAATGAATTTGTTACTCTAAGTAGTGTTCGCATGTATACCACAAACCAAATTTTCAAACCAAATGTAATGTGTGAGGGGTGGCTTGCGGCTGGGGCGCTCGGCACAAACTGGATATAATTAACGAAACCTCCTTTACAACACTCAGCGTCGGGAGCACGAATCTATTTCAACCAAACAGCAAAGAGTTCGAACACAAGACGGGGTTAGAAGGGCTTGACATTTCAACTTGCCCAAACACTACTGTTGTACAATTATGTGTGAACCTAAAATTTTGTATGTTTTCTCGCACCTACTATCGCGGACAAAAGTAATGTACGTTTTTCTCCAAAAATTGTCTAAATGGCTCAGAACACAAACTGCAGAACAGGGGTATTTATTACAGCTTTTACTTGGTTTCTGCCGCACTTCTCAGAGCAGCACAGTTCTATGGCATATGCCTTTCGAAAAGCACTGTTTTCAAAGTCGGCGTTTGGGTTTAACGGGGTTGGACCTCTGTTTACATAAATTAAAGTCTTCGATTGTAGCTTCAAAAGTAGGAACTAGGTTTATCTTGAGTTCTGTGAACAAGAACTACATGTTAAACCCCGCATTTTTGGCGATGCAATTTTTCATCATCCTACTACTAACATCAAATCTACCCTAGAAGAGTAAGCAACTATTCATAACAAGAGTGCGGGGTTACCGTTGAAACAATAAGATCTATCAGGGGTTCTGTTAAAACAGTCAAATAAGTGGTGAATGCATAAAACATTTCTCTGGAGTGATTTTTCGTTTGCCTAGGAATACTGTTAGTAAGGATTCTCTAACTTAATGGCTCTAAACTACCTTTCCCGCCATGGCCCCTTGAGCTTATTTCAGACACGTATGCAACAACACCATTAGTCCCAGTCTACGTTTAATTTTTTTTGCAATGCGTGGGTCTGCGACTTTGAGGACCCTTAGATTTTTGTCAAGGACCCCAGGTTGGTAGCCACTGCTCTGATCCACTCAACACATACAACCCTAAATCGATGACTTTTTGACACAATAAAAGGCCCATGGGCTATTCTACCCCGCACAATCAAAGAGGGGCGAGTAACAGAATTTGATGACTTACCTTATCTCTTCGGAACCCCCTTAAATGCGCCCCGCCTTAGAGTTAATTCAAGGACTAAAGATGCATGTATCGCAGACACTAGCTGCCATGTTTCTTAAATAACTCCTTATTATCTGATAAACACCTTCCTACAGTGCTTGATATACCTCTAAGAGTACAGTGCATCGTCGATTATCCGGACGGTCAAAACCAAACAGCCAAAACATTTTCCGGAAAATAGAAAAGCCCGGATATTCGAAAAATTACAACTCAGTGGTAATTCAGTATTTTTTGCAACTTGGGCTGTTCAGTTCACAGATGAAGTATAAAGGAAAAGATGTCCGTCAAGTTAAGTTTTGAAATATTGCTTGATACGGCTTTGTTTCAGCTTTGCTTCAGCGATGCCGCTCGCCTTTCTACCGCGACTTCCCGCCATCCCAAGCACCAATCTTCGTAAATTTACTGACGCGCAACCAAAGATTTAAATTTTTACGACGTCCAGATAATCGAATTCCGGATAATCGATATTCGGATAATCGACGATGCACTGTACATCAAATTTGGGCCGTTGATCCAATAGTAGCTGACATTAGATAAAACTTAAGGAAATAAAAATCTTGGTAGGATAACAATCCTGAAATTCTCTGCCCTTCTATTTAGTGTATAAATATAATGGAATGATAAAGACCGAAACGAACTGTAGAGAATGATGCGTGCTTTAATATTGATACCGTGTGGAACACAGTAATGGAGTATATTATGTTTTCAAAGACATTAGATATTAAAACTCGGCAAGGAAAGATGAAAATGCATCTGCACCGGATATTAACCTGCTGGTAACAGTGGTACCTCAGACGTTGAGGTCAACAAAGCTGTGCACGAAAGGCGACGCAATTCGCAATTATACATCTGTCTATAATTGATCTTGAACCCTTAGGTTGCAAAAAATTATCAAAACTTTAAAAATCGATTCCAGTAGAACTACTATTTTAAAGTTAGTATGTGTAGTAGCCGAGGAGCAGGTTAGAAGGAAGATGTAGAGATCTGGTATTTGTCTCTCCATCTTGTATAAAGGATTAAGATCTGGTGTTTTTCTCTCTATCTTGTATAGTCCAGGAGATTGTGTCTTTGCTGTGGAAGTTGTAACGGCAGGAAAAGGAAATTGGACAAGTAGCAAGTCCCAAAAGTAGTCCAAAAAGCAGGTGTGTAACGGCTAAAATATATATTGAGGTTTCACCGTCTGCTGTCTACGTCCAGATCTGTTGTTTTGTGCTGGCATTGCCGAAGAAGTGTCCACTCTATTTACAGATTCGAACAGTAACTGTTTCGGCGGTTGTTTCACAAATGATTACTCGCTTTAAGACTAATACAACGAATCACTTGCTTGTAATTTTGTGCTCCAAAGCTTGTCCAAGGATACAGAGAACAAAAGATAACAAAAAGTAACAATTAATAAGTAACCGGTATACGATATCATGCAAGCAGGATATATGTCTATACCGTGACATAATGATGCAATTATACACTTAAGCATTGAGCTATGAAATTTTAGAATCTAATTACATGCGGTCTACGACTGTTAATTGTAAGAATAAACGCAGATACAGTTATGTCATTCCTTCTTTTGAATTTTGTTTCCAATCGGTTTCTAATAACTTCGGGCTAGAAAATAGTAAAAGGAGTGTCCCTCCTTATACCCTCCATGTAATATTTTAAGCCTTCTGTGGATTTTTTTTGAAGTACTAACATTGCGGTCGTATATGCAGGTTTTGCTCAGGGTACCATTAAGGTAAATAGCCAAAGGCGCACAGGTATATCGAAAGAAAGAACACAGTGGAAACAGAGGACACTTGGTTTGAACTCCGCTGTCTTCGACGATGAGAGTATGACAACACACCACAAGACAACAAACTTAGTATCAAGTAGTCCTAGGATGGATTCTGATTTTAATGTTGTGTTTTAACCCTTAACTCATAACAAGTATGCAACATTATCAACTAATGAAAAACACAAAGAAGGGAGACTTGCAATCAATTCACACTTGTCCTGTTAAATCATGGGAATATGTTCTGTTACAAGTATTGATAAGGAAATGGGAAACTTGATCATTGCTCTGGCTAGCAAGAGAGCAAAGTCAGGTGTTGATATAAAAGACTTCGCCTGATTCCCAAAATCAAAGACCACGTTGATGATATTGTTTATATTTTCATTTTGAAAGTAATAATATTTTTATAAAGACAAACAAAATCCCAAATTGATATTACACATGGCACGTGGTAATGTATACGTTTGTTAATTTTTTATAGTAAACAGAGTGAATACTAAAATTAGGTATATCTACCACGAATGAGTCGTATATCAAAAATCAGATCTCTGATAAAATTAACAAGACATACCAGTTCGGAAAACATGCTAGGTAATGAAGCCTTAATTTGGTCAGCTAGCTGAACAAATCAGTGAGTCCTACTTACGAAGCAAGATCTTTGTAAAAAAATATTTGCGTTGTATCACGTTGGGAATTACATGGTAAATCCACTAACAACATCAAGCACTAGTAAATTAATTTTCATCGAGAAGAGATAATTTGGAATGTTACATGGCGCAGATAGGCGGGTCTCCAATTGCGTTGAGCTGGATGCCGATGTCCACCGGTGGATTAGTGGAAGCTAATGTGGCGACGAGAGAAATAGACTATGTTAACATCGGGAAGGTTACCTAGCTCATTTAGTATAGCGCATGCCGCGAAAGCGTGAGTCACGGATTCGATACCTGGTGGTGACCAGTTTTCTATTTCTCTAGTGTTCTTTCAAAAGTGAATTCATTTAAAAAACTTGATGGCGATTGATTTCATCGTACCTCAAGTTGTATTTATGGGCAGAATGTTATTAGTACCCTTTAAACACAATAACTTTGCAAATAGCCTTGTAAGCCATTTCTTCTTCTCATCTCTGGTTAGGAAGTAGTTATCTATATTTAATAAGAACTTAAAACAATCACGATAGCCTATAACAGTAGTCATTTGTAGTCTCATGTAAAAAATGATTGCTTCCATTTTAATTTTCTCTCAAAAAATGACCATTTTGGTTTCCTCGTGATTTATCAGTCAGGCTAGGATTATTATAAGAGGAAACGAATTGACATACGTTTACCATGCTCTACCTATTGCTTACAGAAAACTTTGCTTGCTGAAACTGAATATATGGCGTATACATGGTGTATCGTAAAGGAAACAGCAACGATGGTTTATTTAGCAAAGAGGCTCGAAAGCTAAGGTGCTCACACTCCTTGTGGTGCGAGATAGCATTTCAGGGCAGTACAAGATGAAACGTAGTGAAAACAAGATATACAGAAATTGATGTGACATTAAATTCATTATCTCCATTTTTAGTTGAATAGCAAGATATTTAACAAAGCAATTTCACAAATGGTATTGTCACATGCACGATTATATATCCAAGACGAACTTGAAGCACCGTGATTCTTCGACTTTCTAGTCAGATTTTATGCTACGAATTACACGTCAGCATAATATTTTCAGAGGGGTTCCAATTACCATTTTTATATCGAATCAATGTCAATCGTCGAATCAACGTCGAATCGATGTCGAAGCGACGTTACCCCATACGTTGAATCGACGTAGCTGATTCGCTGTATATCTAAATTGGTGTGACGTGGTATCGACACCGATCCAATGTCGGTAAAGCGTGCGTTAAAAAATAACGTACAACTGATGTTGATCTAACTTTGTTGTAGCTATCAAGCCTTTAGTTGAATATTTACGTCGAGTGGACATCCAGCCGATATCAGTTCCCGACATAATGTAGAACTGACGAAATATCGAGATCAAAATCACGTCGAGTGCAGACTGGGCAACGTCACTTCCAGGAGAACAACAGAAAAATACACCGTATAAATCCAATATCTTCCAATATCTTACCTTAAATTTTAACTGTCAGTCTTCCTAAACATGCAGAATCTTCAGGATTATAAATTGATCTATTTCAAAAATCACTAACACAGCACCAAGTTTCAACGTTATGAGCTGTTGACAATTATGAAGAAAAATTGAATTTTCTGATTCAGACCAGTTGACATGGAACTGTAGTCAATTCCAGACACTTAAACTAGATTTTAGAAAAAAAACATACTTTGGTTCAAGTCACGATCATTTTAAGTTACAGAAAACAGTATCTCTGCCCCCGCCAGTTATCAATTATATGACCAGAGGCATATATTTTGTAGACACCAAAAACAGGTTATCTATCACTTGAAATATTTTGAAAGAAAAAGGTGAGATTTATGGATCGTTATCTTTTTCATTGTCGGGAGTAAAGGCGTATCAACCCTCTGTCTCTCCTTTTCCTAGACTTTTTACCAAATTGTCTAGGCTCCATTAATTAATCATTTTGTCCATAAGATGTTATCATTAAATAAAAGATTAGATATGAGTAATTGGCAAGAACACGATATTAATGATGGTAGCCGGAATTATCCTGACAAATAATACTAGTGTGAGCAAAATTGAGAAGAAAAACCTTCGTCAGTTTTGTAGGTGCATCGAGCTTGGTGGCTCTTCAACGTCAAATTGTTAGTTATATTGTCGTGTAGAAACAGAGGCGTCAGGATGACTTAGTCTACAACAGATTACGAGGATAAACGAGATCTTACATACAAAACTAGACTCATTTGACGTCAACTAGTTGCTGAAGCTTGAGTTGTAGAGATCATTTTATCACTTGTCAATATAAAACAGATTTCTGTAATATCAAAATTTATTTATGTAAGCCTGTCTCATGCGCATTTCGATGCTTTATTACACTTGCTTCAAACTTGACGTGTTTGGATGATGATACAGGATGAAAAGTTTAATGGTGAAAACGTAGGACCTCGAGGAATCGAACCCCGTTCTTTAGTGGTGCAACGTGACACCATGGTCCCTTACCACTGAGGCATAGTAATTTGGGATGTCATTTGTTTGGACAATGAGTGTTACTGAGCCGTTGTGGGGCGCTGTAGACGGACGAGCCTGGTCAGATTTCGGGTCATTATTTGACGTGTGTTGCTGAGGCTACAAACTATAGATTCAAACAGGGGTTTGAGTGTAACATCTGGTACTCTCGCATGAGTATGTCGTAACAAAATTCTTTTGATTAATTTCTTTACCTCCTAAGCAATGACATTAAATATTGTGCAGATCTTGAGGCTTAATAATACGATGTTACCAAATCAGGCTGACAAATTTGGAAATGCTTTTTCCGTATATTGCATTTGATAAACGGTAAGCTCTCAGTATAGAAATCCCATGATACTACGAATTATTCCAAAATAATGAACCCTCACCCCTTTTCTTAGTATTACGTACCTCTTTATATTGCTAAGCTTTGATAAAACAAAGACTTGCCATAACAAACACGGATATTTTAACGTAGATGATGACATGAATGAAATTACAGATAATAATTTTTAAACATCGTATGTTGAACTATCAGCGAAGAAATCCGAAAGAAACTGGAAGCGGTAGAGATGTGGTTCCTAAGAAGATAGCTCAGAATTTAATGGACAGAACACAGATCAAATGAGGAAGCCGTTGCCTTAGCAAACTCAAAGAGGACATTAATTAGAGCAATCAGAAAAGGCAGATGCCATTCGTTGGTCACATTGTGAGACGCCATCCATTGGAAAGGTTGTCTTGGTTCGAAACAATCAAAGGTAAAAGAGCACGGGGAAGACAAAGAATAACAGATCTGCAGTCCCTTAACGCGTAGGAAACCAATAGCAACTTGTCAACTTACAGTCACATGAATGCCTCACTCCTTCACTCAGCATCCATGGTGAGGAGTTAACGAACCTCACTGCAAGCCAATAGTACTAACTTACGGGGCTTGTTCAAGTGCGTAATTGGCTTTCTCAACAAAATTGATGAACTGTTCGGACACTGAGGAATCACCCTCCAATCCTTGTTCAAGGAAGATCAAGCCGGCTGCACTAACAAGAGTATACGAACTATGATTGCATAATTACATATCGGAAAGGGGAGTGCATTGCCACCTAAAACACTGCGCAACTGCCTATCCTGTATAACTACCTTTGGAGGCCAGCTTGTAGTGCCATTAGGGCTCAGATGCCTCTACACATCTCCAGCTGCATGTTCTGATGCCTCTTCACATCTCCCGTGGTGTGCTCAGATGCCTCTGCACAACTCCTCATGTGTGTTCTGATGTCTCTGCACATCTCCCTCTGTGTGCTCAGGTGTCTTTGCACATCCCCCGCTGTGTGCTCAGATATCTTTACTCATCTCCCACTGTGTGCCGAGATGTCTCTCCAGCATTTCTCTAAAAATAGAAACGAAAATTGCCGTTAAAGTTGTCAATACACCTCAAGTAATCCTTATTGCTAATTATATGTTTTAATCATTTTTGTTTCTGTAGTTCGAATGATGGGATGCCTTTGCAAAGAGACAAATAGAAATGACAAGAAAAATGTCAGAAATAGCAAGGACTAGAACAAGTTTCAACTGGATGATCAACAAATTCTTTAGAGAAAAAAATGATAAAGTTTTGACATTATTAACTGGATATCGTTCGCACGTAGCCCTCAGAGCTCGTATCAAAAGTATATTAGCTGATTGTGCTTTGTAAAGTACCTTCGCCCACAGTCTTGAACAACTATGTAGATAATATTTCACGAAATTGAGATTAAATGTGAACACATGCAATACAATTTGTGCCACATAAGGCTGCCATGTCACACCCAAGATGTCATCACCCACCATCAGTCATATCTGCAAACATAACTATGAAGTCACTCCCCAAGTTTTGGTCGATTGAAATCTAGGTTTTCTGGGTCTTAGAACGCTCCACACGAATCTCCTGACGATTGGGAATGTTGGTCTTGTCGAGGACCGAAACCATTAGAATAATCCCATAAAGAGCTCAATAAGTTCTAGAATAAGTTAAAAAATCCGGGGAAAACTATGCAGAGAGATGGACCATGCAAGAACGGCATACAAATACTATAGCTGGAATTTAAAATGCTGTGATGTGCTCTTTAACACTTACACAATTAAGGTACCTTAAGAAAGGATGATGAAGAAAATCCAAGGAAAAAAATTACCTGAGGGTATGTAACAGATACTATTTGCAACTACTGGAGATGAGCCGCTATAATTATCTCTTTATAGTGCATTCATTATAGCAATGATAATAACAAGGAGCAGTTAAGTTCAGTTAAGTAGATATGTTCACTCAACAGCAGTAAAGCTGAGTTAAGAGCAGTTACCTTAGGATACGTTAAGTTAAGAGCAGTTTATTCAAGA